>SNVD02010928.1:0-521225 GCA_013180625.2 Boswellia sacra | reverse complement strand
TTGAAATGTTTATTGGTTTTCGCTTTGCTTTGATTCCTTGTGCAACATTGAGCACTGAGCTATTATAACTGAGTTATTTGTTCACTTAGAGAAAGTTTATGTAATTTAAATGTTTCTTCAGATTTCAATGAATTCTAGAACTTGTTTGATGGTCACTCCAGGCGAAATCCTAGACTGTGCAAAATTGGGGAAATGATTTAGGCCATCTTTGGACCGTTTGAGCCTTAAGAGCCAACCTGGACTAAAATTGATCCCTAGTTACCCCTTTGAGCCTCTGTAAACCTTTTTCTTTGTTAACTCACTAAAAGATTTCCTAACCTTAATTGAATTTGTTCCAAACAGTTTATCCCTTACCTATGAGCATGTAAATCATTCGCAATTACAATTTGAGCTATGTTCTGGTTTTGGGAAGTTAGAGGAGGTTGGATTGTGCCATGAGCAATGCAAGTGAGTTTTATTATGTTTGTAAAAAAAAAAAAGAGAGAAAAGAATCTGTACTTATCTTCCACGTACTTAAACATTGAGGACAATGTATTGTTTAAGTGTGGGGGAATGGAATTGCAGTTAAAAAAAAAAAGAAAAGAAAAAGAAAAGAAAAAGAGTTCTATACCCTTGGGCTGTCTCTTAAAAAGAAATGAAACAACAAAGTGTGGGTTTTGTAGTTTTATTTGTTTTCTTTTATATATCAAGCCAAAACCAAAAGGCTATCTGTGATACATTGACACTGTCTCTTATACACATCTAGATGTGTATAAGAGACAGGAGTAACCTGGTGAATTGAAATAATGTTGTGTTATAAGGTTGAGCTCTACATAGTCTTGAATGATTTATGTGTTTGTGGGTGATTTGAGCCAAATTATTATCCTTTATCATACCTTCACCCAAGCCAAACGTTACAAGATTAATAAAGTCCTACTTGATCCTTGGTGTTGTGCATGTCTACATTAGTGGAGAGTGACTTGAAAAGCAGGCCTATGGAGTTCATGTATACACACATCTTCACTATTAAATATGATTCATTTTTAAGCATAAACTCATCCGGGTTACAAGTGATTAGGTGAGAATGGCTTTACACACACACACTTGAGGAATTGAAGTGAAGCGAAACTAATCTTTGAGATGAAATTCTTGATCAAGTGCATTATTTTGAAGTTTTCCTGGGGTTATAATTAAGTACAATCTTTGAGGCCTATTTGCAAGTTGAAGCATTTGTGTGTTTTAATTTTTCTTGATTCTGTTTCGGTTTAGTTTTGTTTCGTTTCATTTTAGTTGCTCGAGGACTAGCAAAGTCTAAGTGTGGGGGAATTTGATAGGTGTCTATTTATGTATTACTTTTATATCAATTCGTCCATGTTTCTTTGCTATATTCCTTGGTATTTTTATGTTTTTGTGTGGTTTTGATGTTTGTAGGAGTTTTGGAGCAACTTGCACAAAAATGGAGTAAAACCCTTCATTTTCACCTCTGATAGTCAACCATCTTATCGGATTTAATTGTATTGATATACAATGAACCCGATGACATATCATATACCGTTGAAAAGCTCTCGAAGTCTACTTTTTGGAGAAATTTACGGTTTATGAATCCATTCAGTGTACCGAAAGTTGTAATCAAAACAGTGTGAGAAGTGTAGAAATGTAATTCCACACATCACTGTAGCATGTATAATACGGGACACTGTAGCACGTTACTGTAGCAGAGTATTTAAAAACATTTTAGGGTTTTATTTTCATAACTTGAAGAGGGGAGAACGTGGAGGAGGCTGCATCTTTGGATTTCTCTAATCTCTTGGAGTTCTTGAAGGAGATTGAAGGCTTGGAAAGAGGAAGAACTACAAATCCTAAGAGATTTCATCAAATTTGCTAAGTTTTCCCTTTCCCTGTCATTTTTTGGAATGTCTCCATCTTGTATTGTATTTGTATTCTATCTGAATATGTGTAACTAAATCTGAATTGGTTGAGGGTGATTTCAAAGCCCTTGATATGGATTTTGTGAGTTGATTGTGTAAGAAATTGTTATCCAATTCTCGAATTGAAGTTGCTTGTATTTTCCCATGTCTAATGCTTATGATTGCTTGCTGGATTGTATTTGGGTGGCCAACTGAATATAATCTGGATATTGTCTATTGCTAGACTAGAAATCTTGATCCGTAATTGTCTTGAATTTCTAATCATTAGTAGCAAAATTGTGATCAGAGATTGCAATTGGAGAATATAACCTAAGTTAAATAATCCGAGCTTGTGTGTTTATTGCTTAGATCAACCTGTCTTTCTTTTCATAATGCATCCATTGAATTAAATTTAGAGAGCTTGTTCTAGGTTGTTTAATGGATAGAGATTAAGTAAAGAGCCTATTTTATTTAACAACAAAGTAAGGAAAGATTGGGATAACAGAGCTTGTTGTTATCTACGGTTGATAACTTCAATGCTGTAATTGGATGACAATTCTACGATTAATTCGCAAATCCATATCTTGTGGTAGAGAAGGATCCCTTAACCAGCTTTCTCCCATTGATTTTTCATTCAAATTTAACTTTCTGTTTGTTATTCTTTACTTGCATTATTATTTCATTTAGTTAATCAATCAACAAAAACCCCCCATTTGTTCTGTTGGCTGTAAAATAACAAATTCAATTAGAATCAATCCTCGTGGGAATGATATCTTACTTATCACTTTATTACTTGTGCGACTAGTATACTTGCTAGTTTCGAACGCATCACTAATCTCAAGGGGTAAATTGTAATATTTTCTAAATTAAATAATAAACAAAATCTATAAAACAAATAATAAAAAATTATATACAACTATATAAAAAGAAACAAAATAGATAGAGATGGCAAAAATCCGGGGCCAAGCGGGGGACCTTAATCCCCGTCCCCAACCCCGACATGAAATTTAAATACATATCCTCAGAAAATTCCTCAGAAATTTTGGGGCCAGGGAATTAAGGCTATGTTCTTTTATGTTTTGTATCCAATATTTTCTGTTTTCAACTTATTGGAATTCGGGGGATACTTATCCTTTTTTGTTTCCGAATTTCATTTACATAAAACCAAAATGTTTCTGTTTCTACCCCTGATTTTGTCCCTAAATACACAAACAGTGTGCTGCCTTTATATCATCGTTTACTGTGCTTAACAATTCAAATATAATTCCCTATTCTCTCTCTCCATTTTCTGCAGTACATTTCGTCTTATCTCGCTTGTACCGCATCTCATTCTTTTATTCTCAAGTTGATCTCCACCTTCATTCACCTTGGCTCTGAAATTAGCCCTATAGATCATTATTGTTCTGGGTAAGAGGTCATATTGCAGTAGTTTTTTCATCCTATTAGTTGCCTTTTTTGTGTGTTTGCTGTCCATTCTTGCAAGACGCCATAGATCTACTTTCACCTCTACTTTTTGATTTTTTTTTTTTTTTGTGTTTCGTTTTCCTTAACTGCTGCTACATCCAGTGTTTAACACATATACCACTTGTTCTATAGCACATCCGAGAAGCATCACAACTAGGAACATGAAAACAGTAGCTCGGGAGACTGCGACTTAAGCTTTGACAAAAGAAGCAAAATAAATAAATAAAAATAAAAATAAGATTAGTTATCTTCGACATCTTTATCAGATTGTTGATAACTTGTAACTCTACAAGACTAGGCCAGTCATCCCACTTGTGATGCCATGCTATGATTATAAAGAGTGAAGTTGAATTCGCCATTTATTTAAATTAAGAAATAAAAAAGAAAGTTTATACAAAATACAATAAATAGAAAATTAGTAGAGAATGCTTTGGTTAGTTAATATTTATAAACTTTGTCCGTGGGCATTCATATAGAATTGTAGAACTTTTGTATTTGAGTCTATTTGTGAAAAATTAAATACTCTTTAATATATACACAATATTGTAAGTACACCTATTATGAAAATTACATTAACCTTGGGAAACTCCATAATTTCATATTAGCACATGTAGTAGATCATATCAAAGACGTATATTGAATACAAATGATTTAAATTTACGACATAAATATATACGCATTCTAGAACTACAAAGCATATGCTAGTATTTTTATGATGTTTGCTAGTATACAATTAATTTAATATGCAGTGTTTGTGAATGGTAAGAAAAAATAATTCTTTGCTGGTCCATAGTCCAAAGCACACTACTTATTATGTTACAGTTATGTCTTGCTTTTAATGAAGATGTGGTTGTCATGGTTATTTTTAAGTTTCCAGAATCTTTGAGATTGATCAATTTTGTAATAGGAAAATTCAAATTAATTTTGTGAATATTGAGATAAAGATAAAAGGAATAATATATAATTTTCTAATCAATGAAACATAGTTAAATAGATTAGCATAAAAATTAATTAACTCTCTAAATATAAATTTTGCAGGTACAATTTTAAACAGTTGTTCTAATCGGTGTCCTCGACTGTGATTAATTATAAACAGGTACCTATAACTCAATTACATATACAAGTTATTTAATAGTTTATTGAGATATGTCAATGCTTATGTGTCATTAATTTTCCATTTTATTTTGTAGTATTAGTTGTAACTGTATAACATCAAGTACCAATGAACATGATGACAAAGCTGAATGGAATACTAGGAGAGAATATATTTTTACTCGTTTGTGTCATGAGCATGTTTTAAAAGGTGAATTACAAACTTCAACATTTTCAAAGAAGGTATGGAATACCATTTCAGATGAATTATACAACGAAACCCAATATCATTATTCTGTGGCTCAACTTAAGTCTAAGTTCAACTGATTTAGAAAAAAACATCGTGAATTCTCTGGTTTAATTGCTTCCACTGGCTTTGGATGGAATCCTAATACTAATGCAATGACAGCATCTGAGGATGTTTGGGAGCAGTGCCTTAAGCTAAATCTTTGAATTAGAGTTACTCATGTTTATATGTATTTACTCAAAACACTAATAACTTATGTTACCTATAGAAAGTTCCATATGCAAAACAATTTAAACGGAGGGGGTTAGACCACTATAACATGTTGGGAGTTATATTTAATAGTTCTATTGCAACTAGTGTTTGGAGGTTTTCTTCAAGACAAATGCCCTCAACCTTAGATGAGGACCGGGAAGTGGAGGACAATTTTATGAACTTTGGAGTCCACGTTGATGTTTATGATATAGAAAATGGGGAGGAGGATGACCCAGTTGTAGGGTCCATTGCCGAGAGTGGTAGGAGGAAAAGGGCACGTAGGGCACCTAATAGGAACCTTGATCGTTGTTCAACCCAAAACAATGACCAGATGAATAACTTTCTCAAGGTAGCCAGTGAGCTTATGAGTCAGAAAATAAGTCAAGGAAGTAGGAGTGGCCCTTTCAGGGGTAGCACCACCTCAAAAGAATCCAATTCAAGAGTGCATTGACATTTGCGAGAATTTAGGTGGTATTGAGAAAGATGTCTTCATAAAGTTCTTGAACATTATAGCTGAAAAACGTGATTGGAGGACTATTTTTCTAGGTCTCTTGGATGAAAGAAGGAGGGAGTGGTTATCAACCTTGTAGGTGATGTGTACGATAGTTTCCTTTCCAATAGTTTAGGTGTTTGTTCAGTTGGCTTTTGGTTTGTAACTCTTATCTGGATGCCTTGTTGAGACACAAACTTTATTGTTGCTATTGTATTATGTCTATCTTTGTTTGTCATCTATTACGGATATTTTAATGTCATTATATATTAATGTTACTATAAACTAATGTTTGACTATTCCATAATGCTTTAGCTTCGAACTTTTATTATTAGTCATATCATAGCTATCATTTGAGCTTATTATACTACTTTTAGTAATGGTGGATTGTAGCAAATTAAATGTGTGATAATTTTGGTAATGGTGGATTGTAGCAAATTTAATGTGTGATAATTTGTGAGTATATTATGCCACAATCACATGTATTAGACTACATTATGAGTATTTGTCACTGAGTATTTTCAATAGTGTATATACAATGGCAGACGATAACTCAAGCTGTGACTCTGACAACTTTATAGACATAATAGATTGGTGTTTAATTGTAGTTGTAGCACATGAATATCAACAGAGTCAACGTCAACAACGAATTCAGCGCCTTCCACGGCAAGTTCCATAATGCAAAGTTCCATTACTAGCAGGCCTAGAATGGATATTGGATATGCTAAGAAGGAATGATAATAGGATGTTTGCTCACTTTAGAATGGATGCAAATATATTTAACAACTTATGTGATAGGCTAGTTGAAGATAATTTGATTGAGCAGGATGAGCATGACCACGTGAGCGTACTTGAGGCAGTGGGGATTTTCTTGTATATAGTATCATAAAGTGTTCGTTATCGCATTGCTACCGAGCAATTTTATCAATCAACCAATACTACAGGCTGACAATTTAAGCGAGTGCTTGATGCATTAATTCGGTTAGCGATAATAATTGTGCAACCAATAAATTTAGGTGCAACACCTCTAGAAGTACGACATAATCCCAAGTTTTACCATATTTTCAGGTGTAAAGTAGCATATTTCCTCAATTTTTGTATAAATATAACTATGCTAATGAAGTAATTGATATAGGGATACATTGGAGCGCTTGTAGCATCAGTACCGACACATAAGCAAATGGCATATTGTAATCGGCATGATGACGTGACCCAAAATATAATGTGTGCTTGCTCATTTGATATATTATTTACTTATGTGCTAACGGGATGGGAAGACAGTGCAAATGATTCAAGGGTATTACAGGATGCACTTTACAATGAGAATAGTGATTTTCCTATGCCAGACACAAGTATAAATTACTTAGAAATAATGTATAAACTACTGTAACATGTTTCCAATTTTGATGAAGCTATGCATGGACATGCAACACTAACTATAGTATGCAGGTTATTTTTATTTGGTTGATTCAGGCTATAGTAACATGGAAGGATTCCTTGCTCCTTATAGAGGCCAACGGTATCATGCAAGTGAATTTAGAGAAGGAGGAAGACAGCCTAGTGGATAGGAAGAGTTATTTAATAAAAGACATGCTTCATTGCGTAACATAATTGAGAGGTGTTTCGGAGCGTTGAAGAAAAGATTTTCAATTCTCAAGTCAATACCTAATTTCATTCTCCAATCCCAACGTCTTATTCCTGTGGCATGCTGTACATTACATAATTTTATTTGACTTAATAGGAGGTCTGATAGATTGTTTAGGAGATACGAGGTGGATGACATTCAAGTTATGGAGGAGCAACATGGAGATATGCCCACAGTTAAACTGCACATGTCCATGAACGAACAAAAGCATGGAGACAGTATAGGGACAACATAGCTATAAGGATGTGGCAGGATTATATTCAACATGGGAGATAGATGTTTGTAAACATATATTTGTTTTTCATTACATTGCGTTCAGTTATGTAAGAAAATAGTAATAAATGATACTATGTCGTATTATATATACGTACATATATAATTTTGAAGCCCGTGCATTATATACGTATGTACATATGTATGTATGTATGTATATATGTAGACAAAGTTTGCATTGGAAGATTGTTTGAATGTTTCTTTTTTTTTTTTTAATCTTAACTAAACACATTTATAGTAAGCATTATAAAGTGGAGTGAAAGAAAGAAGAAATTACTTGGGTGAAAATATTGTACGAAGCAAAAGGTGATTTAATTTGTATAATTAGGCATTTGTTATTTATTAACAATATGTATAATAGGAGCATGCATTTAGTTTAAAATAGGAGCATGCATTTAGTTTAAAATATTATTTGTTAATAATCCTTTTATTTATACAATTTGTAAGAACAAATGTTTTGGATTCATTTTCAAACGCATTTTATATTTTTGTTTTCAAAAATTTGATGTCAATGATTCATTTTCAAACACATATCTTGTTTTTGTTTTCAAAATTTCAGCTCAAGAATTTATTTTCAAACACATATTCTTAAAACTATTTTCAAATTTACATTTTAAAAATTTATTTCCAAACGCATATCCTTTACTTAAAATAGTTTCTCTAAATCATAAAAATTCATTTTTCAAATCATTTTGGAAACAAAAACACATAATTTAAAAAAGAATACAGTGTAAACTCCCTGGCTTTTTACCCGGTTTTTAAATTTTCTTCTGCATTTAATCATAAATATGCTCCTTGTACCTTTTTTTCCAAAATGGTTGCTTTGTGTTTTGATTTCCTAGTGATCCAAGGTTCAAATTGCTTGGTCCGCACCCATCTTTGATATATTATTGTTTATTTCGGGCCGGGACCGTGCCTAGGAGCATGATCCCCGCCCTCTTCCCGGCCTCGGGTAGTCCCCAGAATTCTCTTCCTCGTCCCTGACCTTAATCCCCAAAATCCTGGACAATTCCCTGGACATTGTCGGGCCATCGATTTGGGTACCCAACCCCGTCCAGGTATGTTTGCCATCCCTAAAAATAGAGTTACCTTGACTTCAAAATTCAGGACTTTTAAGATTTTCTTTAAAAAAGAAAAAATCACAACACCATACCATAGGTATTTCACTATTTTGAGACTGTCAGCTCAACTTTCAAATAATTTTTGGGCAGCAAAATGCAATTTTAGATGCCACGGGGATGATTTTTTTTTTTAAATGAACCTTAGAGGGAAAATTGTAAGTTAACCACAAGAAAAATAAAAAAACACTGATAGAGAACAAAAATTTTAAAAAAAAACCGCAAAAAACCCATAAATTTGCCTGTTCAAATCCATCAAAAATCCTAATCTTCTTCAAGTCTTCTTCAAATCCTATTTCCTCTTTGCCAAAATCGTTTTCTTGGTGAAATCTGATTGTTGCGAAGATTAGAAAAGCAAAACCCTAATCAAATAATAATCTAAAAAATTTAAAATCCAAATCAGAATCACAATCGATGCCACTAGACCATATAGACAACAAAATAAAGCCTGTTTGTCCTTGTTTAATACTTCATTCCCATTAGTGGAAGACCTAGGATTTAGATCTTAGAGTGCTGACTTAAGCAAGAATAGAAGTATAGTGAACTTTTATCAAATTTGTATTATTTAAAAAAGAAAAAGAGCTTGGAGAATACAAAATTAAACTTTTTTTAAAGTTTAATAGAATTAAAGGCACTTTATATTTTTTAAACAAATTATCGATTCTCAAACTAAAGTATAAAAATGAATTATAATTATAAAGTTTAAAAATATTAAAAAAATATATTATACAAACTTTTTAACTTAAATCTCCAATATGTGTCTTTTAATTAAATAAAAATATCATTTGCTTAGACAGAAGGTAAGTAAAATATTTAATTAGTTAAAATAAATAACAACAAGATTTTTGAGCCTATCTAACATGATATGGTAATTTTATAATTATTACAAAAATTATGAACATGGAAGATCTGAAATAAATTTCGTCAGAAAAAGCTTAAGATTTAAGGTATTATGAAATTTTCCAACATCTAAGGAGGCTAAAATTAGTTTTCATCACAAAATCCTTTGATACATAGGGACTATTTAAAATATTTTAAAACCTGAAAGGCCCTGACCGCCCTGGCCGCGAGATAGTTTGCCTCTACCATTGAACAAGACCTAAACTTTACTTTTTAGCTATTATTACGATCTCTGTTTATAGATGATATTGATAATATTGATGAGCATTTTATTTTTATTTTTTAATTATTGTATTTATGAATATATGTTTATAATTTATAATTAAAATATGTATTGAATATAAATTCATGTTATGTGAATATATAATATATGTGTGTATAAAATTCAAATTATTTCATAAATAAATAGATTTATTTTGATATTATAATATTAATTTAAATTATCTTTTGATATTAAATTAGAAATATAATTTAAACTTTGACATAAACTACACAGTAATTTTTTTTACAAAATCTAAGTTTACATTTTTAGATATTAAATTATTATTGTTATATATATATATATAATATTATTATAAAATAATTTATATAAAACTTGGTAGAAACAATTAAAAAAATGATTACAAATATTACTAGTTAAATATTATAAAAGGATAATACAAATATTCATTTTTTTCATTTGGACATAATACAAGCTACAACAATAATAATATATATCATGCTTTTTAAAAGTAAATCAAAATTTCAAATTTGGTTTACTAAACACCTTGCAACTTTTTTTAAAAGTTGGTTATTCCTAGAGCACAACAAAAGTTGCTTATTTTCACGGTAACAACAATCTCAAATTAGCTCTTCATGAAGTGATATTTTGAATTGCCTATTTAAAACTTTCGGAATGGTGTTTTGAATCCTTTGATTTAAAAATGGAAGGTGCCTTGGTGCCAAGTGCGCAAGGAAAGATTGAAATCCCTTGATGTAACAAACGTTTTTTGTTATTTTATTTCATTTTTTTTTTCACAACGTTTAAATTTGGATTTGAGCTATTTTAATCTTTCATTTTTTAAGCAAACTTAAGACTAAAACATGATAATCACTATAGATTTGTGCAGTTGAAACTAATAGTATTTTAAAAAAGTTCTCCACTACGGGAAAAAATTATTATGTCCTAATTGCAATCGCTTAATCCATTTGCAAGCACTTAAATCAATTTCATTTTGTTTTTTTGATACGATAGAAGATATTGGTAATAACCGTTGGAGAAGGAAGGCGTTTGGAAGGAGATGATTTCTTGCGAAAATTGAAGGATTATTGGGTTTTTATAATATATGTTATTATGAAGTTAATAACCTGAAGAAGGATTAATTGTAATAAAATCATATTACAAAAAATTTTATTGACCTCAATCTCAAGAAGTTCTTCAAATCAATCATAAACTTTATTGAGAGAGGTAAATTAAAGTGGCTTCCTCTCTGAGAACTGAATGTGAGAATTTCATCTTGTATAGCTCAAACAAAAACACTCAATTATTGGGTGAAAAGGATATGAAAAAGAAATTTAGAAACTTCTTAATCTTTCGTTTAAACTTATCTAAAGATACAAAAGAGTAAAAATTAGAAAGCTCTTCTTTGTGGTTATAATTAGAAGAACCAAAAATCAAGTTGACTTACTTGTCTTCATGTTGATCGTTATGGGCCCCTTAAATCTTCTATTTACTTATTTTTTTCTTTGATTTGTATGTAATGTGGCTTTACTTTTGTTTTCTTCATTATTTATAGGAATTTTCTTATTAAGACCCTATGAATCAATTGAAAAAATAGATTCATACTAGAACCACGATCATTAGGAGCCAAATCTACTTTCTAATTCTTTCTAAAAAAATATTATTACAGAGTTGGGAAATTTTTCTGTAGCAAGAAATTATGGGTCAATCTAAGATGTTGGGATAAAAAACCCAGTGTTGATTAAAATGATCTTTTATCACCCTTGGATCAAATGGTAAAATATTCACCAATTACGTACGAATATAAGATAATTCATAATTAAAATATTAGTGGACTTTTACTTATTATTTAGGTTACAAGTAACGTACTTATATTTAAAAAAATTTTAACATATGAATTTCAAAAAAAATATAATGAAATTTGAAAATAAATTTAATGCAATACTAAAATATAGAAAAATTAATCAAAGTTTGTAGATGAACCAGTGACTAGAAGCTTTCAATTAAGAAGTTTAAATATAAATTTAGGTTTTTTTAAAGCTAATTTATAATTTATCTCATTTCAGAAAAATATGTTCAATAACATCATTTATGTTTTACTTAAGCATGTTAAATGAATTTATAATTTTAATTCTAACTTATAAATATAAAAGTCATATAATTTTTATGCTATATTAATAACTTGTGTTACACATTTAAAATTATTATATTATATTTTAGAAAATTATATTGAATTATATGATCTAGATTCTTTTGTTTCATCATACATTAAATTTAACAAATCTACCTTCTAATTTATTAATACAATGTTCATCTTTTTCTTTTTTTAATGTTATATTTATAGTTTTACATAGTTTTTACGATTACTATAATAAATTTTGGACAATTATATTGTTTTTATACTCTAGACTACATTTATGCATTTTAAATTAAATTTATATTTTCATGTTATAATTTATTAGCATAATATCCATATACTATCTTTATGTTATGTTTATACTTCTACACTGTTTTTAAAATTATTTTGCTGTATTTTTAAAAAAATACGGTATTTTCTATGACATAAATTATATATTACGTATTTTCTATTAAAATCATTATTTTGCATTCAATTTATCTCAATTATCATATACTATTTTTACAACTTGTATATTGCCTTTACAATTATATTGTTACAATTTGAAAAATTATGTTGAATCACATTATTGAGATAATATTTATGCATTCTGCATTAAATTTACAATTTAAGTTCTTTCTTGTAAATAAAATGTTGATATTGTATTATTATGTTTTGTTTACAACTTGGATATCGCTTTTACAATTATTATTTTAGTATTTTGAAAAGTTTATTAGATACATGATATATGTTATATTTACACATTCTTTCTTAAACTTACAATTTTATGTTATAGTTTATTTGTATCATGTATATATACTGTGAGATCTAAAAGTGTATGGATTGTTAAGCGAAATATAACATAAAACTATAAAGTAAATCGACAGAAGAGGTTTTACATGGTTTGATTATAAAACCTACATCCACGGGTAGTTAGAGCTACAATTCACTTTATATGTTTTCTTTTGTTTATAAGACTCAGGTACGTTTATAGTGGTAAACTTCCTCTCACTCATTGATCTAATTTATGTAAAATGGTTTTCCTAAGAACAAAATACTAGTGACACAGTAGACTCTCTATCTCTACTCATTTAATATAACTGATATGAAAATCATAACAAAACACCCCAATACAGACACATGCAAGTAGTTAAGACTTCAAGCCTTACATGACATATAACTCGCAACAGAAGCTTACAACTTCATACATAAACATGAATAACAATTAAAGACACATAGGACTTGCTCTCAAACTTGCTCTTCTCAAGTATGACTCAATGTGCCACTTTGCATATTGTGTAGACAACTCTTTATATATTATTCTTGTCTACTCATAGTTGAATTCCTTTAGCTACAGGAATTTCACTTTGAGAAGTAATGAAAGTAGGATCATGCATAAATGGATACAATATGTTAGGTTATTTTATAAAAATTATTGGATATATACATATATGTACATACATTTTTTTATTTTAAATAATTGTTAAATTAATATTATGAAAGTTAATATAACGGAAAAATGACTAATGGACATTATTTCCATTAACTTGACCAAATTATGATCATGATAATTATCTTAACACCTAACTTAATATATAGACACAGACGCGCGCGGCGCGCGCACACACACACACACACACACACACGAGGGAGGTCCTTCAACTCTAAAAAGCTACGGGCAGCCTTCTGTTGCCCGCAATGATTACCATGTTTGTATTTAGGAAAAATTGGAAAAATAGACACAATTAGGGGGCCTTGTTGAAAAATGGACGCATTCTGAAAAATTTTCATGCCATAGACACTTTCTTGACAAAAAGACTGAAAGAACCTTGTATAATCAATATTTTTCCAAAACGTTATTAATTCCCTCTTCGGACGAAATTAAAGAAAGTCAGTAAACTAAACTAAGAACAAAGAAACTAGTCACAGATCGATACACTTCACTGTTCGAAACAACCTCAATAGCTGAAGCTAAGCAAATAACGTAAGAACATTTCCTTAATCTCTCTCTAAATGGGATGAAAATTTCATTAGGTTGTAGTGTTTTCGTTATTGATCGCTTTGATAATTGAAAACCGCATTATATAGCTTAAAAATGGGATATGTATGTGAACTAAGGTTAGAGATAGTGCCGTTTGTGTGAAAATTTGCTGAAAATTGGCTATCGTTGTGGGAAAATCTGGTATCACAGTCGACGGATGAAGAAGACGAGATTTGTCGAGCATTGTTGAGTGTCGAGCGGTTTTGTCAGATCGAATCTTGACATGTCAGATTGTAGTGTCAAGTGTCTAGGCGTTGTGTCGATTCTAGGTTCGAGTGTCGAGAGTTCGAGTTTCGTCAAGCGTCTGGTGGATTGACGAACTCGATGAAAGTCAGATGCAAATTTCGTCGAGTTCGTGTGTCGCGTGTAGGGAGTCGAGTGTTGGATACGTGGAAACCGATGTGTAGATGTCTCGAACCATGAATATCAAGTATCTTCGAGAGTCATTGGTCGAGCGTCGAGACTCGTTTGTCGAGCGTTAAAGTATGTGCATCGAGTGTCGAACTTGACGAGTGTCGGATGCAAAGATAGTCAAGTTTGTGTGTCGAGTCTTATTTGTCGCATGTTGAGTGTCAAGGGTGTATGTCGAGTGTTGTCGAGCGTTTTGGCAGAACATTCGTTTTTGTGACTTTTGTAAACAATTTCGTAATTATTTTTTGTCCACAGAACTTATATGATATGTCTCAATCATGCAGGAAATGAAAAATTTACAAATACTTATTGTATACAATGGTTCTTGGACTGTGCAAAAGAATGATGGTTATTTGTACACCGGTGGGATGGGGAAGCCATTGATAATTCGTAGGTGTGCTACCTATAATGAGTTAGTTGATTATATTAGTACTAAAATAGGTTGGGATCTTCGTAAGCATAACATGAGTTTAGAGGTTCAATTTGCTTGCAAGGGTATTCTACCAATGCCGATTCGTATTAAGACTGATAATGATGTTTGTTTTTTTATACAACATTGTTTGGAGGACCAACAATTATATACACGGAGCGTACTCGCCTCCACTATACCATAAAAATGTATACAACCAAAAAAAAATAAGAAACATGTATGTATTAATACAACTGGGAAAAGATGTATTTACAAGTTTTCGTACAACTGTACATAGAAACCATGTAGGACTATACAAAAAATGTTACTATACAATAATGTGTAAATATCCAGAAACTATCAACCGAAAAAAAATGTGTAACTAAACATAATATATAGAATGCAAGGTGATCTCATGGTACAATCATGCTTGGCTGCTGCTCAACCTCCGCTTAGTCAACATCGTCATGGCCAATGGTGGTTGTAACATCCGCTGACACATCATCAACAGTCCCGGTAGTGGCTGCAAGATCAGCAGGCACAAGATCAGCAGGCACTGTGAAGGCCTCAACCTCGGAGGGCATCATGATGGTCGTGGGGGCCTCTTGTGCCTCAACCTCAGAGGGCACCATGACGGTCGTGGCAGCCTCCTGTGTCTGTGGATGAACGCAACTGACCCAAAGTTGTACCGCCATTCTCTCCCGCTGGCATTCGTCCGTGAATGCCTTAATCTCAGTCAATGAAAATGCCCTCCGCTAGGAACTCGATGTACTTCAAACAGTACATGCCGCATGCTCCTCCCTCAGGCTCCTGTTGTGGCACCTGGTCCTCGTCCTCGATGTGTATAATGTCGAATGGGGTTGCGGGATAGTCAGGAATACCATAAACCTTCATTGACAGCATATGGGATATTAGCTCAGCCAGGCACCGGACTTTCCGTATGATTGTGTCTATGGAAGTATACCCAACAACTGAGTCGCATATGGCACCGTGACGGCGATTCAACAGGAACAACTGGGAGAGCATATGCATGTAGTAATGTTTCAGTGGTATACCAATGGGCACAATAATCGTGGCACGTAAGTAGATTCATACGTTTGCATACAGCTAATACATGTGCACACGGAAGCTGGTCAAGATCAAACACCCGGCACGTGCATGTATGAGCGTGCATATCAACAATGCTAACATAGTCGTTGCCTCTAACCTCATACATAGTAAGAGATATACCACTAACCCTCATACGCTCTCCCTCTTTTAAATGCTCCTCCATCAACTTGTTTGCCCAGGGCGAGAGATGTGATTCTGAGTTAGCAAATAGCTGTCGACGCTCATAGAACCATTTCTGCAAGTTGGCCCAAAAATAATAAGCTAACAATGTCACCGGGAGGAATCGATGGTTTCGCAAATAGTTGTTCATCGACTCAGCTATATTTGTTGTCATTATATTATACCGTCGACTATGAAACTATGAATGTGCCCATTTCTTGACTCCAATCTCTCGAAGATAAGTTGCTACTACTGGCATATGCGATTCAATTTGTCGCATATGATAGTTGAAATCAGCACAGTGATATGTCCTTACAGCTTGGTAGTACAATTCCAATAAAGTCTTGTCCTTGAACGTTGCCTTCAAGTTACCCTTCAGATGATGAGTGCACAATCCATGCAATGCATGAGGAAAAACTGCTAGAACAGTGCGTTCAATACTACGATGACGGTCAGAAATGAAGACAAGATCTCGAACATTTTGTACAACATGGTCATGCAATTGTCTCATGAACCAGTTCCACAAGTCATCATTTTCAGAATGCCCAATTCCAAATGCCAAAGGGTATATTTGTTTATTTCCATCCATACAAGAAGCCAAAAATATTGTACCTCTATATTTCCCTTTCAAAAAAGAACAGTCAACTGCGATAACTGGCCTAATTGATGATGCAAATCCAGCAATAGAGGCCCCAACAATCATGAAAAAGTATCTGAAATGGTTCTCGTCATCAGTTTCTAATGATGTTTTGGTCCCTGGGTTTGCTTTCTCAATCATGTACATGTACTGGGGGAGTAGTATGAATGATTCCTCATAAGATCCGTGAAGTTCTTGCAAAGCTGCCTCTTTTGCCCTCCATGCCTTGTTGTACGTGATATTAACACCCAATGACTCTTGAACATCGGATATAATATCCTTGGGACGATATATTCTCGATGCCTCAACGAATTTGCTCTTAATATGTTTGCTAATGACATGTGTAATTGCCTGTTTGTGAATTGAGTGAAGTCTGGCTCCGGAGCATGTATGGTGGTTCTTATACTTTTTCACTTGGAAGAAATGTGAGTCGGCCACCTTTATGGCACGTAAACGCCATTTACAAGATTCAGCCCGGCAGATAACCTCAAACCTTGCGTTGGAGTTTCTCACCATGAATTGAAAGTTCCGTCTTAATACCAACATCGATAAGTTCCACAAAGCTCTGTTTCACTGTTAAACATCTGCCTAACCCTAACCTCAATCTCGTTAATGACAAACGATGAGGCATCATCACCATCTGTGGAAGGTGGATGCACAATAGGCGGCATCCACCTGAATGTGTTAGCCCGACAGTTGTCATTCTCAGCGCCCACATTACCTTCTTCATGTCTACGATTTTCATCCACTCTCAGCTCATTATTCAACATCGGATCTTGTTGATGTCCATATACTAGACGAGTAGGTGTGGAGTGAATTGGAGGAGGCACGGTAGGTGTGGAGTGAATTGAAGAAGGCACGGTAAATGGCTCATCCTGGTTCACATCATTCAAGATCTCCTGTTCTCCCTCATTATCAAAATGTGGACTGTCTACATTGTGCCCATCAACAATAAAATCATCCAATCCCTCAACATCATTCTCAATACGAATAGTGCAATCATCTTTATCATCGTCAACATGCGCACTAACGTCATCACTACCATCATCATTATCTTTGTAATCTTCATTACCACCATCGTCATCATTAACATCATCAATATTACCTAGACTCTCAAACTGTCTAATGCGTCAAGATGATGTACCAATCTCGATGGCATCGACGGAGGCACCCCTTCTTCATTTTCAAATAACATCCCAACCCCAACTGACTCATGCCCTGCATGCCCTGAACACTGTTCAAACTCAATGTCAACGTCATCATTCAGTTGTGGTTGTGCACAAACAGCAGTAGACTCACTTAATTGGTTGCTTCCACTTGCGGAATGAAACAAAGAGGGATGAGAAGATCCTCATCACCTACGTACTGCATCGGATCCTGACCTCTGTCTTTGCTTCTCCCTATCTTCAAGTTTAACAACTAATGGTGTATATGATTGTCGGTCCTCCAAATAATGTTGTATAAAAAAACAAACATCGTCTTCAGTCTCAATACGAATCGGCATTAGCAGAACACCTTTACAAGCAAATTGAACCTCTAAACTCATGTTATGCTTACGAAGATCCCAACCCATTTTAGTACTAATACAATCAACCAACTCATTATAGGTAGCACACCTACGAATTATCAATGGCTTCCCCGTCCCACCAGTGTACAAATAACCAACGTTCTCTTGCATAGTCCAAGAACCATTGTATACAATAAGTATTCGTAAAGTTTCCATTTCCTGTGTGATTGAGACATATCATATAAGTTCCGTGGACAAAATATAATTATGAAATTGCTTACAAAAGTCACAAAAACGAATGTTCTACCAAAATGCTCGACGACACTTGACATACACCCTCGACACTCGACATGCGACAAATAAGACTCGACACACGAACTTGACTATCTTTGCATCTGACACTCGTCAAGTTCGGCACTCGACACACATACTCAAATGCTTGACAAACCAGTCTCGACGCTCGACCAATGACTCTCGAAGATACTCGAAATTCATGGTTCGAGACATCTACACGTCGATTTCCACGTATCTGACACTTGACTCCTGACACGCGACATACAAACTCGACGAAATTTGCATCCGACTTTCGTCGAGTTTGTCAATCCACCAGACGCTCGACAAAACTCGAGCTCTCGACACTCAAACCTAGAATCGACACAACGCCTAGACACTCGACACTCGACGACGCTCGACAAATCTCGTCTTCTTCATCCGTCGATTGCGATACCAGATTTTTCCACAATGATAGCCAATTTTCAGCAAATTTTCACACAAACGACACTATCTCTAACCTTAGTTCACATACATATCCCATTTTTAAGCTATATAATGCGGTTGTCAGTTACCAAAACGATCAATAACGAAAAGACTACAACCTAATGAAATTTTCATGCCATTTAGAGAGAGCTTAAGGAAAGTTGTTCTTACGTTATTTGCTCAGCTTTAGCTGTTGAGGTTGTTTCGGAGAGTGAAATGTATCGATCTGTGACTGGTTTCTTTGTTCTTAGTTTAGTTTATTGACTTTCTTTAATTTCGTCCAAAGAGGTAATTAATAACGTTTTGGAAAAATATTGATTATACAAGGGTATTTAAGTCTTTTTATCAAGAAAGTGTCTATGGCATGAAAATTTTTTAGGATGTGTCCATTTTTCAACAAGGCCCCCTAATTGTGTCTATTTTCTCAATTTTTCCTTGTATTTATTGCATATATCAAGTACTATGCTATTATATTCTTAGTTTAATAAATTTACTTTTTTATATATTATTAACAAGTCAAGACATTATTGAAAATGACAACTTCAATCAAGAAAATGTATTTTTATGGTTCAATTATTTTCTAATTCGGAACAATATTTTCTTGATTGAACAAAAAAGTATATTATTAAAATAATTCTTACACTACGAAGCACCATAACCTTTTACTATAGTATTGGAAGACTTGGAATAATATTTTCTTGATTTAAAAAAAAATATTCTTTAAATAATTCTCATACTATGAAGTAGCACAGCCCGTTACTATATTATTTGAAGACCTGCAGCAGCGTACAACACTGCCAATTTTTCCAAAAAACCAACTCCTAAATTATTCAAAAATCAAGGTAATTATTAATAAATTTTAGTTATTTATTTACCATTCATTAATTTATGTTTAAAAACAGTTTGTAATTATTCAACAATTATGTTTAATTTTAATTGTTATCAATTTATTTTTTTTCCACTTTTGCCCCGAAACAATAGACTTGCATTTTTTTCAACAAACCCAATGCCAAGACCTATGGTATGACCAATTTTTATAAATACACAACTCATGAGTTGAAGCACTGGTGAATGTAATTTTTTATTAACTTTGTTAGTTCTTTGTTTGTCGTTCATTGATTAATAATTTAAAAGAAATTGTAATTCAGAACAATTTTTTGTAATTTAATTTTTATTTTCATCAGATTATCATTTTTTTCACGTTTGCTCAAAACCACAAGACTCGTCTTTCTATCACCAAACTCAAATACTCAATTTGAAGACCTGCAACAAAATCACCTTTTAGAAAGAAACAACTCAAGAATTGAATTCTTGGTCAGGGTATGTAAATTAGTTACTTAATTATCATTTATTAATTAATAATTACAAAATTTTGTAACTGTAGTCTATTTTAATTTTAATTCTCTCAAATTAGTATTGGTTGATTGGTGAGAAAAGAATTATATAATATTGAGTTGAATGTATGTAACATTTTTGCAGTCTTAGTAAATTCAAATTTAATATATAATTAACACTGTGTGCTTAATTATTATTTCTAATAATATATGTACACTTTATTTCTAGAAAGTAAATTTCAATTTATTTAGGAAAATATTAAAAAATTTTTATTTTTATTCTATTTTTGAAAATTGAAGAATAATAAATTATTCTAGATTTTATTATTTTGTATAATTAAGCATAGTAAAAAACTCAATATTGTTAAAGCGTTTTTTTTTCAATTATTAGTTGCATTTTGTTAAGATCTTCAATTTATTATATTGTGATTATTTTATTTGTTTGAATAGCTTTTTTTTGAAATGGATATCGATTCCATGGAATTAAGGAGTCATGTTGAAGGAGTTGAGGAGAAGCTTTTCAGCTCCAATTCTAATGATGAAATTTACGTACCTGAAGTATCTCATGAAAGGAAGCCCAAAATTGGTCAAGATTTTGCATCATTAGATGAAGTACATGAGTTTTATAATAAA
Source organism: Boswellia sacra (assembly GCA_013180625.2). NCBI lineage: Eukaryota > Viridiplantae > Streptophyta > Magnoliopsida > Sapindales > Burseraceae > Boswellia > Boswellia sacra. The sequence goes on along the minus strand of SNVD02010928.1, from coordinate 500,525 downwards.
TATGCAAAGGAGGCTGGATTTAGTGTTAGAATCAATTCTAGTAAGAAGAATGAAGATACAAATGAAGTTATAAGAAAGCAATATGTCTATTTTGAAGAGGGAATTTCATCCAAAAAAGAAGTTAGTGAAAAGAAAAGGCATCAAGGAGTAATTCGAGAGGGTTCCAATGCAAAACTTGCTATTGTAAATACAAAAACAAGCACTTTTACTGTTAAGTTATTCACTGAAGGGCATAATAAACCACTAGCAACTCCCCGAAGGGTACACTTGTTAAGGTCTCATGGTAACATGTCAGATGCCAAAAAGTCATTAACCCAATAGCTTTTAGCTGCAAATATTCTGATTCATCAACAAATTAGTATTCTTGAATTGCAAGCTAGAGGCATTCAAAATATTGGATGTACACAAAAGGATATATATAATTATGAGAGAGATTTGCGTAATGAAATGAAGGGACATGATGCTGAAATGTTGCTTGACCATTTTCAATTAGAACAAGAGAAGAATTCTGCATTTTCCTTTACCATTAAAACAAATAATGAAGATCGAATAAACAATTGTTTTTGGGCTGATGCAATATCTAGAAAAGCTTCTAAGTTTTATGTTGATGTGGTTGTGTTTGATACCACCTACAATACCAATAGATATGGCATTGCACCAGTGATAGGGTTTAACGATCATGGCCAATCGATAATCTTTGCTTGTGCATTCTTAAGTGATATGACAACTAATTCTTTTATTTGGCTCTTCGAACAATTTAAGAAAGCCATGCTTGAAGGTCCTCCTAAAATGATTATTACAGATCAAGATCCTTGCACTAGTTTTTTTTTTAATGAACTTTCAAAACTATATTATTAAAATATATATGCACATAGAAAATAATGTTTATCTTTTTTACAGATTTTAGGATTAATTATGGAATAGCTTATTATATGCTTGTGAATTGATGATAGAAGTGAAAATCATTGTAAGTATAAGGTTCAAAAGAGAAGTGAAGGTGTGTTTAAAGTTCATGAACTTGTTTATCAAAAAGGGGTTATATTTAACTTTGTGTAGTTGTAGAAAAACGGAAAGTGAGGGAATCCCATGTAAGCACGTATTGGCGTACTTAAATAAAAATGCAAATTTCAATTTTGCCAAGTCAATATATATATTGAAGAGATGGACAAAAGCTACAAAACATGAGAGAGTCATGGATTGTGTTGGCATTTTGGTGATCATTTAGTTCTTGCAAGACGAACTAGATTATTTCAACTTGCATCAGATGTAACTGATAAAGTGGTTGGAAACCAAGAGGCAAGTAAGATCTTTGAAGATGGTTTGGAAAATGTTCTTGAAAATATTAAGTTGGTGGTAAATATTGAAGGCACTTCTGTAAAGAAATGTAGTAATCAACTACAAACCCTCAATGCACCAATTGCAATTAGGGCAAAAGGGTGTGGAAAAAGGTTAAGAAGAGGAAAGGAGAAAGGCAAGAGAAAGGTAGAAGGAAGGCGCTGTCATGGATGCGGTAAAGTTGGATGTCCAGTGCTTAATAATCAGCAAAGAAATTTATATATGCATTATGCAATTTTTTTCTTTGTTTTATTAACAAACTTAAAATTAATTACTCTTACTTTTCTTTTAGATCTTCAACATGCAACTATGAAAGTTCACATCAGTCTGGTATCAATGAAGATAGTTCTTCTTCAACAGGTAATATCTATATTTGCACTTTTTTTTAACACTTTACCTATGTGAATGCAATGCAAAAAGCTAACAATTTTTTTAAACAGGTTAAATTTTCGATGGTAGGAGGAATATCTTCGTAAATGAACATGATAGAAGATGCATTTCAAATTTTATATATGTTTTGTTATGGCCATAACAAAATTGGACCTCAATTATTTCTAATTCAGTAAGCCCATTACTGAAGCCCATCATCTGGACCTAGTTATTTCTAATTCAGTAAGCCCGTTACTGAAGCCCATTATCTGGGCCTAGTTATTCCTAATCCAGTAAGCCCATTACTGAAGCCCATCATCTGGGCCTAGTTATTTCTAATTCAGTAAGCCCATTACTGAAGCCCATCATCTGGGCCTAATTATTCCTAATTCAGTAAGCCCATTACTGAAGCCCATCATCTGGGCCTACTATCTGGGTCCCACAATGATCCATCTTGACCCCTATATAAACCCTCCGAAATATTGCTCAAGGTATGCACACTTTTCTGAACTTACTCTCTCTCTAGATTTCCTTCACTTTTGAGAGCTTCTCTCTCTAGGAAATTCTCCTAGAAAATTCCGGAGTGCCAGAAACTGACTTGAGCGTCGGAGGGTCTTCGCCGGCACCACCGCCGGCACCCCTGACTGTTTTTCTTTACTCGCAGGACTGGACCCGACGTACCACCCGAACTCCGACCCGCTTCCTGACCCGCTTCCCTGTCGTCCGAAAACCGTGCATCAATAGTTGGCGTCGTCTGTGGGAACGACAATCTAAGCCTCTTTAGTTGTTGCTCCTATCCAAACGTACTCAAACTCATCATGAGTCACGAATCCCAACACTCAACCTCCCCAGAGGTTAACGAAGAAATCGAGGTTAAAGCGCCTCCCCAACGCCAAAAGGTAGTTGATACGGGGAGAGCTTTAGTGATATCCTCTGGGGTGGGGCCTAACCTCAGGCAACCCCGACTTTCACTTAGAAGACCAAGGAAGGGCAAGACAAATCGACTAACTACCATGGAACATACCATGCGAAATTTCAGTGAACAGATGAATCGTATGGTGACTATGTTCAACCAAGCATTTGGACAAAGTACTCAGCAGGCTGCAAACACAGCTGTGAATAACCCAATGAGTGCCATGGTAGTACCTAACGTCCAGACAGATGTTGGTGGGCGTTCTGATTTAGTCGCCCAGACTACTAGATTGCCTCGCCATCAGGTCATTCAACCGAATCTTCCCCATCCCATTGTTCAAGGAGGGGAAGGTCGCCCACAGATTCCCCCTCCTTCGCATATCATATCTGAACAACAGTTAGCAGCAGTAGACCTTCGACACTCTCTGAACAAGAAGCGCCATACAAGTGTTGAGCAGATACCAAGGGGAAGTAATGTTGATCAAGCCGCCTATTCCTATCATGGTCCTTACGCTCTAGGGGGTAATTATCAGCCCAAAAGAAATCGCCCCAGCTCACCACCTAGAATTAAGAATCATCGCCCAGATGATTCCCCAATGGATGTCTCGGAAGAGGGGACATCAGACAATCATTATGCAGAATTCAAACGAGAAATGGATGAAAAAATCCATAAGCTGGAGAGGTTGATTAAGCGTTCAGGAGGAGAAGAAGATGGGCGTCCACAATGGGAATCACCCTTTGCTGAAGATATTCTAAGGGAAAGATACCCACATGGGTTCCGGATGCCGCAACTCGAGCTTTACCAAGGGACAACGGACCCCCGAGAGCATTTAGACTCTTTTATTTCTCATATGGAAATACAAGGGGTCTCAGGGGGAATCATGTGCAGAACCTTTTCTCTTACCCTTGGAGGATCGGCTAAGCAATGGTATAGAAGGCTACCAGCTGCATCCATCTCCAGCTTTGGTGAGCTTGCCCGTAGTTTCCTCACACATTTCAACAATATGAAAATAAGGAGTCGACCAGCGCAGAGCCTTCTTTCAATCAAGCAGGGTCGTAATGAAACCCTTCGTGCGTTTTTAAATAGATATCAGCAGGAGGTTGCACGACTGGACCTATTTCATGATGGTTACGCCATGCAAGGCTTGGTTCAAGGAATCAGGGGGGAGCTCCCTCTAGCATGGGAATTCTCCGTTACCCTCCCATGTACGTATCAAGAAGCATTAGCAAGGGTTTCTAGCCATGCCGATGCAGAGGAAACTTTTTAAGCAAATTACCCTGGGCAAACTCCGGTGGTACCTAATTCCTCCCGTACAGATAAAAGATCGTATGATAATCATAGAGGAGAACTTCATGATAGAAATCGTAGATCAGTTCCGGATCGACGCTCTGTGCGAGACACAGTCAGAAATGATCGCTTTCTGTTACAAGATATTCTGAAGGAGCATATCTAGAAACCGCCAAGAGCATCATGACCAACCTCAGGAGGAGCACCGCACATTCACGTTGCTTACTATGCCACAGCAGGATATTCTGAAGAAAATCAAGGATAAAGGTCTACTGAAAGAACCTGCCCCCCTACGGTCGAATCCAAAAACAAGAGACAAGAGAAAGTATTATCATTTCCACCAGGCTCAGGGTCATAATACTGCTGACTGTTTCGAACTGAGGAGGCAAATCGAGGGTCTTATTAAGGATGGCCAGCTACATGAATACATTTATAGGCCTCCTGAACCTTCCAACAAAAATGACAAAGGGAAGGAACCATTGGAAGAAGTAGCCACAATCTTTGGGGGAGTAGTGGCTGGTTCAAGCTCCCAAGCCCGAAGGCACCTGGCTAGGCAAGCAAGATACGACCTCCCTCACCACGAGGTCAACCTGACAGCCTCTTCCACCAATGTAGGAGATCATGATGTTATCTCCTTTTCATCACAAGATGCGCAGGGTATCCATCATCCACATTGTGATGCCTTGGTCCTTACAGTGATAGTGGCCAATAAAAGGCTACGAAGGGTGTTGATTGACAACGGGAGCTCGGCTGATATAATGTCATTAGATGCATTTGATCGACTGGGTCTCAACCGTAGAGATATGAGAGGTATCCAAACTTCCCTGATAGGATTTACTGGAGGAAAAGTCATTCCAGAAGGAGTGATTTCGTTACCAGTGACCTTGGGAGAAGGTCCTCTACAAACAACCAAGATGGTGAACTTTCTCGTAGTAGATCATCCGTGTGTTTATAACGCCATTCTTGGACGGCCATCACTTTACGACTTCAAGGCTGTGACGGGTGTTTATCATCATGCCTTGAAATTTCCAACACCCGCTGGTATAGGAGAAGTTAGAGGTGAACAGCGAGCCTCTCGAGAGTGCTACAACATGGCCTTTAAAGAGAAGGCACATAAGCTGATGATAATTCGAGGAGAACCTTCCGTGGGCATAAGCTAAGTGGGCAAGTACTACGAAGTACCCGAGATCCCACTGATGGAGCACTAGGGCTCAACTGGGAAGGTCCATACCAAGTCAAAGCAGTCATCCGATCAGACACTTACAGACTGGTCACCATGGATAGGAGGTCGCTCCGTCATCCATGAAATATTGAGCACTTGAAGAGGTACTACCTGTAATCTCTCTATATGTGCAGTAACTCCGCCCAGGAGCTTATGCATGTGTAACAACTCCCATGGGGAGACCAATAAAGAGATTGTCAGTAAAAGTGTTCGTTTTATTCAGAATTCTTGTGACTACACCTCCTTAAAACACATGTATGACCAAATTGCAATGAGATGGAACAAGTAATAGAATACAACACCAGAAAGAAAAAAAAATTTTACTTAGTGTTCTTATTATTCCAAAATTGGTTGAGGGATGCCACACATCCTCACCTAGTACATCGAACTGAAAGTAAAGACAGTAAAAGGTAAAGTCAAGGCCGGGAGAGCAGCCTTGATATGATTGTTCCCTATGAATGAGCATCTACCTAGTTGGAAGAATTCCAACTATCTTTAAGAAGTGGCCTCATCACCTCATTCTTCGTCTGAAGACGATGAGGTAGAGTCGCCTTGCTTGGCCTCCCAGGCTGCTGTGTCCAATGTCGACTCATGATCCTTATCTTTAAGGATGAGGCGGCAGAATTGCTCAGGATCGGAGTCCGCTGTAGGGATAGACTCTTCTACCAAGTTTAACTCCTCAGCTATGGGTGACTGATCAATCTCTGGATGGCGGTCATGGAACCATCTACGCACCCCATTGACTCCCTCAATGTAGGAGCATTCCATAGCCCGCTGGTAGACACGACCCCTACGGAAGCAAGCGACTGCTTTGTCAATCCTATTTTGCTCAGTAGCAGCTCTCTCTCGAAGCTCTTGGCTAAAATCATTGGCCCTTTTACGCTGAATAGCTGCCTCCTTCTTGGCTTCGGACAAGTCTGCCTTCATTCTGCCCATCTGTTCCTTCATCTCTGCCATTCTTCTTTCCGTTTTGGTTAAGTTGTCAAGGCAGACTAGATGCTTCGCCTTCCAGTCGTCAACCTCAGAAGTGAGATGGTTAACCTCCTTGAGGAGATTGGTATTGGTAGACTCTCCTTAAGCTAAGGGTCCTGTCGCCTATGGAGAGAAAGGCCAAGAGAGGGAAGGAGTTAAGGCATGACTTTCAAAGTATAAAGAAAAAAGGAAGAAAGGGTCTCAGTGAAACCTAACCTGAAGGGTGATGCCCATCCTGACGCGATCGCATCAAAGTATGTGAGTTTTACACTCTCTGGAAAGACATTGGTAGGCATGAGGCGTGTAGCATTTTGAGACAATTCCCGAAGGTAGTCTCCACATGTTGAGCCACTCTGAAAGCCCGTACTGTCAAAGGTAAAATGTTTGGGTAGCTGAGAGGCTGAGGGTAACCTGCTCCCAGTAGGCTGAGAGGCTGCTACTTCACCCGCAGGCTGAACGGAGGCAGACCTTTCAGGAACCGGCTTCCATACGGGAATCTCCTTGTGGCCACTAGATCTCCTCTTCGGGGGTCCAAGAGTCGAAGGACTTCCGCTCCGTTTCTTCTGGGAAGAACTAGGTCTGTCATAAGTGAAGGGCTTAAGCGGCATCTTGGCTACGAGTTGAGCAAACTGCTTCTTGGTAGGATGTAAAGGAAATAGTCCTGCACGAAAATAAAGCAGGTAAGACAACAAACACATGCTTGATGAAGTAAGGTCAGAAAGTAATGATCAAGTTTACCTTCCGGAGGAATTGGAGGTGATAAGCCAAGACGGGCCAATTGCTCCCGATCAGTGAGGTTATTCACGTTCTTCGAGTCCACGGGTAACTTGAGCACCACTTGCAAGTCGTCTCTCTCTTTCTGAGATAACAGCGGACGTTTGGTCCAAGGAGCTGCAATAAAAACAAAAAAGAATGTCAGTTAATCAAGAGTTGTCACAACAAAGGCGGATAGGGTGTCATTATAATAGGGTACCACAAACACCAAAACGCCTCCTGATCTTCAACTTCTCCCCCTTTGGACGAGCGCCTTCTTGGTACTTCCAACTGCCACCACACCAGAATTGCTTATACTTCCACTCTTTCACATGGGAGGGAATGCCAAAAAGGCGGTTGGGGTCATCCGTCTTCCCTCGCTGGGATATATAGTAGTAACCCGTCTTCTCTCAATTCGGCGAGTGAATGGCAAATATGTGCTTGACATGGTTGGTGGTAGGGTCACCAAGGTCGGCGCTTCTGAATAAACTTTGGAAAGCTATCAGAAGCCTCCACCCATTGGCCGACAGTTGGGTAGGAGCGATGCCCATAGCATCGAGTATACGGCGAACATAGTTATCAAAAGGCACCCGGAGACCGGCTCTCAATAGCTCTAGGCTCAAACCAATGACACCTCGTGGTGGCCTACTCCACCGATCACCCTTCCTTGGAAGAAAAAAGATGACTGAAGCCGGGATGAGGAAGTGGGCTCTATATATCTTTAGTCGATCGTCCGGAAGTTGGTTATCAATATGGTCGGCCTCCCACCACTTTTCGACCTCCGGTTCGCTATCCGAAGTAGCGGAGGATGACCAATCACTATCCCCTTCAGTGTCTCCCACCTTATGGTTGACAGAATTCTGTCCCAGCTCCTGATCCGGACCGAAGAAGTTTTGATAAAACTCGTTAACTTCTTTACGGTTGGACGCCGGATCCTTGTCCCTGGAAGACTGGGTTTGATGACTCGGTTCCCCCAGTAGCACTTTCACAGTGGTTTTAACTCTAGCCATCTGCACAGTCAACGAGGGGTCGTTAGTCATCAAACCAAGTCTACTGAGGGAAGGAAGAGGTAAAAAAAAAAAAATGCTGGGGGATTGTATCGAAAATCCACGGAAGCACGCCCGCGGAGGAAAAATTATTCAAGTTTGAAAATCCGCGGAAGCACCACCGCGGAGGAAAAATTATTCAAGTTTGAAAAACCGCGGAAACACCCCCGCGGAGGAAAAATTATTAATAAAAAAGTTTAAAAATTCGTGAAAACACCCCCGCGGAGAAAAAAAAATATATTGAAGTTTGAAATCCGCGGAAATACCCCCGCGGAGGAAAAATTATTTAAGTTTGAAAATTCGCAGAAACACTCCTGCGGAATAAAAATAAAGGTTTGAAATTTCGCGGAAACACCCCCGTGAAATAAAAATAAAGGTTTGAGATTTCGCGGAAACACCCCCGCGAAATAAAAATAAAGGCTTGAAATTTCGCAGAAACACCCCCACATTTTAAATGAAAGTTTTAAAATTTTTCAGCAACACCCCCGAAGTTATAAAGTGAAAAATCAAAAATTACTGAAAGGCCCCTGCACTCATTCGAATTTCTTCTGGGAGGCACCTGCATGCTACGTGAACAGTGCACGCAGCATGCAGAGCGCCCAGCGCGCACGCCAGCGCCTAACGTGCACGCCAGTACCCAGCGCGCACGTGAGCGCCCAGCGACTAGCGCCCAGCACGCCCGCGACTCGCCCAGCGCGCACGCGAGCTCCCAGCGCCCAGCGCCCAGCACGCCCAGCGCTCGCCTGCCTCTCCTGCGCCCCCAGCACCCTTGCGGGCTCTCTCCCTGCTCGCCCAGCAGGCCTCCCGCGCTCTCCTGCTCGTCCCCACGTGCATGGAGCCTCGGGAGCTCGCCCATGCATCTCCTGCGCCCTCAGCGCCCTTGCGGGCTCTCTCCCTGCTCGCCCAGCAGGCCTCCCGCGCTCGCCTCCGCACGCCCAGGACTTCGCGCTCCCGACCATGCGCGCCCAGCGCCTTGAGCTCGCCCCCGCCTTCATGAGCTCGCCCTCGCGAGCTCGCCCATCGCTACCTGCCTTGCGCCTCTCCCTGCTCACCCAGCACGCACATCGCTGCCTTCCTTGTACTTTTTCAGGAAACTTCATATTGAAGGTAAGAAGCCTGATGCCGTCTTGATGGCCAGTGTGCTGGTGGCTGCTGCTCAATCAGCAAATGTATGGCCTGGTAGTGTGATACATGGTTATGTTATCAAACGTGGCTTTGAGTTGAGTGTCATGGTCTCTTCTGCTCTTACAGACATGTACACAAAATGTGGATTCGTGGACTTTGGGATTCGTATTTTTGAGACTATGCCAGAAAGGAATATCTTTACATATAATTCAGTAATTATGGGTCTTGGTCTGCATGGATATGGATCCCAGGCCATGAAGGTGTTCGCGTTTCAGAGTAGATACTTGAGTCCTTTGCCAGCAAAGTCTTTAAGTTTGGATCCAAAGCAGCATTGGTGCTCTTCATTTCAACTACACCGTCCTACAGTAGTTTGAGGTAAAGGACATGAACCCAAATAATTGCAGAAGCTAGCATTTTCTCCAAGTCCACTACGTCTCCTAGCATGTTTAGTCAAGGAATGCTCGCCCGAATACACATGCACGTTTCTTCTTCTTTCACGCACAAACCCGCGAGGGAAAACACATGCAAACGTTTTCGTATTCTCACACAAATCACATACACATACACACAGGGCATAATCCGTACAGAATTTTTGCATTGAAAAATTAAACCTAAATCATGCATTCTAAAAGTGTGTACGCAAGAAAAGAAAGTACTTACTTGTGGCGGTTGAAAAATTCTGCTCAGACTGAGGACTCCTGGTTGCTGGGATCACTTGCACTGCTTGCCTCCAGGGTGCTCTCTCCTATTTTTGAGTAAACCCTACTCCCCAGCACTTGTGTCTTATATAGAGCACCAATTTAGGGTTTAATGAATCACATCTTTTGGGCTGGCCCCTCAACACATTTAAATTATAGCCCAAAATAGCTAAATAGCCCCTACGTCGACCCGTTAGTCGACTTGGGCCTGGGGGGACTACTGTTATGGTTATAACAAAATTGGGCCTCAATTATTTCTAATTCAGTAAGCCCATTACTGAAGCCCATCATCTGGGCCTAGTTATTTCTAATTCAGTAAGCCCATTACTGAAGCCCATTATCTGGGCCTAGTTATTCCTAATCCAGTAAGCCCATTACTGAAGCCCATCATCTGGGCCTAGTTATTTCTAATTCAGTAAGCCCATTACTGAAGCCCATCATTTGGGCCTAATTATTCCTAATTTAGTAAGCCCATTACTGAAGCCCATCATCTGGGCCTACTATCTGGGTCCCACAATGATCCATCTTGGCCCCTATATAAACCCTTCGAAATATTGCTCAAGGTATGCATACTTTTCTGAACTTACTCTCTCTTTAGATTTCCTTTATTTTTGAGAGTTTCTCTCTCTAGGAAATTCTCCCAGAAAATTCCGGAGTGCCGGAAACTAACTTGAGCGTCGGAGGGTCTTCGCCGGCACCACCGTCGGTACCCCGGACTGTTTTTCTGTGTTCGCAGGACTGAACCCGACGTACGACCCGAGCTCCGACCCGCTTCCCGGCCGTCCGAAAACCGTGCATCAACATGTTTGATTGCTGGTTTTCGATATTATATGTTTAACCTCATTATTTTAGATTTTTTACTATTATAATTGAATATGTAATTTGAACTCTTGTGTTTTATATATGTGATCACTATCATGTGCACTTTGTGAACATTTAATTAATAATAAAAAAAGGTTAAATAATTCAATAGTGGAGTGGGCAGACCAATCAAACCATCTAACACTTTGGTCTAAGTAGTTAGTTCCATTCCACCATGTCCAATTGTCCATGTATTTATTGGGTCACGTCTTTCACTTTGATGTTCGATTTTGGATAGATGTTTGAATATCGTTATTTGTTTGATCACAACCACTATGTCTTTTTTATTTTTAAATAATAATAAACAATAAAATTACTATTGATTAATTCCACCAATATAAAGATTGGATCAGTCCATTTTTGTGATTTTAAATTTTATTTAAAAAACAATTAAAATATCACCAAAAAACTATTAATTGTAATTTATATATTGGCATTAATTATCAATTTGTCGAAGCCCAAGTTTCCCTCGCTAGTAAGAATTTTTGCTATATTTATTAGTATGAAAATACAATTAATTTCTAAGTAATTTATATACAGAAATAATTATATGTACAAATTATTGTATATTATTAATTAACATTACTTTATTGACCCATTATTCACTCTAATTATAATATAAATATAATGACATATACTACATTAACTGAAAATGATTGATTTTGTTAAATTTTATACCAATATAAAAATAATTATCCCACCGCTCCCACAAAAACAAAAAGAAACAAATGTTTGAATAATTTAGGAGTTGGTTTTTTGGAAAAATTGGTAGTGTTGGTCTTCAAATAATATAGTAGCAAGTTGTGCTGCTTCCTAGTGTGAGAATTATTTAAATAATATATTTTTTTGTTAAATCAAGAAATTATTGTTCTAGGTTTTCAAATGATAGAGTAAAAGCTTGTGGTGTTTCATAGTGTGAGAATTATTTTATAATATATATATATATATATATGTTCAATCAAGAAATAATAATACGTTTTCTTAATTGAAGTTGTCATTGTCATTAACATCTTGACATGTTCAATAATATATGCCAAAGTAAAATTATTAAAATAAGAATATAATAGTATAGTACTTGATATGTGCAATAAATACAAATAGAGTAATCGTTGCGGGCAACACAAGCTTGCTCTTAGCTTTTCAGGGTTAAAGAAACAAGAGTAATAGAAAATTACAACACAAAAATTATAATATAAATTTTTATTTATAAATTAGAACATGTAGATAACCTAGATTTTACATTTCCATATAAATTTTTAAATTGCAACGAAATAATTATAAAATCGCAAATATAATAAAAAATGGACAATTTATTAATAAATTAGAACATGAGATTATAAATTTAATGGAGAACACATAAATATAACATCAATAATGAAATTCAATATCATTTTTAAATTGCAACAAAATAATAGTAAGATCGATGTACAAGGTTTAAGTACAACATAAAAATAGTATATGTTGGGTCCACGTGCATGTGCACTGCACGTGGCTAATTTGTTTAGCGTCTGATGAAGGAAAACTTTGGTTTAAATTTGATTCCTAATAACATTATATTTCATGTTCACTGTGTTGCCTAAAACGCAACAGCTTTAATTACGAGAATCCTAATGAGAATATGATAACTTAATTGAAATCCTAATCTAATAAGAATAATGCATTTGGACATAATGTGATATGGTGTGTATATATATATTAAGCTAGGTGTTAAGATACTTATCATGATCATAATTTGGTCAAGTTAATGGAAATAATGTCCATCAGTCATTTTTCCGTTATATTAACTTTCATAATATTAATTTAACAATTATTTAAAATAAAAAATGTATGTACATATATACATTGAAATAATTTTTATAAAATAACCTAACATAAAACATATGGAAAAAATTATTAGAAAAACCCAATCCATTTAAACAAAACATTGCAATCAGCTTTTGATATATAGTTTAACAAATAGAGGCGTACGTCCTTTTGGTTCATGACCTTCTATAACAACTTTTCAAAAGAAATCTGTATTTTCAATTCCTAAAATGACTTTGAAGAGTCTTTGTATGCTTTTTTGTTGGTGTCGAAGATAATTTTTAATAAAAAATTTAGTGGAAGTGCAAAAATTAAATTGGACCGTTAGTTCCTCATTATGATACTATTTATATAATTAAAGAGTGTACATAGTGCTTTAAGCCACTTGATCTTCCAAGCTACAACTCTAAAGCACCCTAGACAGGAGCATGTACATGGGCACCTTAGAATCTACAACAAAAACCAAAAAAAAAAAAAAAAGTAAAGAGTTGAATAAACCAATCTAGAAAAACTAGAATTTTCTCTCTATAATTTTCTTTTTCCTCTTATGTTTTTCTGTAGAATTCACGTGAACTCTTTTATGTGTTTCTCACGTTCTCAATTTTTATATTGATTACTCAAAAACCACAAAGCAATGTAATTAATATTATTGAGAGGTTCACGTTAAAAATCCTAATTCTTGGGAAAGGATATTTTATTAAAATTTCAAATAAAATAGGATTAATAATTATCTCCAATCATATTAGGAAAAATAAAGAAAATGATCTAATTATTAATAAAATAATATCTTGGATAATTATCTTGTTAAACTTGGAGTCGAAATAACTTTAGATATTAGGCTTGTCTTTTATTTAATAATAAAAGCCCTATAATTGTTTAGTTGCTTTTATGAACTTGTTTGGGGACCAAATGGCTTATGTAAACTTTAGCTCCAATAATTAAGCCCAATTCTAATTATCTCATAATAAATTGAACATAATTATTAATCTTATAATTGCCCTTCTATTTCGGGCCCAAGACGGTACTATAAAGTTCATGAACAAATTATAAAAAGCTTTTAATTTAATTAATTTCATATACCATATAAATATCCCTTCTATGCGATATCTGTAATTAAAACTGGATGTATAATTACTGTCGTACCTTTTAATTACAACTTGTATCCTAGAGTCACAATTTCTTTAATGCTTATTTTATATGTATTTATACTTGTGAAACAATTCACAAATAAACGGTATTTCTTAATAAACTCTTTATTAACAATACTCAGTCCTAGATTTAATAACCAAGTACTGAAATCAACTTTAAGGAATATTATCCTTTTCAATAGGAGTTATAGATTCTATATTGTGAATATATGTTCTCATAAATCATAATCTTATATTTGCAAACTACAAATGTTTTGATTTTAAACAAAATCTTACTCCGTAATAGCTCAAAAAATATAAGACACAAATTTAAGTTCATTACTCACTCATGATTAAGAGTATTATATTACTAGTACCTCAGATATTTAATTTATGCAACAGTTTTATATCTTAATGCCTAATTAAGGTCCTATTCAATGCAAATTAATTGCATTGGTTTTCATATTTGAAGTCACCACTTTAATGACTAAGAGAAATCATTCATCTTTATGAAATAGAAAAACCCCAATCTTTCAAAGTAAATTGTTAGCTTTACTTATTGTGAACAAACTTTATCAGGATCATGTGAATTATGTTTTCTTTATTTGATTAAACAAACTATATAAATAATTCACAGACAATATAATTATAAGAATTAAATTGTAATTCACTCAAATATAAAATATATTTATACATCAAATAATATTTATTTCTTAGAAAAATTGATTACAATTTTCTGCTTTAAGGGCATACATCTAACAATTTTTTGGTTCAATCAAGCCTAATAATACCTTCATTAAGAATAAAGGAGTATATCACATTTTCCCTTAAGAAATTATCTTGTTTTCGCAATTTGGAAAACGATTTTTAAAGGGATATTAGCAATTTACCCTCCAAGGTTAAGCGAAAAAACAAATTACCTCCTGTAATATTTGAAATTACAAATTACCCCTTGATTTTTGAATTCTGACGTTAAATTAAACAGAGTAAGGGTATTATTGAAAATAAAACTCGTGCGATGATATTTAAAATTTACCCCCTGAGGTTAAACGAAAATACAAATTCCCCCCTTTGGAGGATAAAAATAATTAAAAAAACTAGGATGAAAACAATAATAATAATTAAAAACAATAATAATTAAAAATATTTAAAACTTTATTGAATAAATAATAAAAAGTAAATTTGAACCAAATTGAACCCACCCTTTAATTCGAGCTTTAATTAACAAACTCCAATTAGGTGGTGGCGAGTTCTAGTAGAGGAGAGAGAGGAGGAATTGATGACATAAGCAATTTCATCAATGAAGAGAAGGAAGCGACGATCGTGGGGGTGGCAATTCGTGTCATGTGTGTCGACCCGTTTAATTGTTCGTGGCAAGACATGAAAAGCGGATTTGATACAGTTATTGAATGTGTCACCCACGTGTTGTAATCGTGTCATATTTAATTAACATAATTTACTTAATTGTTTAATCTAATTATGCATAGTATATCATATTCTATATATTTATAATAATTAAAATTATTTTTAGAATACAAATAATTGTTAGTATAAAAAAATTATTAAAATCATTACAATTTACTACTATGTAAATTAATTTACTTTATAAGAAAGGTAAGAGTGTTTAAGTGATTTTAAAAAAGTGAGTGAAGGTATTTTTATTTATATAAAGGCATTTTGGTAGAATAGCATATATTATCCTCTCTCTCATATTTTTTCACTTAATTTAATATCGAAATTAAAAAATAAGGAAATAATTTGTAATTTCAAAATGTGTAGGCGGAATTTGTCTTTTTGCTTAATCTCAGGGGGTAAACTGTTAATATCAAATGATTGAACATGAGGTTATTTTAGTAAAATTGTGAAGCGTTTTTTCTCTCTCATCCTTTTTCGTTTAATTTAACGTCAAAATTAAAAAATCAGGAGGTAATTTGTAATTTTAAATATTACAAGGGGTAATTTGTTTTTTCGCTTAATCTTGGGGGATAAATTAATCACCCATTTTTAAAACTTGTAGTTAATTTTAATGACGTGGCGTATATTACCCATATTAACAGCATCCTCGTGTGGATCCTATTATGTATTAGTTTTTTAAATAATAATTAACATTTAAAAAAATTACAAAAACAATGTCCACATTTGTCCACGTATACAATGAGACACATATATATCGCGGTTGACGTATTTAATTGGCAAGATCATCTAGCCAACAAAACAAAGCATTGATTTATTAAATTTATGGCATTAGCTTTAGTCACTAGTCCATAACAAAACGCATGGAGTTACCACCATTCATATTGTTTACACTACTTGACAAACAAATTTGCTTCTTTTTAACAAAAAAAAGAGTTTGAAGATTTCTTGTGTTTTATAAGTTTTAATTAGCGTCACAAATTTATCGTTAATAATTGTTATTTTAAGCTTTATTAATTGTAGTCTCAATGGCGTCCGTTATATTTGGTAGATATGAGATTTTTCTTTTTTTTTTTTCGATAAAGGTGATTAGTCGCAAGTAAAGGAATAGAACATAAGTAATTTTTTAATACCAGAAAAGATGTTGAACCGATAGATTATGAGATCCTCAAAATCAAGGATAAAGTTGGCTGAAGAACTAATTACTTACATGCATGAAAGTTTTTAATGCACTATAAAAAAGGGTATATGATAAAGCTAGCATTTCATTTTCGCCGAAAGAACTTGACACAAGGAAACATGGCGCAAGTGATGAATATAGTGTTGATGATTTTTTTAGTATCTGTATGTGTATCAACAATTGAAGCTCAATCAGTTGTTGATGTGACAAAACATAGTGCAAAGCCTAGATCAGATATCGGTTAGGTAAGTTAGGTGCAACATTCCAATATTTTGATGGATATAAGTTGTACTATACATAGGGCTTTTTCTCTAAGTTTTAGTTGCATTATCTTAAACATTATTTCATGTCTTAGGCTTTAACCAGTGCATGGAAAGAAGCATGCGCATCAACTAGCCCAACCAAGGTCTTGATACCACTGGGGAAATTCTTTTTAGGCCTTGTGAGCTTAGAAGGTCCTTGCAAGGCTGCTGTCGAGATTGAGTTAAAAGGCACCTTGACTGTCTTAACAAAAAGTGACCAACCGACTAATGCTTGGGTTAAGTTCCTATATATTGATAAGTTCAAGCTATCGGGTGGACGAACTTTTGACGGCCAAGGAGCTGCTGGTTGGGGTACATGTCACAGTTCAAAATATTGCAAGCAAATTATTGTTTAAGTTTATTCGATCAACGGTCAAATCTATAGCGAAAGAAAATTAGACACATATAATATTAATTGTATGACATTAACTAATTTAGTTTTATGTTGTTTGTATGTCTTAAATTTTGAATAGAATATTAGGCTCGACATCATTTCCAATGGTGTGGTCCAATATGTAACTTCCTTAAACAGCAACCAATTCCATGTTAACCTTTTGGGATGCAAAAACTTGAGGTTTGAACGAGTTACCATTATTGCTCCTCCGGAGAGTCCTAACATCAATGGAATCCATATTGGGAGATCCAATGATATTGAGAATCAAAACTTGCCCTGCTTCCTTTGAAGGTATTGTATCAGACGTACATTTCGAAGATATCACCATGGAAAATATTAGCAATCCTATCATCATAGATCAAGTCTATTGCCCATGGAACCAGTGCAATCCAAAGGTAATTGCGCTCAATAAATGCCATAGTAGACATTCGGTATTGATTATGGTAGGATTACGATGATCATATTCTAGTAACAAATAACGGTCTAGTAACCTCACGGTATTAACTAGCAATTATGTTTCAAAATCTGTGAGTTCTGGAAGTATGCAGTTATAAATAATATAACAGTAAACTGTAGTGTAAATCGGCACAAGAGAATTTTATGTGGTTCGATTTTAAAACCTACATTCACAGACAGCTTTAGAGCTGTAATTCACTAAGTTCTTGTTTGTACAATCTTTAGGATCGTTTACAGTGCTGACTTACTCTCACACATTGACCTAATCTTTGTAAAACAAAATCTTGCCAATATCTTAAACTCCAGTGACACTACTCACTCTCTGTCGCAGATAACTTAACAACACACTGTTAGGTATATCATAACCACGATGTCTGACACTGAATTACATAAACACTTAACTCACAAGTTCTCTCAAATGTCTACTAACTCAAACAGACCTAATCAAAGATTCATGCACGATTACAACCTCTCATATATGAATAAAACACTCATAAAATCAAATCAATAAAGCATTCCAATTTACGTTGAAGCTCTCCTCTTAATCCTTGGAATGCCGTGACATAAACTCACCCCACCAACCAACTATATGTTATGTAAACATAACAATATATATAGTGGGAAGTCTAAACAAAATCTCCTTAGATTCCTGTAAAAATCCTAATCAAACTCTCATTAGGATAAAGATAAATATAACAGGAAGTGATATAATTAACTCCTAAAGGAATTAGGACACAAATAGATATTCTCTTATTGTAACTAGAATACATTAAATAATATCCTAATTTAAGAAGATATTGATTATAAATTAAATACTTCTTAAAATATACTTGTAGAAATAGTTAAATAAGAAACAATATAATATCCTTGTTTTATAACAAGTTGGACAAAAATATCATGTGCATGGCAGATGCATGTTGACATCAATAATCTCCCCCTTTTTGGTAATTTGTGATAAAAACACTAAACTGTTTCTGGTTAAGAAGTATCACACAAAGATAAGTCAGATATAACTATAAGTAATCATGATCTAATAAACAGCAATATCATGCTTAAGAAACTAACAACAGAATGCAGTTACAAATCACATAACAGAACAAGGTTTGAATGTGTTTATCCTGAAAAACATCACACAGTGAAGGTAACATAGTTGTCAAACAACACTTCAACTAAATCATGATCAGAGCAATTCAAAAACATACATCAAATGTAACAGATGGCTAAAAACACATAACACAATAAAGAAAAAAGTTAAAAATAGGAGACAGAAAATAGTTCAAATGCATACATAGCATAAACATGCCTTACCTCCCCTTACACCTTACATACTGCCCTAGAGGAGAACAACAAAATATCAGACATAATTATCAAAAAAAAAAAAAACAAGAACAGTTCATAAAGAAAATAGAATAGAAAACATTATAAACAAAACAGAACAGAAAACATTATATCAGAAACTCCTTCTCCCCCTTGATTTCAGAACAAATTCTAAAAACTATCGAAGTCATGGAGACTTGCGAACAAGTAGGGAGGAGGAACTATCAGACCGCTTCTTGAACCTTCCAGCCTTTGTTTTGAACCTTTTCCCAGTAGTAGTAGGTGTAGGCTACTCAGTGGGCACAGGAGCGGGCTATGCTTCAGTTGTCTCAGAGGAAGTGGCAGTGACTTCAGCCACAATCTTGCAAATCTCCTTATCAAGGCATTCAACACTAGTTTCTGTTGTCTATAACTCAACAGCAGGTTGTTAAGAAGGTACCAGTGACTCTTTTGTAAGTGGAGATGGTAGAGGTGTGGCTGGTGCAGTTGTGTCTGCTACATAAGGGGGTGCCTGAGTGGGTTTTGTAGGTGGTGTGGTTGTGGCTTCATCTGGTGGTGACTGTGTTGATGGTGGAGAGTCATGATGTTATGTTTTAGGGACTGAAGAAGTATGAGGTTCTTCCTCCACAGTTGGTGAAGGCAATTTCATCTCGATTTCTACTTATTATGGTTCATCTGACAAGGATTCATCTCTTAGAGTTGGTGCTGTTGATTCAATTTTCTTCTTCCTCTTGTCAGATGGTTTCTTCACCAATTTAACCTTCTTCTTGTCTTTCAATCCCTTTGCTGTTGTCTTGAATTTCTTTTTCTTTTTCTTCTTCTCTGCCGTTATGTCTGTCTCAACAGCAGTTTTTTCAGTTGGATATTCTGCAAGTATTGGCTTAGTTGCTTCAAGCAGTGGTGTATTAGTTTCTGGTATGTGCTCTGTAGACTTTTCAGGAACCACATTTTCAGTTTCCATGGACCGTGGTTCTTTTGCAGCACCAGATTATCCTGCAAGCTTAGCCTCCAAAACAGATTGTTTTGCTTTGATGTCTTTAAGGTCCTGCACAATATCAATCAAGACAGAATTTATCAAAGCAAGTTGTTCTTCTACATTGCTAATAGGATTTTTTTAGACTCTCCTTGGTTTGGGTTCAAGTGCTGGCAGATCAGGTTTATCATGCAAACGATGCAAAAAACCTTTGGTGATTGACTTGGTCAGAATTTCAATATGTTCTTTGGGACTTATAGGGATACCATTTTCTACTGAAATTCCTTGAATTATACAGGAAAAAACAAGCAAATGGTAGTCAGACTTGTATGGAGCAATCTGAACAATCATTCTATAGGTCAAAAAGCCAAAATTAATAGGTTTATTGGTGCCCAAACAGAACAAAAACTTCACTCTATCTTCCCGAACTTGGTTTTGATGTGATGAGGGAGGCCAGTTAAATTGTGCAATCTTATGCATCACCCGATACTTCTTTCTGAGATATTGTTGGTCAATTCTATCCCTCAGTTTCCATTCTATGTCCCCTCGACCAGTCAACTCTTTAATCACTACTGCTATATCAAAATTCTCATCCAAAGAATGCAAACTTCCTATTGGTATATCAAAGAATGTGTTTATGATATTAGGTGAGAATTTCACAAACTTTCCTCTACAATATACTCTATGACAATGATAACTTTTTGGATCATCAATGGAAGTAGAGATATTGGTATATAACTCCTGAATTAACGACTTCATAGGGGGTACGAAATTGTTTACTGTTCGAGTCCAGTATATAGACTCAAGAAGCTCACTTAAACCATAGTTGTTGAAGTCAGTCAGCTTCACTGGCCTTTCCATTTGCAATTTCCTTTTTGAGGTGTACTTCAAGAATTTCTGCTTGACGACTGCTGTAAGGAATTTGTTAAAGTTTGGTTTCACCTTGTCTTTCATCTTCTTAACTAGAATCAACTCGTCCTCACTCATAGCAGGATCAATCGAGATGTCTGCAAGAGGTTGTTGCCAATGAGACGACTATACACTGTTGCTATTGTTGTAACCAGAGTTTGTTTGAGAAGATAAGGAACTATTGGTCTTTGAAGAATTAGAGGTGGTCGCCATTGTTAGGGTTTCAAGTCTATAAAAATTTCTCAGAATAGAGAGAGAGAAGTAAGACGAGAGGGAGTGGCGAAACTGTTGATTGGGTATGGTATGAACAAGAGAAGCCCTAACTATTTTCGTAATATACTTGGTTGAATTTTTAAAATATTTTTGTTTCCCACAAAAATTAATTTTAAATCCCTTTCCAAAACTGCTTAATAAATATCATTAATGAATAAAAATTCAAAATTTGATTTCCATTAGAATAAGGAATTCTAATAGAGTTTGGATTCCGCCACTGAATTTTCTCCCACTCAATTCAATAAAGCTGACATGGCATTTTGACATATAGACACACAAGATAAATCAAATTTCAGATAGGCACAAAGAGCATCGTATGATATGAAAAACATAACAGAAAACAGTGAAATTTAACAAAACAACAATATCTGAACATCATATGAATCATTCTAAGAAAGCATATTTCAGAGCTGTTTATTACTTTCTTCATATGAAAGCTGTTTTCATTTTTCTTTTCAATTGATTGAGATGTAAAAAATATTATTTTGACATATTAAGAATTAATCCCATTGGATTATAAATACAATAGTTTTCACACAATATAGAGGTAGCCCTTTTCATTTGAGTGGGTGACCTCAACATATTTCTCAGATACCCTGAGGTTACTCTCAATGATGGCTTTCACACATCATATATTGATAGCCCTTTTTGTATTTTTCATTTTAAACCATTATTTCATCATTCACACACTTTTTATATTACAACTGGCACATGCTAAGTTAGAAGAAAACTTATGATATTGCAGATATAATTAACATTGAGCAAGCAGTGTTTATTCAGATAACTAACAGATGCCTAAGGCCTTTCTTAGATTCTCAAATCTTGTTGTATCCAATGCCTTAGTGAACAAGTCAGCCAATTGTTTATCAGTGGAGATGTGTTCAATGTGTATCACCTTATACTCTGCAAGTTCCCTTATAAAGTACTATCTTATGTCAATTTGTTTTGTTTTAGAATGCTGAACAGGGCTTTTGGAAATGTTTGTAGCACTAGTATTATCACAAAACACAATTATGGGTTTTTGTTCAATACCATAATCACTTAACATTTGCTTCATCTATAGTAGTTGTGTGCAACAACTTCCTGCTGCTATGTATTCAGCTTCAGCAGTAGACAAAGAAATAGAATTCTGCTTTTTGCTGTGCCAAGAAACCAAGTTAGTACCAAGATAAAAACATCCTCCTGATGTACTTTTTCTGTCATCTGCATTTTCTGCTCAGTCAGCATCACTAAATCCTATAAGATAATCATTTGTATCTTTAGAAAACCATATTCCATAATCATGGGTTCCATGTACATATCTGATGATTCTCTTAGCTGCTGCCAGATGCGATTTTTTGGGATTTGCTTGAAACCTTGCACAAAGTCCTATACTAAAGTACAAGTCTGGTCTACTTGCTGTGAGATATAACAGACTACCAATGATGCTTTTATATAAACTTGCATCGACCTCTTTTCCTGTATTGTCTTTTGAAAGTTTTAGGTTAGTACTGATGGGAGTTTTTATTGGTTTTGCATTCTCAAGCCAAATTTCTTTACAAGATTTTTAGCATATTTTGATTAAGATATGAATATCCCATCAGTCATTTGCTTAACTTGCAATCCAAGAAAGAAATTTAATCCTCCTACCATACTCATCTCCAACTCTTCCTGCATTAACTTAACAAACTCATTAGTTTTGCATTTATTGGTTGATCCAAAAACAGTGTCATCAAAATATATTTGAACAACAATAAAATAGTTATATGCATGTTTGATAAACAAAGTTTTATCATTGCTGTCTCTTCTATAACCTCTGTCGATCAAAAAATTTGTCAACCTTTCATACCAAGCTCTAGGAGCTTGTTTCAATCCATACAAAGCTTTATGGAATCTGTACACAAAATCCGGATGTTTAGGATATTTAAAACCCTTAGGCTGTTCAACAAAACTTTTTCATTGAGATAGCCATTCAAAAATATTGTTTTAACATCCATTTGGTACAATTTAAAATCAAGGAAACAAGCAATTGTAAGTAGTAATCTGATTGATTTAAGTCTAGCTACTGGTGCAAAGGTTTCATCAAAGTCTATACCTTCTACTTGAGTGTAACCTTGTGCTACTAGCCTAGCCTTGTTTCTTACTACTTGACCACTTTCATCAGTTTTATTTTTGAATATCCATTTAGTTCCAATGAAATTTGTATTTTCTGGCCTAGGAACTAATTTCTATACTTCATTTCTTTTAAACTGATTAAGTTCATCTTGTATTACCTTAATCCAAACATCTTCTTTTAAAGCTTCTTCCACATTTTTTGGTTCAACTAATGAAACATAACATGCAAACCTTACCTGATTTCTTACTTTACTCCTGGTTTTCATCATGCCATCTGGTGTTCAATGATAGAACTGGTTGGATGCGCCTTCTGAATCCAAATGGGTGGATCTTTTCTTTCATCTTTATTTCTGATTGAGTTCTTGTTCAAATATGAGTTATCAGTTGACATTATTGTGTCTGGTGTAACAACAGTTGTTTCCTCTTTCATAACAGAATTAACTCCATTATTTTTGCTGTTTGAATCTGATTTTTCTGTATCTTCTATAAAGTTGATTATGCTTTTCTCTTGTGAATATTCAGCATAATCATCCAGATCATCAAATACTACGTTTGCAGATTCCATGACTACCTCAGTTTGAAGATTATATACTCGAAAAGCTTTGCTGTTTTGAGCATTCCCACAAAAACTCCTTCATCACTCCTTGGATCTAATTTTTCTAACAGCTCTCTGTCATATGAGATGTAACTTCTGTATCCGAAAACATGAAAATATTTCAAATTAGGTTTTCTACCTTTCAAATTTTCATAAGGTGTCTGGTTAGTGCCAAGTCTTAGAAAAACTCTACTTGAATATAACAAGCAGTGCTTATTGCTTTAGTCCATAGCCTTTTGGTCAATTTTTTGCTATTGAGCATCACTCTAGCCATCTCTTGAAGAGTTCTATTCTTCCTTTCCACAATGCCATTTTGGTAAGGGGTTTTGGGAGCTGAAAATTCATGATGAATTCCATAATATTTGTAAAAGTCAACATAGCTAATATTTTCCAACTCCTTGCCATGATCACTTCTTATTCTCACTATCTTGCCAATGTTCTTGTTTTGTTCATTTTCAAGCTTAACACAAAGATTCCTGAAAGCTTCAAAGATGTCAGATTTCTCTTTAATAAAATCAACCCAAGTATATCTAGAAAAGTTATCCACACAAACAAATATATATCTCTTACCTGTAATGCTTCAATTTGCATAGGACCCATCAGATCCATGTGAAGGAAATAAAGTATTTTAGATGTGCTAAGATGTGGATTGGATTTGTGTGAACTTCTAATTTGTTTTCCCATTTGACATGGTTTACAAATTTCATTTACTCTGTCATCAAGTTTAGGAACTCCTTTTACAGCACATAACTTAGTTAATTTAACCAAGTCTTTGTAATTTAAGTGTCATAATTTTTGATGCCACAATTCTAAGTGCGAAATCTTAGCTTGAAATGCAATTTTTATCAAATAACAATTATTTGAAGATCTATTTCCTTCTAAAATGCATTTACCAAAGTTATCTGAGACCATACATTTGTTTTGTGTGAAATTAACAATATATTGCCATCACATATCTGACTAATACTAATTAGATTGGCTTTCAAACCTTCAACCAGCAAGATATTTTGGAATTTGGGTAGGCCTTCAACATTTAAAGTGTCTATGCCAAGATCTTACTCTTTGCTCCATCTTCATAAATGACATTTCCTTCCCTGCATGCTTTAAATTTTTTCAAAAACTGTTTATTTCCAGTAATATGCCTAGAACAACCACTGTCAAAATACCACAAATCATTATAAGAATGTTTAAGAGCAGTAAGAGCAACATTGCATACTGTCTTCTCCTTCTTAACCCACTGTAGTTATGACTTTGATAATAGTTTGAACTGTTTTGATCTTTTATGCAAAAGATTCAACAATTTAAAGCATTTAGGCCTAATATATCCCTTTTTACAACAAAAATAATAAATTGGAATGAATTTTATTACCTTTTCAGGACTGGATTTGAAAGAGCTTAGAGGAGAAACAAATGTTTAATTGCTCTTTGCACTAGGACTTGACCTTATTGAGTTAGGTTCAGAATTTTTACCTGATATTGAAGCTTTTACAAATACTGTTGTTGAAGAGGATGCAACATTACCTTTTGTATACCCCAATCCATGTTTATTGGAGTTGTCTCTTCCAAGACTCAAGACCTGATCGAGTTTGGCTGATCCAATTCTGAGTTGATCAACACATCTTTTGCTATCAATTAGTTGTATTGTGATTTTCTCAACATGTGCTGTTTTGTCTGTCAAAGTAATCTCCAGTTCTATGATACAGTTTTCAGCATAAGATTTTTCACATGTCAGTACTTCAATCTCCTTCTTCAAGGTTTTGTTTTCTTCATTCTGATCTAGCCATTCACTATAGAGTGCATTATAAGTCTCTTGCAACTCTTCATAATATTCTGGACCATCTTCTTCATCTGAATGATCAACAATAGTTCTGCAATGTTCTATTATGTCAGTCATAATAGCTTTCCTTTTATCAACTGTTGATGCTATGAATGCAACAAAATTGCTCATGCATTCTTGATCATCCGAATCAGATTCTGATTCATTACTCCAGGTAGCTGTCAAGCTTTTGTTTTTCTTCTTGAGATTAGCACATTCAGACTGAATATGCCCATAACCAGAACATTCATAACACTGAATCTATCATTTCTTATCAGGTTGCTTCAATTTCTTCTTATCATTCTCCTTGTTGAATTTCCTGAACTTGTCTTCGTTTGAGTTTGATGACTTTCCTTGATTCTTTTTCTTGAAATTCTTTTTCTTGAAATTCTTTTTCATGAACTTGACATAATTTTTCGTTAGAAAAGCAATATGTTTAGAATCGGTTTCATCAAGTTCATCATTACTTTCATAATCAGATTTTTCAGTTTTAACATTGAATGCAATGCTTTTTCCTTTTTACTTCCTAGTATTTTGATTAATTTCAAAGTTTTCGAGAATGTCAATCAGTTCATCAACCCTTATCTCATTAGTGTTTTTAACTTACTCAATGGCTAAAATTTTAGCTTGAAATTTATCTGGAACAGATCTGATTATTTTGCAAACAATTTCTACATCAGTGAAAGTTTTGCCAAGCATGTATACAGAATTTGTGATGTAACATAACTTAGAGTAAAACTCAAAAATTGACTCATCTTCATGCATCATCAAATTTTCAAATTTAGAATTCAGTCCCATTAATTTAGATCTTTTAACAGAAGTGGTACCTTCATGTTTTACCTCAAGTATGTCCCAAGCTTATTTGGCCACTTTGCACCTAGAAATCTGTATGAAATTGTTTAAGTCCACTGCAGCAAAAATTGCATTAAGAGCCTTTGAGTTCCAGCTTGAACGTCTGCACTCTTCATCAGTCCATTCATTCTCAGATTTGGGTTCAGCATCACCAAAAGCATTCAACTTTGTTGGCGTTGTCCATCCTTTAAGCACACTGGTCCATGCCCTTTGATCAAGATATTTGATATACATCATTGTTCTTACCTTCCAATATGGATAACTACCATCATCAAGAATAGGTGGTTGTGTTCCAAATCCTCCGTTGCGAATAAACTCCATCCTTCCAAAACAATGTAATCGTCTTCTTCACTTGTCTATTAGTGATCCTACTCTGATACCAATAGTAAGTTCTGCAAGTATGAAGTTATAAATAATATAGCAGTAAACTGTAATGTAAATCGGCATAGGAGGATTTTACGTAACTCGGTTTTAAAACCTACATCCACAGACAGCTTTAGAGCTGTAATTCACTAAGTTCTTGTTTGTATAATCTTTAATATTTTTTATAGTGTTGACTCACTCTCACACACTGACCTAATCTTTGTAAAATAAAATCTTGCCAAGACCTTAAACTCTAGTGACACTGCTCACTCTTTGTCGTAGATAACTTAACAACACACTATTAAGTATATCATAATCACGATGTCTGACACTGAATTACCTAAACATTTAACTAGCAAGTTCTGTCAAGTGTCTACTAACTTAAACATATCTAATCAAAGATTCATGCATGATTATAACCTCTCATACATGAATAAAACACTCATAAAATCAAATCAATAAAGCATTCCAATTTACGTTGAAGCTCTCCTCTTAATCCTTGGAATGTTGTGACATAAACTCACATCACCAACCAACTATATATTATGTAAACATAACAATATATATAGTGGGAAGTCTGAACGAAATCTTCTTAGATTCCTGTAAAAATCCTAATCAAACTCTCATTAGGATAAAGATAAATATAATAGGAAGTGAAATAATTAACTCCTAAAGGAATTAGGACACAAATAGATATTCTCCTATTGTAACTAGAATACATATTAAATAATGTCCTAATCTAAGAAGATATTGATTATAAATCAAATACTTCTTAAAATATACTTGTAGAAACATTAAAATAAGAAACAATATAATATCCTTGTTTTACCACAAGTTGGACAAAAATATCATGTGCATGGCACATGCACGTTGACACCAACAAAATCTATTTTTAATGTTGCCAAAATGTTATGCTTGTTTTTGAAATACGGTAATGATAATGTCATGCATATTTTCTCTTACTATTATAGTCAAGATATATAAGTCATTTCATCATATTAATTTATTGCTTTCTCTCTCCTTCAGCTTCCATCACGAGTTAAGCTTAGCAACATCGGCTTTAAGAACATCTGCCACTGTTGTCAAGCTTACATGCAACAATGGTGTACAATGCGAGGGTGCGAAGATTTTTGATATTGACCTTAAATACAATGGAAAAAAGGGACCTAAAACCTTCAAATGTAGAAATGTCAAACCCTTGATTTTTAGCAGACATAACCTATCAATGTTTGGCAACCGTCCTACTACTACCATTGCAGGCCATGCTTAAGTTAATTTAAGATGGTATTCCACCCAGTGCACATGTAAATTCTCTTTTGAGTCTTCTACAAAAAAACTAGTACTGGTGTATATACAAACCTATTATTTAGTCAATGCTATCATGTAGCAATTGTGTACCACTCGAGGGTGTGAAGATTTTTGATATTGACCTTAAAATACAAAGGGCATAATGTTAAAACTTGATATTTTGCAGAGCCTAGTTTAAAAACATCACAACTTATTCATACGATGTTTGATTGGGGCAAGTAATATACCATTTCGAAGCTAACGGAGATATCTAGCTAGTTTCTTACCGTGGTTTTTCATCCTCGCATATGCTCTCGTGCATTTGGTACATTTTATGCGGACAAAATTTGCCCTTTTGAAGTTAATTTTGAGTCCTTTTATGTTTAGGAGTTGGCTATTTTCTATTTTGAGTCCTAAGGGTTTAATTGCTTTCCATATTGTATTATAATTTCTTATAATGAAATAATTTGGGTCAAATTAAGGTTCCTTTGTCTATGGAAGAGTGTGTTTTACCCTAATTTGTCATCTCATCATATCATATTAATTAAAAAAAAATCAATCTTTTGTTCAAATCTATCTATTCTTTTAGCTTCTGCATCAAATTTAATATTACTAGCTTGGATGGCCTCTTTCAGGGAAACGTTTGGTAAAACACTACTATAGCACATACATGAATCTTAGTGGAACAAAATACATTTACAAGTAACTAAAACATACGAGTATTCTTGAGTTAAGAATTATTCATTTATCGATAAATGAATAACCTTTATAAAACAATAATTTTTTTTATAATTTCAACAATATTACTTTATTGAGGTTTTATTGTATATGTAATAGAAATGAGAATGTTAATTAGTGATAGCATAGGGGCTTTTGGATCATTTCCCAATGGATGGGCATATTCAGCAAAAAAAATGAGCCTTACTACTCTTACAAACAATTTATACAAATTTACCCATATATGGCATTATTGAATGATTTTCACACCACCTATATTAATTATTATAATTAAATTTGAATTTCATCTCTCCAATCAAATCATGACACATAAGTTTATATAAGAAAGTTTGTATAGATAGTTTGCAATATTATATTACCCCACAACAATAAATAAAAGTAGCTGAAAATTCACTCAACAAAATTAGCTTATACTTTCAAGGTATTATTATCACAATAAAAATAAACCCAATTTGTATAACAAATTATTAATTAACTAAAACCTTACAATTGGTTTAGCTTCACTTACATGTAACTAGGCGCTCAATTTAATTTTTTATTACAATGTAATAACTTTTTAAGTTCTTTTTTTTACCCTTTTTATTTTCTTTTCATTTGATGATAAATGCATTTACAAAAAATATAATCATTTCGTTAATTTTGTTATAAAAAATCATTGTTAAAATAAAAGTATTGCAATATCTATATGTCAGTCCAATCCAATGTCACTGTACATATATATGCATACAAACTTTCAGATAGGAGTGTTCAAAATCCAATCAAATCCGTCCAAACTGATCGATCCAATCCAAAACGATCCAATTTTGATTGGATTTGATCAATTGACAGATTGGATTGGATTGAAATTTTTAAGAACCGAATTAATTAGATCGGATAACGGATTCTATTATAAAAATCCATTATAAACCGATCCAATCCAAATAATAGGTAATAAAATCAACTATATGATATTTAAAAATTAAAATTAACATTTGATGATCATTGATGTAATGCATCTGTGCTATTTGTAATTGGAAAGTATAAATATAACTTAGTTATCATTATTTTTTTATTTCATGAATTGTTTTTTCATATCAATTATATTTATCTCAATATAAAAACTATTAGTTACTTATTAATTATTTATTCATGTTTGCAAGGCATTCTTTAATATGCATGGATGACATTGAGTTAATACAATTGTGTAATAATAAATTTTTCTGAGTTCCATTTTATGTAAGATAGCTTATTGCATGGAGTCCTATAAATTTATTTAAATTACAATATTTGTATTGGAAAGATATAAATTTTTATTGTTGTTTTTAGTAGGAACATTAATCAATTTATAAATGAATTTTTATTTATTATATTATGATTTACTAATATTTTAATTTGTTTAGTAACTTTATGTTATCATTATTTTTATATAATAACTTGTGTTTATTATTGAATCATATGGGACTTTTTCTTTTTCAAATTTTTTAAAGTTTGGATCGGATTGAATCGGATAGGATGATTTTTTTTTTAAATCGGATTGGATTGGATTTCGATCTTTAATTGGATCGGATTGGATTGAAAAATCTCTAAATCGATCATTATTGGATTGGATTGGTTATTAGCTAAATCCATCAGATCCAAACCGACGAACACCCTTACTTTCAGACATACTATGTATGTGTGTGTGTGTGTGTGTTTTTTTCTTTTTTTTCAAATCTCTTGTGACGATCTGGGCCGAGGCCTACTCCCTCGTCCCGGTCCTACTGCCTGTCTGAATCCAATTGCATAGTAAACCGTATTGTCCTATCTTGAGTTGCTCAAATGGTACTCATGATGAACCGCAGGAGCCTTTGTGAAGGTCTCGGGTTTGAGTGGGGGACGCGTCCTTTGGTAACAAAACCTTGAGGGCTGAGGCCCAAGATAGGACAATACGGTTTACTATGCGATTGGGTTCAGACTGACAGTGGGACCAGGATGAGGTAGTAGGCCTCGGCCCAGATCGTCAAATCTCTCCTACACACACACACACATATACATACATACATACATACATACTTTGCCACTATTAAGATAATTTTGAATAATGAATGCAGATGATCTAGTATATATACTAAGATCATCCCATCGAAGACTCTAATTTTGATTATCCATTTAAGAACACGAAAACCTTCCATCGAATTTTTCATTTGCGCAAGATTAGAGATGTTGATTCCAGCTAGGCAATGGATTCAGTCTAGCCAAATGCATCAATTATACATTCAAACTAGACTTATAAGTAACTATATAGATCCTTATTCTAGGAAACATTTGGTATTCAAGTTAACTCTTTAATTCAAACTACTTCGACTGGCATTATATATTTCAATAAGAGGATTTTTATTCGTAACTGAGCTACTAGAGAGTTATAAAAGGGAGGGTCTCGCATCTTGGTGATCCTTAACCTAGCCTTAGCTGCTGACTTCGCCACTAGAGTATCCAAACTAGTTGAGCACTCTGCCCGACTCCCCTATTTCTCATTTATTAGAACTTAGGTATAAATGGGACACTCGACAAGAAGTCAACAACCGTTAGCTATTTGATTAAATGATCAATTAGCTGTGGCATTCATTAGTTCATATATCTCTATTATATTTTTCAAAGTTCCATTCGATGATCAATTACAAAATTTTCTTTTTGCCAACCATCTTACATTCCTCAAATACTTCTCTTCATCATGAGTTCTAGTATCCTCCAAATTTCCCTTCTAGTCGTCATTTTGACTAGCCTTGTATTCTTAATGTTCTTTGAAAGATATTTTATGGCTATGATGGACTTTTTGATTGTTCTTCTACTTTCAACTGTGGAAAATTCATAGGCATTGGCTATCCGTTTTCCTGAATATTGTGGGCATGCAGGCTTCAAGCTTGACTACCAGTGAGATAACATCACCATAAATATCAAGTCCTGGAAGTATCATGTCATCGAGATCAATCCTGAACCTCAGATCCTAAAGATTGCGAGAATTGACTTCTTTGAGAGCATTTGTAATCCTAAAAGCTTTGTTGATAATATCACCTCGGATGTCAATCTCTTCAGTTAGACAAGCAGCGATCAAAATGCCACTTTGATATATGATTGCAGTCCAACCGAAGATAAGGCACCTAATAAGTTTACTTGTCCAATAAAAAACAAGCCCCGTGATGCATACTTCCATATACAGAAATATCAGTTGATGAACCAGAAAGGGGATGCAGTGGCAGTATCTTGATTCCAGTCTTGGTGATTTCTGTTGAATGATTTACGAATTTTTAATTAACTATTGATCAAGTCATAAAAGAAGGTTTGAGGTTAGGTGGATTATAAACAAAATGAAATGCCAAGATTGTATTAGTTCAGGTGGGAAATGTGGATATGACTTAATTCGAAATTTAGTTGTTTTTGCCTGAACCAAACTTATCCATGGAACTGCCATATACACTACTAGAAAATGATGTTTTTACTACGCCCATTTACCGCGGGCTTAAAAAAAATGCGGTAAAAGATAAAAATTTGCGGCGGGCTACCACACTTGAAGTAGATATTAAGAGCTTTTACTGCATTAATACGCAACCGTAGTAGAAAAATATTTTTATTACTCTCTCTTTCCATTTCACGCCTTCCTCCCCTACTGCCTCTATTTTCTCTTCCTTTTTCCCCAGTCCTTATAATCCCTAATTTCTCTTCACCGAGTTTCGGTCTTACTACAAAAATTCTAGATTTTATCAGAGTCGGAAACACTATAGCCCTGCGAGAGATTATTTACAAAGAAAAACATAAGTAAATATCACGTGACATTCAGTTACCGGTCCAATAGCCGAGATTTCAAGAACCTCAGGCTTCGGCTTTGTGGCGGTAGAGCTTGCCGAAGACGTGGAGAGCCGTGACGAAGCCGATGAAGCAGAGGCTCATCACCAGAACGACAGTCGGTGAGATTTTGAGCCCCGACGCGTCGTCAGTGTAGAATCGGAGCATGTTGGAGCTAGTTCCATAGCTTGCGATCGATCCGGAGCTGGCGCCAAAGGAGCTGGTGATGCGGCATCTTCTCATCCCGACGGTGGCGGTGACAGAGTCGCGGGGAGCCACGACGCCGGGACGGAAGGTGGCGGAGGAGGTAGTTGCTTGCGACTGAGACGAGCCTCGAGCCATGGAGTTCAAATTTCTTTTTGACCTCGTGGAAATCAGAACAGAACAGAACAGAAAATCTGTACCTGCCCTGGATTCCCAGTAGATAAGAGTTTCAAGTCGGAAGCCAGTCAGTTCAGAACACCTATGAACATCGCTACTTGTACATGGAACAATTGTAGAATGCAGTTTGAGTTATTTCTACTTTAGGTTTGAGGCAATATATGCTATCTTGTTAGATAACATCTAAATAAATTATTCAATCGACGAAGGAAAATGAAATTGAATAAAATGAAATTAAAGTTGGATACTTAAATTGTTTGATTGTTTATAGATGTTATTAGATGTGGATTTTGATGCTTAGTGGTTTATTGGATTGTTGAAGATTTTTTCTATATATTGGTCATATTGAGTTTTAGGATTGTTGGCTCAGTTTTGATGGCATTCTTGATGGTGATTGGCGTTTTTATTTTGTAGTTATCTAGTTTTGTTTTGAAGTTCTGCACTTTAAATCTTTATAGAAATCGATACTGTCACTTTCAACTGGGTGTTGTCTTTGTTGCTGGTTTTTTTCCCCCTGTAGTTAAGGAATTTTTCCACTTTACTGCAAAACGAGCATGCCATTTTGGTTCGTTGGTTTTCAAATGATGCTGTTGGTAAAAGAGAGGGTATGTAGCTGATCTTGATGATAAAGGGTTTACCTTAATTTTTGTTGTTCAGGTGTCTACTAGCGTTGTCCAATCAGTACACCAACCAACAATTTTGGGGATGGGCTCTTATTTTCCCTCTCTGGTATCAATCATGTAATAGATATTTCACTTTTTAGATCTTTTAAAGCTCCGCCGTCATGGTTATGTGCCTGTGGAGAGGGAAAGGGTCTTCAACTCAACCAGCAATATTGTTGTAAGTGAAGCCATCTCTTCTTTTGAAAATTAAGCAATAAATACTGACAATAATTGGGGCCTCTGGAAAGCACTTTTTCCATTTATTATCTGGACATGTCTATGCAACTCCTCGCTTACTATTAGGTTTTGTAAGTAAGTTGGAATAGAATCATTTGGTAGATACTTGTCTGTAGATATCATCATTGGGTGTATTCAAGAAAAATCTTTTGACTACAACAAGAATGGCAGGAAATCCAATGGCCAGGTCCAGTAAGGTATTTGCATGGTATGTTGTCCAATTCTTCATCACTTTCTTCTCACTTTTGGGTCAAATTTTTTCTTGATGATTTCTGGAGACCTGAAATTTTCATTGTTCATCATGCAGTTCACAGGTACAAGCAAGGAGGGGGTTTTCATCTGATTCAGGTACAGCTTGTAGCTTTTCTTAAGAGCCCTCATATTATTGATTTTGTAGCTTTTCTGCTTTAATGTAATCTTAAGCGTTCATTTTCAAAGAAAAACCTTTACGGTTTTTTATACGTGTCTTTTTATTTTATCTTTATCCTTCCGTAGGTTTCTTACTTTCATACTGGTGAGACAGTTCTTTTTGTAAATATCTCTTTTCAAATTTAATAAAGTTTCGAAAGTTTCTTATAGAAAAATGTTACTAAATGTGATGGCCCCTTTACTGCTTTTCTATACAGCTTGAACCATATTATTGCCAAGAGTATAGGTCATTTTGCTGCTCTTCATTTTCATCTGTGCTTTAAATTAGTATGCTGCCATGATTAATTTCCTTCATTTTGGTTCTACCTTGCTAGCATTTTGTACTTCCAACAGAGTTGTGGAACATTGTCCTCCAAGCTATGATGTTCTTTTGTTTGTCTTTAAAAATGTTGTTAAATGGTTAAATCAAGAATCAAATTGGTTTTTCTGTTTCTCTTTTTCAGATTCAACACTTGCCTTGTCATTTCTAGAAGTTATTCCTTTTGATTTTTGGTTCAAATTGGTTACATTATATTTGCATGCCTCTTTATTCTATGTGCTAATGATTCTTGGAAAATTATCTTTAAGATCTTCCTCCACACCAAGAGATTGGGATGCCCTCTCTTTCACCCACAATGCAAGAGGCGTGTACCTATGTTAACCCTTGTACTGAAGTTATGGCATGCTAGGTTAGTTGTTTCCAGCTGAGTGATTTTTTCATTAATGCAGGGTAATATTGCCAGGTGGTTGAAGAAAGAAGGTGATAAAGTTTCTCCTGGTGAAGTACTCTGTGAAGTTGAAACCGTATGTTCCTTGTGCTATTTATTACTCAAATTTTAGCACTGAATAAAATCTTGGATTTATCTGCATTGCTCACCTTGGAAATATGACATATACTTTTACTTCTGACATTGGCAGGATAAAGCTACAGTTGAGATGGAATGCATGGAGGAGGGTTATCTTGCCAAGATAATAAAGGGAGATGGGTCAAAAGAAATTAAAGTTGGTGAGGTAATGCTTTTATCTGGGATACTTGTATGCATATACACTGTTCAATTTTACCTCTCTTGGTACGGATGCTTGAAATAAGAGTTGGTGAAGGTAGTGATCTTATCTGGCAAATGTTTGTGTGCATCTGTTCTCAACTTTTCTTTGGGGAATTGAAGGAAGGGATGTTTTAAGTATGGGAATGATGTAGTGTTTGTGCTATAATGTAGATCATTGCAATTACTGTTGAAGATGAGGAGGGCATCGCCAAGTTTAAAGATTACACTCCTAAAGGATCAGATTCTGCTGCTGCTGCAGATAAGTAGCCTTCTTCTCCTCCTCCACCACCCAAGGAGGAGGTGGTTGAAAAACCAGTCAGTTCACCAGAACCAAAGACCTCCAAGCCCAGTGCAGCTACTTCTGAAGATCGCATTTTTACCAGTCCTCTTGCATGAAAATTGGCTGAAGAGCATAATGTTAGTCATATTAAATGCTATCTTTAACATTTTTAGGACAACAGTAGGATGTTATATGATGGAACAGTATAAAAGAGCTCCTTTTGGTCAACTAAGTCCCTATGTTTTTGTTGTAGTTGATGCATTATACAGGTGTGTCAAAGCTTGCATGTTTTTGCAAGTGTTGAGTGCTGATCTATGACTACTATTTATTTTTGTCTATGAGTTATATCTGAAGCAAACATATTAAATTGGTAGCTAATCATAATTTAGAAACAGTTATCTAGGATTATCTTTTGTTTCTTGCTTTGCCTTACTGCTTTGATTTGGATTAGGAATATGACTTATTATTTTGTATACGAATATATTCTTATGGATTCAATGAATTGTTTGAAAACGAAAATAGGTTCCAAAAAGTTTTGATTATGGATGCATTTAATTGCTTAAAAACGAAAAGAGGTTCCAATAAATTTTTGTTAAAAAAGATTCTGCACTTTTTACGGTGGGCCACGTAACCGAGGTAAATAAATACACAACCTTTTTACGGCGGGCAAGAGACCGCGGTAAATAAGTTAGACCACACTACAATAACCTTTTACGGCGGGCCACACGACCGCCGTTAAAGACCTTTTACGGCGGGCCAAAACCGCGGTAAAAAGTCCAACTCTTGTTTACGGTGCCACTTTATATGGCGGGCTAAAATTGCCGTTGGACTGCCGTAAAAAACCTTTTACCGCGGTTTTGGCCCGCCGTAAAAGGTCTATTTTGTTGTAGTGATATAGCTCCAACCGGGCACCAACAAGCCAGCAGGATGCTCGATCCATTAGCGAGGGGCAAGGTACGCATACATCATCACTCTCCCTTTTTCTGAATGAATAGGTATATTTTCAGATAGATCAAATTTAATCTCTTTAAAGCTATCTGTAGCTGGTTGGAAATAAGATTGATGAGTAACGAAACCAGGTAACCTTACCTCTGTTGCTAGGATTAAAAATCATTATTATATTCGCCTGTTGATCATGTCAAATACATATTAAATTCAACACGTCTAGTCCTCGACTATATTAGTGTAATTAATTACTTATTTTGCTCAATATTCTCAAGTAATAGATCTTTAACCAACCCGATCACTAATTGGCTTATTCACTTGGGTATCAATTATCAAACGTCTAAATTAATTAGATCTTAGTCCTGCCTCGCCTTATACGTAATGCCCAAAATATTAACATAGTTAATATTGCTTTTGACAAATCTAACTTTTTAATGCAATCTCTTGACACAAATTTATATCATTTTATTTTATTAAATCTAAAGATTGATATTCAAAGTCAACAATAGTATTTAATGATATCAACTCATCAACTATTTTAATCATTAGATGGTTGTTATGATTTAGATCTATTTTAAAGTAGAAAAGAGGGAATGGAGATCCCTCATTCCTATTTGCTTAGAATCTCTCAAGCTTTAAAGTTGGGCAGGGACATTGAGAGCCATATATAATGGATGTTATGGCATGGTGGGTGCTTCAATTTGTTAATATTAAAGATCAATCAATTGATAATTATATTGAATACCCACCCTACTACTCTAGATTTTAAAACAATCATTTTCAACTAAAAATAATTAGCTAAACAAAAATGTATGCTGTGTTTGTAAAAACTTTATTTTTTGAACTATTATGATTTTCACATATATGTTAATTTGAATGATAAATTTTATTTCAAAAGTTCTATGTCCTATTAGTATTATTATTGTCTTTTAAATATGTGTCCGTTGGTCAATTAGAGATTAGGTAAAAAAAAATTCAAAATTTGGCCTTGTACTTTTATTGTTCCTTTTGAGTTTAAATAAAAGTTCTTAAAAGTGAACTGTACTCTTATTTTATTTAAAGAGAAAGATCTTTTGGCAAACTTTTATACAATTCATTAATACAAATTTATGATTTTTGATATTGTGAGATTTGAAAGTATAGATAGTTATGTGCAATATAACAACAAACTATAATATAGAATGACACAGGAGGATTTACGTGTTTCGGTTATAAAAACCTATGTCTATGAACAACTTAGAGCTAAAATTTACTAAGTTCTTGTTTGTACACTCTATGTGTTTATAGTATTGACTCACTCTCACACACTGACCTATTATTTGTAAAGCAAAATGTCACCAATATCTTAAACTCTAGTGACACTGCCTACTCTCTGTTGTTGAGAACTGAAGAACACATTGTTAAGTAATACATATCAATGATGTCTCACAATGAATTACATAAATACTCAACTCGTAAGTTCTCTCGAGTAAATACTAATTTAAACAGACAAAATTCATGCATGATCACAACCTCTCATACATGAGTAAAACTCTTATAAAACATAATCAACGATGTATTCCAATTTTGCGTTGAAGCTCTTCTCAATTTCTTGAAATGTAGTAACACACACATACAAATAACTTATATGTAATAACATTATATATAGTGTGAAATTCAGTTGCCATTCTCATCAAAATTTTATATAATCTCAATCAAACTTAATTGGTAAGAATAGGATAATGATCAATAATATATGAAGTGATATCAGTAAACTCCTAAGTAAATTAGGACACAAAGTAAAAGATACTCTTAGGTGGCTTAGGACACTAGAATATTATCCTAATCTAATGAGATATATTCAATATGAATATAATACTTCTTAATAAAGACTTCTAGAAATAGTAAAATAAAAAAGACTAGAAACCAATGTTTTAATTACAAGTTTTTCCAAAATGATCATATGCATGACACATGCCAATATGTCACGTTTTGCACTAATAATCCCCCCTCTTTTGGCATTTTGTGATGAAAACATTAACTTATTTTTGAACTAATGATCAACATATGAATACTTGTCAAATGCAATTGAAAACAGATAAATCAAACATAACTAAAAATACAACTGTAATAGTGATAACGAATTGTCAATTATAAAGCATATAATAAAAAACAGTTATAATAGAGAATGACTAAAATCAAATAACCTACAAGTAAAGTAATCATAGCTAATGTGACGTAGCAAATAACTTGCAAGCAATAATTCATCAAAATAATCAAAGTTAAGTAACTAAAAATGAAATAAATTTCTACAAAGACATCAAAGGTAATTAAACGCAAAGCAGACAATTCAAATATGCATACAAAACAGATTAGTTACTACAAATCAGAGCAAAAATATTTACTCCCCCTTACTTACTTTCCTTGACTGACACACTTATCCAAGTAAAGCTCAGTTCAGAGCAAAGTAAAACAAACACAAAAACAAATAAAAGTCAGAAACCGCTCTTCTCCCCCTTGGTTTCATAATAAGTTCCAAAAAACTGAAAAGAGAATAGAAAGTTAAAAGATAGTTTAAAAACTGTTATGAAATCAATTAAATCTTGCTGATTTACAAACCCTATGGTGGATGGAGTAGGTTGCTCAGAAGTTGTTGGAGTGTTTTGCTGTGTTGTTTAGAAGAAGATACAGTGACTTCTGTCACAATCTTATGGATAGCTCTGTCAAGCTTTTCAGCTTAGTCTCAACATTGT
This sequence comes from Boswellia sacra, assembly GCA_013180625.2. NCBI lineage: Eukaryota > Viridiplantae > Streptophyta > Magnoliopsida > Sapindales > Burseraceae > Boswellia > Boswellia sacra. Next base: position 461,563 of record SNVD02010928.1, on the reverse strand, counting down.
GAGACAGCCTCATAAGAGATTCAACCATAAGTTCTGGTGGAATCTCGTCTACTACTTTCTTTGGTTCAGGAGCTGATTCTTGTGAATGCTCTACATGATATGGTGGAGTATGTTGTGGTGTAAGAACAGCTGGTGCTGGTTCTTCTGGTAATGGTTCATCAAAGTGTTGAACATAAGTTGGTTCTTTTGCAAGTGGATCAAAATCTTTCTCTACAGCATCTTGCTTCTTGGTAGATTTCTTCTTGCCAAGTTTAACGTTTTTTGTCTTTTCAGCTTAGTGCCTTTTGATTTCTTCTTTTCATCCTTTTCCTTCTTCTTCTTTTCTTTGTTGTCTTGTTTATAATAACAATAGTTTGTTCAACTTGTTCCTCTTCTAGCCTAGTCTTTCTGGATGCTCCTCCATGATCTCATCAGTTTCCATATGAGGTTGTTCATCTGTAGTTTCTTTGCCATCAATTTTCCTCTCTAACTCAAATTTCTTTGCCTTGATATCCTTAATATCCTGCACAATATCAACTAAAGTAACATTGATTAGAGCAAGTTATTCTTCGATATTACTCATTGCATTTAGTCTGACCCTCCTTGGTCTCGGTTAAGGATTAGAAGGCAAATCAGTTTTATCATGCAATATAGACAAGAAGCTTTTTGTGATAGGCTTACGCAAAATTTCAGATGTCTATTTAGAACTTATAGGAACATCATGTTGAGCCAAAATTCCTTGAATCAAATAAGGAAATGTAAGCAAATTATAATCAGATTTATAAGATTCAATCTATACTATCATCCTATATATCCACAAGCCTAAATTCATTGGTCTATTGGTGACCAAACAGAATAGAAATTTTACTTTATCATCTCTAACTTGAGTTTGATAGGGTGAAGGGAACAATCAAATTGTCCTTTTTTATGCAGGACCCTATATTTCTTAATAAGATATTTTTTATCAATCCTATCTTTTAAGTTCCATATCAAATCGTCATGACCAGTTAACTCTTTAAGAACAGTTTTCATATTAAAACTATCATCAGCAGAATGTAAACTCTCAATAGGAATATCAAAGAATGTGTTAATCATATTAGGAGAAAACTTCACCAATATACCTCTATAGTATACATTGTGATAATAAAAACTCTTAGGATAATCAATCGAATCAGGTATATTAGCATAAAACTCTTGAATAAGAGTCTTAACAGGAGGTAGAAAGTTGTTTACCTTTCTGATCCAGTATATGGGCTCAAGAAGCTCACCTAGGCCATACTTATTGAAATCAGAAATCTTCATTGGTAGTACAATCTGCAACTTCCTCTTTCAAGTATACTTCAAAAAGTTGTTCTTCACTTCAATGGTGAGAAGCTTGTTAAACTTGGGCTTGATTTTGTCCTTCATTCGTTCAGCATGAATTTCTTTATCATCACTCATCGTCATCGTTGGGTCAATCAGAATCTTTGCATGTTGTTGTGATTGTTGTGACTACAAGCTGTTATCATTGGTACGATTAATAGAATCGCTTGATGATGATGAACTGCCAGTGGATCTCTCAGTTTCAATTGAAGATGCCATTGTTGGGATTTTGTTGCTGTGCAAGGGTTCAAGAACAGAGATACACAAGAGAGAGAAAGAGAGAGACAGAATGCAATATACGATTTTGATAGAGAACTAAATAACCTTAACTACGTTTGTGATATACTTGGAAAGAAAGAGTCCTAATCCAATTCAGTTTCCAAAACAATTTCAAATTTGATTTTATTTAATTTCAAAAACAAACCTATTAATGCAATTGATGACGTAAATTCAAAAATGGATTTTGACTAAAATAAGGAATTCTATAAAGACAAGGATTCCCTTCGCTGAAAACTCTCCCCTTCAAACCAATAATACTGACATGGCACTTGTTAACACATTGACACATAAGAAAATCAAATTTCAGTCAGGCACAAATGTATTGTATGTTACAAATAATGTAACAGAAAACAATTATAGTAAATATAACAACAATATCTAGACATCATATGAATTGTTCTCAAGAAGCATATTTTAGAGCTGTTTGCAATAAATACAAGAAAGCTGTTTAACTTCATTTTTCATTCAATTGAGATGTCAAAAATAACATTTTGACATTTTCAGAAAAACTAATCACATTGGATTATGAATTAAATACAACAGCTTTCACACAATATAGAGGTAGCCATTTTCACTTGAGTGGATGACCTCAACATATTTCCTAGATACCCTAGGATTACTCTCAATGATGGCTTTCACATATCATATACTGGTAGTCCTCTTTGTATTTTTAATTTATTTAACTAGTATCTCAATAAAACACAACATATATTATAGTTCACACATGCTTAAGTAGAAGAAAACGTATGATTTTACAGATATAATTAACATAACAAAAAACAATGCTTATTTAGAAAAATAACAAAATCATAAGGCCTTTCTTAGATTCTTAAATCTTGTTGCATCTAATGCCTTAGTGAACAGGTCAGCCAATTAATTTTCAATGGAGATGTGTTCAATGTGTATCACCTTTGACTCTATAAGCTCTCCCATGAAATGATATCTTATGTCAATGCGTTTTGTTCTAGAAGTTGGACTAGATTTTTTAAAATATTTATATCACTATTATTATCATAAAACACAATGATAAGTTTTTGTTCAATACTATAATTACTTAGCATTTGCTTCATCTAAAGCAGTTGTGTACAACAACTTCCTGCTACAATGTATTCTGCTTCTATAGTGGACAAGGAAAATGAATTTTGCTTTTTGGTATGCCAAGAAACCAAGTTAGTGCTAAGGTAAAAAAATCCTTCTGATGTGCTCTTTCTGTTATCTGCATTCCCTGCCCAATTAGCATTACTAAACCGTGCAAAACAAGCATTTGTTTCTTTAGAAAACGATATCCTACAGTTATAAGTTCCATGAATATACCTGACGATTCTCTCAGCTACTACCAAGTGGGATTCCTTAGGATTTGCTTGAAATCTTACACAAAGTCCTATACTAAAACATAAATCTTGTCTACTTATAGTGAGGTAAAGTAAGTTGCCAATGATGCTTCTATAATGACTTGCATCGATGTCCTTTCTTGCATAATCTTTGAAAAGTTTCAAATTAGTACAAATAGGATTTCTCATAGGTTTTGCCTTTTCAAGTTCAAATTTCTTTACAAAATTTATAGCGTATTTTGACGGAGATATGAATATCCCATCATCCATTTGCTTAACCTGTAATTCAAGAAAGAAATTTAATTCTCTTAACATGCTTATCTCAAACTCTTTCTGTATCAACTTAACAAACTCATCAACCTTGTTTTTGTTAGTTGAACCAAACATAATATTATCCACATACACTTGAGCAATAATAAAATAACTATGTGTATGTTTGACAAAAAAAGTCTTATCATTACTACCTTTCCTAATTAGAAAATTTGTCAACCTTTCATACCAAGCTCCGGGAGCTTGTTTCAAAAGATACAAAGTTTATGCAACTTGTACACAAAATTAGGATGTTTAGGATCTTCAAATCTTGTGGATTGTTCAACAAAAGCCTCTTCAATAAGATAGCCATTCAAGAAGGTTGTCTTAACATCCATTTGATATAATTTAAAATAAAGCAAGCAAGCAATAGCAAGTAGTAATCTGATAGACTCAAGTCTAGCTATTGGTGTAAAGGTTTTATCAAAGTCTATGCCTTCTACTTGTGTATAACCTTGTGCCACTGATCTAGCTTTATTTCTAACTACTTGTCCATTCTCATGAATTTTCTTCTTAAATATCCACTTAGTTCCAATGGCATTTCCATTTTATGGCCTGGGAACTAATTCCCAAACTTCATTTCTTTTAAAATGATCAAGTTTATCTTGCATAACCTGAATACAAACATCCTCTTTTAAAGCTTCTTTCACATTCTTAGGCTCAATTAATTAAAAATAATAAGCAAATCTTACTTAATTTCTTACTTTGCTTCTGATCTTCATCATTTCTTTTGCACTTCCAATGATTAAGTTGGTTGGATATGCCTTTTGTATCCAAGAAGATGGATCTTTTCTCTTGTCATCATTTTTTATTAAGTTTTTGTCCAAGTTTGTGCTGTCAAATGTTGTTGTTGTGTCTGATGTAATAGCATTTGTTTCTTCTTTCATAATAGAAACTCCTTTGCTGTTACTATTGACTGGTACTAAACTTTTTGCATTTTCTATGAAGCTGGTTATGCTTTCATTATGAGAGTACTTTGCATAATCCTTGAGGTCATTCAACACTAGATTTGCAGATTCCATTATAGTCTCAGTTCAAAGATTGTATACTTGAAATGCCTTAATGTTCAATGCATATCCCACAAAGACTCCTTCATCATTTTTAGGATCGAATTTACCTAACTACTCTTTGTCGTTTAAGATGTAACACTTGCATTCAAAAGCATGAAAATACTTTAAGTTAGGTTTTCTTCCTTTTAACATCTCATAAGGAGTTTTGTTAGTGTTCGGTCTTAGAAAAACTCTATTTGATAAATAACAAGCAGTGCTAATAGCTTCAACCCAAAGCTTTTTGATCAACTTCTTACTATTGAGCATCACTCTAGTAATCTCTTGAAGTTCCTATTTTTTCTCTCTATAACACCATTCTATTCAAGTGTTTTGGGGGCTGAAATTCATGTACAATTCCATGGTATTTGTAGAAATCAACATAGCTGATATTTTCAAACAATTTGCCATGGTCACTCCTTATCCTTACTATCCTACCAGTGTTTCTGTTTTGCTCATTTTTAAGCTTAACACAAAGATTCCTTAAAGCTTTAAATATATCAGATTTTTCTCTAATAAGATCAATCCAAGTGTATTTAGAGAAATCATTAACACAAACGAATAGATATTTGTTATCAGAAATACTTTCAATCTGCATAGGACCCATGAGATCCATATGAAGCAAATCAAGTATTTTAGATGTGCTAAGATGTGATATAGACTTATGTGACCCTCTAATTTGTTTACCTAATTGACATGGTCCACGTATCCCATTAGATTTATCATTAAGTTTAAGTACACCTTTAACAACACCTAACTTAGTTAATTTAACTAAGTCCTTGCAGTTTAAATATCCTAACTTTTGATGCCATATTTCCAAATATGATATCCTAGCATGAATTGTATTTTTCATCAAGTAACAATCATCGAAAGATCTATTTCCTTCTAAAATGTTTTTTCCTACATGATCTAAAACCGTGCATTTGTTCTGAGTAAAGCTTACAACATACCTGTCATCTCATATCTGACTAATGCTAATCAAATTACCTTCAATCCATCAACATGCAAAACATTTTGAAATTTAGATAAGTCTTTAACATTTAAAGTACCCTTACCAATCACCTTGCTCTTCGCACCATCACCATATATGACATTTTCTTCCCTGTATGACTCAAGATTTTTCAACAAATTCTTATTTTTAGCCATATGCCTAGAACAGCCACTGTCAAAATACCACATATTATTAGAATCATTAAGTGCAGTAAGAGCAACATTGTAGATTGTTTTGTCTTTCTTAAGCCACTGCTGTCGTGTCTTAGGTAACTGCTTGAACTGTTTTGACCTTTCATCCAAAAGACTCAACAATTTAAAATATCTAAGTCTGATATGCGCTTTAATACCACAAAAACAACATGTTGGAATAAATCTTCGCTTCTTTTCAGGACCAGATTTAAAAGAACTCAAAGAAGACATGAAAACGTCATTACTTTTTGAGCTAGGACTTGACCTTTTTGAGTTAAGTTCAGAAATGTTACCTGATGTTGAAGCTTTTATAAACACATTATTTGATGAAGATACAATGTTACCTTCTAAATAACCCAAGCCATGTTTGTTAGAATTGTCTCTTCTAAGGCTTAAAACCTAGTCTAGTTTTGTAGACCTAATTCTGAGTTGATCAACACATCTTCTGCTTTCAATCAGTTCTGCTATAATTTTCTTAACATGTTCTGTTTTGTCTCTCAAAGCAGACTCTAATTCATTGATGCAGTTTCCAGCAAAGGCTTTCTCACATTTCAAAACTTCATTTTCCTTATTCAAAGTTCTGAGTTCCTCTTTCTGATTCAACCATTTAGTACAAAGTGCATTGTAAGTTTCTTGTGACTCCTCATAATATTCAAGATCATTTTCTGCATCTGAATATTCATCGTCGACTCTGTTGTAATTTTCTGTTATATGGGAGATAGCAATTTATCCTTTATCAATTGCAGATGTTATCAATGTCACAAAGTTGCTAATGCATTCTTGATCATCTGAATCCGTTTTTGAATCATCACTCCATGCAGCTTATATTCATTTGTTCTTCTTCTTTTTGAGATTAGCACATTTAGATTGAATATGCCCAAAACCAGAACACTCATAACATTGAATTTGTCCTTTCCTGTCAGGTTATTTTGGACTCTTCTTATCATTCTCCTCGCTGAATTTTCTGAATTTGTCATCACTTAAGCCTAACACCTTTCCTTGATTCTTTTTCTTGAAATTCTTATTCATGAACTTAACATAATTCTTTGTTAGAAAAGTAATAGATTTTGAATCAGTTTCATCAAACTCATCATTACCTTCATCATCAGATTTTTCAATCTTAATAGTGAATGGAATGCTTTTAACTTTTTGCTTCTTAGTGTTACGATTAATCTCAAATTTTTGAAGAATGCTAGCAAGTTCATCAACTCTCATGTCATCAATGTTTTTTACTTTTTCAATAGCTGAGATCTTTGGTTGAAATTTATTCGAAACAGACCTAACAATTTTACTAACAATTTCTACATCTGTAAAAGTTCTTCCAAGCATATATGCAGAATTTGTAATATGACACAGCTTTGAATAAAAATAAGATATTAATTCATCCTCATGCATCATTAGATTCTCAAATTAGGAATTCAATCTCATCAATTGAGATCTTTTAACAGAAGCAGTACCTTCATGTTTTACTTCAAGAATGTCCCAATCTTCCTAAGTTACTCTACATCTTGAAATTTGACCAAAGTTGTTAAGATCAACGGCTGCAAAAATCGCATTAAGTACTTTTGAATTCCAACTAGAACACATGTATTCCTCATCAATCCATTCTTCCTCAGGTTTTAGTTGTGAAGCTCCGAATGCATTCAATTGTATTAGCAGTGTTTAACCTGTTAGAACACTTGTCCATGCCTATCATCAAGAGATTTGATATACATCATCATTCTCACTTTCCAATATGAATAATTACCATTATCAAGAATTGGGGGTTGTGATCCGGATCCTTCATTTTGTATAAACTCTGTGCCTTCAAATCAACGTGATCTTTCTTCACTTTTATGTTAGTGAACCTACTCTGATACCAATTGTGTGATCTAAAAGGATGGTTAGTTACACATAATATAACAGCAAACTATAATATAGAATGGCACAAGAGGACTTACGTGGTTCGGTTATAAAATCCTACGTCCACGAACAAGTTAGAGGTGTAATTTACTAATTCTTGTTTGTATAATCTTTAGGTGCATTTATAGTGCTGACTCACTCTCACACATTGACCTAATCTTTGTAAAACAAAATCCCACCAAGATCTTAAACTTTAGTGAAACTGCCCATTCTTTTGTTGCTGATAACTTAACAACACACTGTTAAGTAATACATAACAACGATGTCTGACATTGAATTATATAAACACTCAACTTGCAAGTTCTCTCGAGTGAATGCTAACTCAAATAGACATAAACAAAATTTGTGCACGATCACAACCTCTCATACATAAATAAAACTTTTATAAAACATAATTAAAGATGCATTCCAATATTGCGTTGAAGCTCTTCTCAGTTTCTTGAAATGCGGAAACACACACATACATATAAGTTATATGAAATAACATTATATATAGTGTGAAATTCAGTTGTCATTCTCATCAAAATCCTGTAGAATCTCAATCAAACTCAATTGGTAAGAGTAGGATAATGATCAATAATATAGAAACTCATATAAATAAACTCCTAAGTAAATTAGGACACAAATAAAATATACTCATGAGTGAACTAGGATACTAGAATAATATCCTAATCTAATGAAAGATATTCAATATGAATATAATACTTCCTAATAAAGACTTCTAAAATCAGTTAAATAAGTGAGAATATAAACCATTATTTTAATTACAAGTTTGTCCAAAATAATTATGTGCATGACGCATGCCAAGGTGTCACGTTTGACACTAATTACTATAAATTCAATGATTGGGGTTTGAAATTAAAAGATTGTATTTAATGCTACTAACACATTCATCATCTTAATCGTTGGATTTTATGAATCAATAACTAGGAATTTGTATAATTTTGTGTCCAAAAAATTTGCGTTAAAATATCATTTCCGTTATTTAAAAAATTTAATTTATCTTTTCTTTATAATATAATATTTTTAGTAATATATTATTTGGAAAATACTTTTAAACTCACATAATTAAATTAGTACTTTTTTGTAAAACTCACAATCAAACAGTTTTTTTTTGAAGTTTTATTTCTGTATATAACTCTATTTTCAGAAAAGTCATACCAAATAAAACCAAATAACCAAAAAAAATTGATAAGGATTTTTTTGGTCAAATCTTCTAAATATTAATGTGGCCATTTAAAAAACAAATTCATTTGACAGTGTGTTAAAGCTTTACTTTATTTTAATTTTGTCGACTTCTGTGGCTTGCAATAAAAATCATGGCACTCAAAAAATTCTAAACTCTAAGCAGCTTTCATTGGTCTTGACCCTGAACATTAAGAACTCTTTGAAATTGTCCCTTTCATGTACAGAAAGCAGACCACACAACAGACAGCTGTACCCATGCGAAAATAAACATTCTTGTTTTGGAAATAGCTAATTACTAATATAATAGTTCAAGAAATTTTGTTACAATTAAGATTCATGTGTGTGTATATATATATATACTAACAAATTAAGATTCGTGTGTGTATATATATATATATATATATATATATATATACTAACACATTATCTCATGATTTATGCAATAAATGATACATACTTACTAAGTTATTTGCTATTAAAATTTAAGAAGAATATAATTACTATTTTTTTCTCGGATGAGAAATTAACCTATAGTAAATTAATGAGGGTATCTTGTCACTGAAACAATAGGGCTAACAAGTTTAACGTTAAATAATAATTTAAAAAACTGTCAAACCTATTCATTGATTTAAAAATGAAATATATATAAATATATAGGTAAAATAATTAAATTATTGACTTAATCATGAATGACATTGTAATATTTCGATTGAACCTTAAAACACGGAAAGAGGTCAATAATTTCAATATAAGAGATAAGTTTTAAAACTCATAGAAGTGACTTATATCCCTAATCATACGTTAATGTTATGATCCTTCAATAGTTGATATGAATTGATCAGTTCAGCGGTAGTATTATTCATAGCTTCAATTAAAGCAACTCTGGCCATCTTTTGTTAACTCTATCATCAGCCACCTTGGCATTTTGTCACATTTTTTCTCGAGAAAATTAAACTGAAAAAAGATGAAGTCAACACAGACCATCTCGTTCTCTCTCTACATACGTGCCATTTTGGAAAATTCTATTGTGTTGAGCTTTCGTGGTCAAACCGATTAAACTAGTCTCTTTGTTTACATTGTTATAAAATTCCCACCATCACTTTCCTTTGAAATGTTGGCCTACCATTGCCTTTAGTATTCTCTTCCCATCATCGTATAAAGATAATAAAATTTCTCATCTTACCTAAATCTCTTAATTATCTCCATGACCTCGCATAGCATGGACAACCATCTCTTCCCGCCGCTTCTTCTCCAACTCATATTCGTTCTCTTCTGCATCTCCATCGCCATCCCGTCATCTTACTCGGAAGATGACGAGAAGTACAAAAATTGCAGTCTCCCCTACTCTTGTGGGTCGATACAGGGCATTCGGTATCCTTTCTGGGGAGGAAGTAATAGGTCTCATCAGTATTGTGGTAGTGAAGGATTCGAGCTCAAGTGTCATGAAGATCAGGAATACACTACCATAGAATCTGGACCTCAAACGTTTCGAGTTCTAAGCATAGATCTTAATCAGCAAACAATGAAGATTGCTCGTGACGATCTGTGGGACAATTTTTGTCCTCCAATACCTCAGAACACTAGCACGACTTTCAATTACCTTCCAAACGTTCCATATCATAACCTCAGCTTATTCTACGGTTGTTCGGAACCCGGTAAATTAGAAAGCATCCCAAATAAATACAGATGTCCCACAGACAATGAAGAATGGGCTGGCTATTACATAGTTGATGGCGTTGATGATCTGTTTCCAAATCCTACCAACATATATTGTCATGGGTTTATTAAAGTCCCCATACTAGCTAATGATCTCCTTTATCTCCGTACTCTTGGTCTTGAAGAAACTGATTGGCTAAAAGAGGCTTTGCATCAAGGATTTGAAGTGAAGTATAATGCAGACAATGAATCCTGTTCTCGATGTTTGGATTCAAGAGGGATATGCGGATCTGATTATGATTCGTCAAATAATTTTGTGTGCCTTTGCCGTGATGGACGTCATCCCCTAACCTGTCCTCCTGGTACGCATGTCCTTATTCATAGATTAACCTTATGCTCATCTTCTTACCATCATATATATTATATTGTTGGTCGTTGGTTTCACTATTAAGGTCAATAGACTTTGTAAATATATGCTCATCTTCTTAATTTCCACACAATCTTGGGGAAATCTCTTAAGATTTTTTACAACCGGGTGGAGGTGGTTGTAAAGAATTAATCAAACTCGAGCATATTATTTAAAAGTTATTTAATTTACATGATTCGTATTTTATATTACATTATTATAGACTACATATCGAGTATTTAATAATTAATAGCAACAACATAGTTTCCTTTTCTGATTAAAGTTCATAATTAAACAGCAAAACAACTCGTACAAAATATTTGCTTTAGGAGAAAATTAATTAATTTATGGAAGTAGTCTAAACTGGGCTCAGCAGTCGGCCCTGACTGAAGCACACCAGAAGACTCAATATATAGACAATTTATTATTTTATCAGCATCGGAGTCTAGTCTCTTCTGTCTTAAGCGATGTCCTGAGTCCACAAAGTGTGGCTCAGCAATTTATAAATTAAAGATATCAGTAGCTTATTCATTTAGCTATTTTAATTTGATTGGTTATGATTTTATTTTATTTTCTAAACTTGTTTCCGGGTCATACTCAAAGCTAGTTTTAATTCATAAATATCACTTCTTTGACAAGAAAAACCATATCCAAGACTGCTCATGATCATCTACTCTAGTTGACTTGACTTTATGTCATGTCTCTCTAATACAATTTGGAACTTCGTAGAAGGGAGAATTGGAGTTTTCTTTGATCAAGTCAAAGTCTACGAGTGAAAAAGCTGGGAAGCTGCCTTCTAGCCAAGTTTGTGTCTCAGACCCTCACATGTCATTAATGGTTATCTTTTTCTATCAAATCATCTACTTCAATTCTTCCGAAGGGGGTTTTTGTTTTTGGGGGTTTTGGGGGGCTGGGCGGGCGGCTGTGTTGGGGTGGTCCCTGTTGATAGTTTGGTGATCACCAGCTGTTTCATCTCAACCTTTAAAGTCACCCTCTGACCAAGTCCATTTTCAACCTAATCCCCAGTTCAAAATTTCCATCCTTTTATTACTCCAAATAATTAATTTAATCTTCTTTTGATGAGCTTTCTATGAGTAAATGTCAAGTTTACTAAGGTAATTGAGAAAAAAAGTAATCATTCATGATCATCAAATGGAATATTTTATTGACTGGTTTTGTTTAATCAAGATAATACCTCTCTATCTATTTTTTACAAGTAATATTATCAGTTCAAATCTAAGAAGATATATATGCATAATCAAAATACAATATGACATGTACTCCCGTCATCATCAACATCAATTATAAATTAGGTCTTTTCTTCAATTTATATTCTTTTTATACTTTGAAAAAGAATATCCAGGGGAACCCAACCTAGCCAAAAGATATCTGCATGTCTCCTTTCACATTTTTGTTCAACCAACCAAGCCTCACTCAGGTAATACACTACATCAGAAATTTAGAATCGCTTTGTCTTTGTACCAGAAGTACCCCTTTCCGACTCTCTTTAACACTTCAAATTTCTTACATCCCTCAAGGACTTGATACCCATTACTGTCTTTGCATCTTGAAGGTCTCCATAGGCCAAACTTGGTCATACTTTCTTTACCAATATCATATTTGCAAATTAATCATTTTACTTGGTTGGAAATTCTGTAAAATGAACATCCACTCAATGATCATTGTTGACTTCACAATTTCTTTTCAACAAGTACCACAATTTTGGTATAACAATTTGTTGTCCCATAAGTTGATTTTGTCCTACTTGTGAGTTTGGTAATATTGCAAATTGGAATTGCTTTTCTTTGAAGCTTTATTTGTCACTTGGCGTCTGAGTTCCACAGTCAGAACACCGGGTCATAATTCAACAACAAAAACCAAAGTTAAAACAACTAATAAACTCAGAAGTCTTCAACAAAGCCATACCGACTACTTTGAATTTTCCTTCATGCTTTCCCTTCAATTCCACACCTTTTTCTGCTTTGTCATTTCTTTCCTTCCAGCTTTCCATCCCGGTTGGATCCCCGGGACTTCTCCACATTCACAACCTCTCTTCATGAATGTGTTTTTATCTTCGTCTTCATGGCCACCTTAGCCACCACCCTAACTCTGTCTGCTGACCCAAAATTTGAGGCCTGCGCACCCAGAACCTGTGGCAATGGCCTTAATATAACATTCTCATTTTGGATTTCTGACGAACAAGAATCCTATTGTGGCTCTCCCAGCTTTGGGATCACCTGTAAAGACAAAATCCTATACTCAACATTTCCAATGATGATTATATGATCAAGGATATCTTCTGTGGTAACAATTCACTTCTCGTGGCCAATTCGGCTGCCTCTGGGGACAAATATCCGACTCCTCCGCACCATCTAACTCTTGCTCGCACTCCATTCGGTAATAGTCTTGATAATAGTGATATCCTCTTTCTGTACAACTGCACCAAGAAGCTTCCCGAGTATGGTACATATCCTATAAGTTGTGCTACCAATGATACACACTACTCGTTTGCCGTTGTTCACGATTATTTGCTAAGCTATCCGATTGAGTCCTGCCAGTCTTCTGATTACGCGCCAGTGAATTCTGAAAACAGTGGGAGTGGATCTAAGGTTTACGAAATGAATTATGCTGAAATTCTGAAAATAGGGTTCCACTTGAATTGGACTGCACATAATTGTAGCAGTTGTGAGGCAAGCGGTGGGCGCTGTGGCTACGATAAAAACGAATTCATGTGTTTTCGCAAAGATAAACCTCATCATAAAACGTGTGACGATGGTAATCTAATATAACATTTCAATCTTTTCTCCTGTCTCTTCACTTTTTATACTCTTTAATATTGACCGAAGCCAACCCAAGAACCGGATTTACTGTCTCTGGTTTTCTACTCTGAAATTTTTAGCTTCAAATATTCATGATTTCTGAGTATTGACCCTCTTGGAGCAGTGGCTATTAGTTAGTGATCCAAGATTTAAAGGCCATTTTTTTTGTCAATCAGTCACACAGAATGCGTAGTTTATCTACAGACTATACTTTTTCTTTACATTAGTTATTAGTGCTCTTACTCTGTTTCCTCTGTTCCAAAACTTTATGCATAGTCCTTGAAACTCCTACATTCTTCCAAAAATAATCTGTATTTTCTACATTGTTATGCAGCTTTTTTATATTAACAGAAAGACTCTCCCTCGACCCTGACTTTTCTGCTGTCATGGTTGTAAAATTTAAGTACAATGCGTAGAGTTTCTAGGACCATAATTAGATTTTTAAGCTGAAAGTATGCAATACCAGTTCTGCTTTATAAATTGCGTTACTCCGACGATCCTTGGCATTTCTGCTCTGTTATCAAATTTAGCTAAAGAGATGCCCACAGTTTTCAAATCATCAACTGCCAGTTCATTGCATGCTTACTAAGACTGCTTTACTAAGACTGCTTTGTCTTCATTTTGACACTATTTAATCACCAATATATTTCTCATACGTGTAATTTGATCTGAAAATTAGATGAAAAATTTCAGATGGAGTGGTACAATTTTTTTTTTTTTTTGCATTTTCTTATTTTTAAGCCAATTCCTAAATTCGTAATTGAGATTTTGATTTGAGTATTAGTTTCTAATTAGTGCACAATCCTACAATTGAATACACGCACACATATATTGTCTCTTTATAAAACGTAATTTATATTCATAGGATATATAGAGTTGCTATGCCTAACTCTTCATTGCCTTGAATGATGCAGGTAATAAGCGGGACATTACCCTGAAGGCTGCTATAGGTAATTTCTCCTCAATTGTTTTAGTTTTTGTTATTTCCAGCTCAAAAATCAAAACATTAGTCCTTAACAAACTGTTGTTCAGAATTGCTCATTGCTCTTACTTCGCTTTACAGCGGCAGGTGCAACTGTTGTGGGAATGCTTATAATGGGCGTCATTGCTTTTCTCTATATTCGTCGCAATAAGAAGAAATATGCTCCCTCATTCTCATCCTATGTCTCTCGCAGCATCTATTCTGGTTCCTCTTCAGGGGTGGATATTGAGAAGGGGGATGACTTTCATGGACTTAAAGTCTTTACATATACTGAACTTGAAGAGGCCACTCACAACTTCGATTCCGCCAAAGAACTTGGTGATGGAGGCTTTGGTACTGTCTATTATGGTAAGAGGTAGCTAATTAACATTTCTCTCCACCTTAATTTTATGAACAACTGTTGATAAAGTTTTATGTATATTCATTATCTAGGCAAACTCCGAGATGGGCGTGCAGTTGCAGTTAAGCGCTTATATGAAAACAATTGCAGGAGAGTTGAACAGTTCATGAATGAAATTGAGATCCTAGCCCACTTGCGCCACCAAAATCTTGTGTCTCTTTATGGATGTACTTCAAGGCATAGCCGTGAACTCTTGCTTGTATATGAATATATCCCAAATGGTACAGTTGCTGATCATTTACATGGTGAACGTGCGAAGCCTGGAGCACTACCTTGGCATACTCGACTGAAGATTGCCATAGAGACTGCAAATGCATTGAAGTATCTTCATGCTTCTGATGTCATCCACCGCGATGTGAAAACAAACAACATTCTCCTTGATAACAATTTCTGTGTTAAGGTTGCGGATTTTGGACTTTCTCGTCTCTTTCCAAATCATGTCACTCATGTTTCAACTGCTCCACAAGGTACTCCTGGTTATGTTGATCCAGAATATCACCAATGCTACCAGCTTACTGACAAGAGTGATGTATTTAGCTTTGGGGTGGTAATGATTGAGCTAATATCATCCATGCCAGCAGTTGACATCACTAGACATCGACATGAAATTAACTTGTCTAATATGGCAATGAATAAGATCCAAAACAGAGCATTGCACGAGCTCGTAGACCAGAGTCTTGGTTTTGATTCGGACTACAAGGTGAGGAAGATGATAAATGCAGTAGCGGAGCTGGCATTTCAGTGTCTGCAAAGCGAGAAAGATATGAGACCTTCTATGGCAGATGTCTTGGAGACACTAAAGGGTATACAGAATGATGGATACAATAAAGAAAAAGCAGAGGTTATGGACATTCCTGCTGATGATGTCGGGTTGTTGAAGAGTGGCTCATTGTCAATGTCTCCGGACTCTGTGACTTTCAATTGGACCAGTGAAAAGACAACACCAAATGCCAGTAGTGAAGTCTTCTCTTCCCGTTTCATTTCATTTTCAAATGCATAGGGAAGAAATTGTTGAAAACTTGCTTATAGAGAAGAATTAGATGACAGCTATTCTCTATTATTTTTCCCTCAGCTGTAATGTTGGTCGGTGGATGTACATATGTAGGATTTGCTTAAGCATACACTGAGTTGATGATTATTTGGGGCAATGACATTTTATGTTTTTCCCTGTTTTGTTTTACGCTTTGTAATATTAACTAATAGCGTTAGTAAATTATTATTTTGATTCATTTTTACCATTCTCAGTGCTCCTTAGAAATGTGTTCGATTATTATGGAACTTACCCTGTTGCAATGAAAGTTCGAATCAAACAAGCCCTGAAATAAGAAAAACTCTGGCCTGGACTCTGCTTCATTTTATCACTTTGCTGTTCAACATTTTTCTGAATTTTTTGGTCCATAGACTGAATATAATTTTAGAAGAAGTAAGTTCGTAATTCATGGTGAAGAACATGCTTGTTGGGAATTCACCAACGACCATGTAATAATTTTC
This sequence comes from Boswellia sacra, assembly GCA_013180625.2. Lineage (NCBI taxonomy): Eukaryota > Viridiplantae > Streptophyta > Magnoliopsida > Sapindales > Burseraceae > Boswellia > Boswellia sacra. The sequence goes on along the minus strand of SNVD02010928.1, from coordinate 445,231 downwards.
CATTTCATCTCTCTCTAGCTGCCTTCAATTTGCTTTTTTCCTCTGTTCTGTTTTTTTGGTGTCTTCACCATACTTCCCTTACCGGTATATGCTAAAAAATGACATTCTAAATTTAATAACTTCTTTTTTCCCTATTTTGTTTTTCCTTTTGTAAAATTAACTAATGGCTTATTAAATAATTGTTTTTATTAACTTTAATCTTCTTTATTATGGCACCTTCGAAATGAGTTTATACACTCTTGGCTCTTGTAATGGAAATATATATCAAATAAGCCCATTATATCAAAAAACAAAAAAAAAAAAGGAAAGAAAGAAAAGGAAAAAAACTCTGGCAACTCATGCTTGTTTTTATCACTTTGCCGTTCGACATTTTTCTAAATTTTTTTACTCCGTACACTGCATATAGTTATAGAAGAAATATTATTATAACTGATGGTGAAGAACTTTCTGGTTGGAAATTTACCAAGGAGTACGATATAGATAATTTTACTTTTTTTTTCGGAATAACATTACATCTAAACTTATTTAATTACAATCATATTGTATTTTACAACTGAAGTTGGCAAAACATTAATGGATGAATAATTACCATTTTATATAGTTTAACATTCTTAATTTATTATTATTTTTTACTCATCAACAAATATTTTGACAATTGAATTTGTAAAAAATGTTGGTTGTAGATAAATTATAAATGTAACATATATTACTCTATCTTCACTGTCCAATTGCCTTCAGTTTGCCCTATTCCACTGTTCTCATCTATTTGATATCTTCATTTAATAAACCCTACTTTCTTGACTTGTATATGCTAAACAAAGGCTTTTGAAATGTAGAAGATGACAGTATATTAAGATAAAATGTCATTGCATAGAGGCACAACATAATGATCATTATTCTATAAGAACCTCACACCCCCACAGATAAGTTTTTAAAAGCATCATTGTTTTATATTATCAACACTAGTCATTAATTAGTGAGATTGTAATAATGCCACGTCTAAAAGCTCCATACTGATTTACACGATCACTCAATGATGGTTACATATTTCATTTGTAACATTATTGTAGATTAAACAGTTTACATTTGTAGTCTAAGCAGAGACAACCGAGCACCTCCAAAACTTTGCGCAATGCAAGGAATTCTCAGAGCTTTTAGTTTCAGTTTCTCCAAATACATATAAAACTATCATGGAATCGGAGTAGTGGAAGCGTCTTTTTGCAAATTAGGAGAAGACGTGAAAGGCCTTGGTGGGATCTGCAGGGATTCCGTGCTTGCTTCCAACATTTCAATCACCTTACTCATCGATGGTCTGTGTAATGGGTCTGTTCGGATACACCCCAAACCCACTAATATGATAATCTCGTTTTCCTCTTCCGTCATTTTTTCATGAAATCCTAAATCATTGCCTTGCTCAAGACGCTTGTAAATCCAATTTAGTAAATATATTTCACTGTTTCCTACTTCCACATCGATATCTCCTTTTGCACCAACCATCTCTAGAACAATCATTCCATAGCTATACACATCAGACATGTGCGAAATTGCTCTAAAATTTCTACTAAACACTTCAGGAGCTATATATCCAATTGTCCTCCTAGCGTGATCCAATGATGATATAATGCTCTTTTCTTGGGACATGATTTAGCAAGACCAAAATCAGAGATTTTTGGACGAAACTCTTCAACCAAAAGGATGTTACGCGGCTTTATATCAAAATGCAAAATTCTTGTACTACACCCATGGTGCAAATACTCGAGCCCTCGCGCTATCACAACCGCAATTCAATACAATTTTTTCCTTTCCAAGTCATGTCCATTGTCATTTGAAGCTAATCTATTCAATATGAACTTTTCAAGAGAACCACTAGGCATGAACTCATAAATGAGAATTCTTTGTCTAACCCCAAAATAATATCCCAAAAGGGTGACTATGTTAACATGGGAAGTCCTACTAATGCTGGAAACTTCATTGAAAAATTCATCTCCATTTCTTTTGGATGTGTTTAGGACCTTCCTTTGTAAACACAACTGAAACGTATACCTTTTTTTTTGTAAACACAACTAAAACGTTGTGACACCCCAAATTTTAAGTAAGTTTGACTTACATGTATATTGTAAAAATATGTATTATTAACAAAATGAGGTATGTATGTATATATATGGAGAGGGATGAAATTAGATGAGAGATGGAAGGGTGTGAGTGAAAAGCTAAGAAAGTGTGGAGGTTTAAGTGAAATGCTTGTGTGATGTATATCTATAAAGTATGAGACAAGTCTAGAAAATTCATTTTTCTTCCCCCTTTTCTCTTTGAACGTCCAGCACCCTCTCTCCCTCTTTTTCCCTCAATTTTTCCATGGAATCAAGAAGAGAGGAAGGAAACAAGCGGCCAAGATGTAAGAATTCACTTCTCTTTCTCTAACTCTAGTCATAACCATGCAATTGAGTGATGGTTTATTGTTTTTTTGTGATATTTAATGTCAGACATATTCTGTAAATGGCTAGGAAAACATGAATTAGAGTGAATTATGGAAGAATTTAAAGATTTGATGATGCTAGGAAGCTAGAAGTAAAGTATGAGTATGAATCCTGCAGTGTTGTTTTTCTGAACAGTGCTAAATCCGAAAATTCTCATAAATTCCATGGTTGTTTTCTGACTTTGAAAATTTTATATGATAAACTAGACATCTCAAGGAGTTTATAGAATTTTGAAACACTCAAAAATTCGTAGTGTGTGAATTGTAATGAATTTTTGAAGTTCTGATTCGAAATTGAGAATTCGTCTGTTTTAAAATAGGGCAGGGGGAATGAACTCGATTTGAGAGGGCAAATCATTGTTAAATTTTGTGATTTTTAATAAAAAAACCCTTGGGTATGTTTTCTGTTATAATGTAAATTTTCATGGTTTTTCGAGTTGTGTATGAATTGTTATGATTTTTCAAATCTGGACTTAAAGAACTGTGAATGTTAAGTTCCAGAACTGAGTATGTGAAATAAATTCCATCTGACTGCCTTAAACTCCTTAGAAATCATGATTTTTGGTGGAATGACTCTTATATGTGTCTAGTTTTAGACTGAAAAGTTTGGTAGAGATTGGATTATTGTAGAATTTTATAAAATTCTTCAAAGTTTCACTGTTCAGTGGAGAGGTCTGCAGACAGATTTGCTGTGTGAATGAAATTAAGGATTTTCAAGGGGAATATGACCTTATTTTGACTCAATAAAATTCATGGACTATAATATGTATGTCTATTTGAGTTCCATGAAGTTTGGTGATGATTGGAAATGAATAACTTCTTATTATAATAATCCAACCAATATGTGTGTGTTATAGAGTTTAATAAATGATGTTATTGGTTGGTTGAATTGTTGTTAACCTATAAGGGATTTAATGACTTCTAAATGGACACTAATCAGTGTGTCATGACTATGGCAATGGTTACCAGAGAGGAAGGAGAAGAAGAAGAGATGAACTTTAAATAACTGCTTATCAAGAAATATATGAGAGCAAAATTAAGAGGCGAGGCTAACCAGGTAAGTAGCTAGACCCTTCTGAGGACACAATAGATGTTGACTTTTAATGAAATGTGTTTAATGATTGTGTTTGTGAATATATGTGAAATGTGTAGATGGAATGTGGATGGGGCCATGAATACATGGACCTTGATATGAGAAATGATTTGATTTAGGTTTATAGTGATTTATGAAATGTGTGATTTCACACACTTTGATGAGTATGTGAGTTACATGTTGGTGTAAATTCTATGTGTGTGAGATGTAGAAATGTGAATGTGCCCTCATGTAGGTGAATTTGTTATGATATGGCTTGAATAACATTGTCAATGAAACGACGTATGTATATGAAGAATGAAATACATGCCAAACGTTCTAGGATACTAATTCCTCATATGAGTTGGCATGACAAATGAATGTCTATGACATACCATGTGTACTAGAGTTCCATGAATGTGTATGAATGGAAAATGAATGAGATCAGTTATACATGGACATAGCTATGCAACGATATGATTGAAATACAAGAGTAATGAAAGGGTTGGCACGAGTAAAGAAGTCAATGGGGGTTCTATGTGTGTAAAAATGATACCAATGTATGGATGGTGTACATCCATAAGTGTATATGAGATATGCAGGCTTATTGTATTTATGAATGTATATATGATTAATGAAAAGCCTACGTAGAACCTCAATTATGAAAGTAAACTGCAATACTGTGATGTGCAAAGGCATGCATCATTGTGTGATGTGTTATGAATTTGAAATTTCATGCCAAGCCCATGGGAATATATTGAATGTCGAATGTGAAATGTCATACCGTTAAATGCTAGCATTAAAGTGAATGAATTGTGACAAGTTGTGATTGGGTTAGAAGCTTAATATAGAGCTTCACTTATGTGATTGAAATGTGAAATGTGATAAGTGAGTGAAAGCTTAATATAGAGCTTCACTTATGTGACTGAATGTGAAAACTGATATGTGAGTGGTATGCCACAACTTAGGATATTTGGCTCTCATAGCTTGAGAGGAGGTCTGGACCATGTGTTTCTCTAGACGAGATTCGGTAGCATGGGCTCAGTATCACCCAGATTGTCAGACTAGCCTTGAGCTATTTCAAGTGTAGGCATCTGAATGTATCCGTACTGTTACGTACTCCCATGGCTTGAGGGGAGGTCTGGACCATGTGTTTCTCTAGATGAGATTCGGTAGCATGGGCCCGGTATCACCCGGATTGTCAGACTAGCCTTGAGCTATTTCATGGGTAGGCCATCTGAATGTATCTGTACTGTTCTGTATCCCCATGGCTTGAGGGGAGGTCTGGACCATGTGTTTCTCTAGACGAGATTCGGTAGCATGGGTCCCGTATCACCCGGATTGTCAGACTAGCCTTGAGCTGATTCATGGGTAGGCCTACATATAGGAACTGACTGTGAAACGAAAAGTCCTACCTTGATTAGAAAGCACTGTTCCTAAGTATATGTGACTGTACTGTGGAAGCTTCCGAAATTATGTGAAATGGATATCCATATGAACAATGTAGCTAGCTTATGGAAACTCATGTGTGAATGATTTATATGTTTATGGGAGCACATGAGGATGTGATAGACTTGTGGAAAGTTTATGTGTAAATGAGATGTGTATGTAAATGGGTGTATGTGATAAGCTTTGACATGGAAAAGCCATGCTTGATTACCCATAGACAGGTATTTATGGAATTAGGAATGTGACTGGATAAGAGAGTAATTGGTCTAGGAAATGCCAATGATACAGGGTTGGCGCAGGAGCATAATTAAATGGTGCAAGGGTGCATCTTTAACGAATCTAAAGAGATATAGGCAGAGAATTGGCATCGCTGCGCCATACCTTTCACGCTGAAGCGCTACTTGCACTGACTCAAGTAAGAGAGAATAGATAGTTGGCGCATGCGTGCCCTCCCTTGGCACAGGAGCGCGAAAGTGGAATTTGTAACGGATTGGAAATCAGAAACTTGACGTCGTCATGCCAGTTTTCTCGCATAGGGGCGCGTTCCTTGAACATTGAAATCAATGTTCTGATTTTTCTTAGTAAAGCACTGGTGGCTTGTACACCAAGAAATAAACAGTAATTAGTAATTATGAAATAAGTATTGAACAATATTCATATTCTGAAATAGTTATCGCCATTAATTGTTTTATTTTGAGTGTTACGCCACTTCTATAATTCTAGCTGCTTACTGAGTTTCATACTCACTAGTCTGTTGTGTACCTCAGGTATTCGATCAATAAAAGATTAAGGAAGGATTTCGGCATAACGACGATTGTGTTCCCTTGGCAAGCCCTTATCCGCTGCAGTATTACTCTGTTGGATACGGGGTGTGACAGTCGTCCCTCTCCTACCTTTTCTTTGAATGAATTGGTCATTTCTTCACCTCCAAATAGCTAAATTATCTTGCCGCTAAGGTTCTGTACTCCTCCAAAAATGCCTTGACATTTTGGTTTGTCTTTGATCTCATCTTGTGAACGGCCCTGGCTAACATCCTTGAAAAATATACTGCCGGTATAGCAATGATAATGCCTGTAAAGGGGTAAATATGAAGATTATAGACATATCTATTTGTGGCATAATTATTATAGAAAATAAATATCAAGAAATTTGCATGAAGATTCAAGGGCAATATACTTAATGGCAAGAAAAGCTTCATCAGTTCCTTCGCGCTCTTGAGGTCTGCAACAGATGAGAAAATATATATTACTAGATCATTTACGGTAGCTAAAGTAGAAATGGAACAAACACTGAAGCTAGACATATATAAAATTATTATGGCCATAAACACACACAGTTATGCATACATTACTGGATTAAATAGGATGAATAGTTTGAAATTTTAAATTGACATGGTTTTTTTTAAAAAACTTTAAGAAAATAATAAATATTACAACCACTAAACCATATATGTATACACACACACACACACACACTTATTTATGGCATTAAGGTATACAATAGAAATTAACTGGAGGGTTACGTACCATAATCAGTTTTATGTACTTAAATTGTTTTCGTTGTTATTTTATTATTTTAGCGGAAAATGGAAGTGCCTAAAATTTTCAACTCTTATACAATCTCTCCACCTCTTCTATGATCTAGGACCTCGTGATTAAGTTTACTGTTCACACATAAATACTTTCTTAAGTTCTTATCAAGTATATACGTGACACATATTATTTGGGGCAAAGCAACTAAATTTTTTTAAAAAAATTTTTTAGGGACAAATATTATATCTTAAACCAATAATCATGTTAAAAAATTAAATATTAGAGTTAATCTGAAACCTATAAAATGGTTTAAATATAAAAGTTAAGTCGGCGCCTGCAAACTCAAGCTTTTAAAGAAGTAAATTATTTCTAAACAAATTGAATATAAATTTTCCACTCAAGATAGGTTTTTCACATGCCCGATCTTGAACATGAGGTTGGTCTTGGCAAAAGAAACGAAATTGAAAAGGAGGACTTGAGTCAGATCCACAAATCCCACCCGAATCCCCACATTTTTTACAAGAATCCCTTTTGGTGTAAATGTTCTTGCACCATATCAAAACCTTTATCTATAGCTGCTTGCAGTTTCGTGTTCTCCGAAACAGTTCTTGTAGAGCTGCGTTAGAAACCGGCATTTCCAAGTGCCGTGCTCATTCATTTGCCACTTTCTGAAACTCTTGAGCGTCTACAAAGGATTCATGCAAATAGTAGCCAGTATTTATAAGTTATGCTTGTTGTTGTCAATCATATTGATAATTAATTGATACATAATCAGGTTCTCTAGAGCAATCATAGAATAAACCAAGGTTTCGAACTGTTTCCCCATCATAAAAAATCGAAAGATTAAAAGTTGTATTATTTCTCATTGGGCACTGATCATCCCGGAAGTCATATAATGCGGTGATCAGTGTTTCCCTTATGTTACTGTCTTACTGATGTTTAACACAATAAATCCTTGATCGCCAATATCCATGACTGGATGTTCATCCTGTTGACATTTGAGTTGGAAGTCTAGGTAGTCACAAGATTGAGGTTGGTCATGCCCCCAGAAAGGATACCCAACGCCTGGTATGTTTCCACACTTGTAGAGGTGACAGCATTTTGTATACTGATTAATCCGTCTTTCAGATAAAGTTGGAAGGGTAATCAAAATGACAATGGCAACGCTGAAATGATTGAAAAGTGCCAGATGTTCCATTGAAATATGCTAGGGAAGTTATCTCTACCGTACTTCTCTCCAACTTATATTATTCTGCCAAGGTAAAACAAGATGATATGCTTTCATACAGTATATATATATATATATATATATGCATGTATGTATCGCTACAAAAAATTATGTCATTCACGGCACCTTATTACGACGGTATTAAATGGCCGCCGCAATGGGGCAGCCCTACGATACATCCCCATCTGATAAGGCAGGAAACGAGCGGAAGCAAATAACCCTACTTCTATTTTAAAAATCAAAACGTAGGCAGTAAATCAGAAACGGTTTTGTGATTGCTTCTTGAGCTGAAATTTCTAATCAATTTTAAATGTTTTACCGCTGCAACTAATTATGAAAGGTACCGTCAATCTCCTCCCTTATTAAATTTTCTCTCCTAACTTTCTTAGAAACCAAACACTACAATTCCATTCTCATTTTCATTTTGATCTTACTAAATATTGTGAAATTATTTTACTAAATCCCTAAAATTATTAATTTGAAGCATGAGAAGTTGATTCTATAATTGATAATTTGATAAAATCGAAATGACAGAGGAGACGAGCAGAGTCGGATCTATGATAACTACCAATGGCGCAGGACTATGATTGATGGACTCACTGGAGTCATGTTGGGTCTTCCAAACCAACGACGAATTGAAGGACATCGACAAGCACGAGGAGGACGAGGACTCCAGGCATCGGATTGGAATCGATTAAGTGAAAAAAAATAAACAAAAGCTAGCAAAGAGAAAATTTTCACAACCCAAAAGATTTCCGTGTTTTCATTTCTCCTTATATAATGTGTTTTACAAAAATGCATGATGAAAGAGAGACAAGAGAACAAATAGGAGAATGATAGATGGAAGTAGAATTCTCTAGAAAGTTATATAACAAACAAAAAATGAGAAAACTCTAGTAGGTGGTTTGTAACACGATTGCTAGTGTCTAGACTTCTCCAAGCTACTGCACTAGGGTGCTATACTATTAGGCTTAATCTTATCAGGCTCAATGAGTATTCTTTACATCTCCCCTCAAACTAGAGGGTGTGAGAACAATGCCCAATTTGTCGTGCAAATGTTGAAATCTAGAGAAGTAAGGGGCTTGGTAAGACAATCGGTTGTCTTATCACACAATAGGACATACTAGACTTTTAATTTCTTTTGTAGAACTTTGTCTCTAATGAAATAAAGATCAACTTCAAGATGCTTGGTCCTAACATGATAAAGAGGATTAATGGCAAGTGCATTAGCACCCATATTGTCACACCAAGTTATCAGACAATAAGGCGAAGGAAACTGAATCTCTTGAAGTAATGATTGAATCCATGTTATTTCTGTTGTGACTTGTGCTAAGGATTGATACTCGAATTCAGTACTAGACCATGCTACGACATTTGGTTTCTTTGACTGCCAAAAGACTAAACAGTCTCCAAGAAAGACATAGTAACCACCAGTTGACCTCCTATCCTCAAGCCTACATGCCTAATCTACATCTAAGTAGCCAACTAAGGGTAGACTACCACTAGGTATAATATGGAGTTTATAATGCATTGTTCCCCCTGAGATATCGCATAAATCATTTTACCCCTTGCCAATGAATCAAGAGCGAATTTTGCATAAACTAGCTTAATTTGTTAACTATATAAGCAATATCAGGTCTGGTCAAGGTTAAGTATTGAAGAGCTCCAATTGCACTTTTGTAGAGAGATGCATTTTTAAAGAATTCTGAGTTTGAAGAGGAGGTGAATTTACCTATACTTACTGGTGTGATGCAAGGCTTCACAAATTCCAAAATCAAATTTATTCAATTGATCAGTTATATATTTGAATTGAATGAGATATAATCCAAAGTAGAAATTACACTGATATTAGCTTGTCAAACATCTCAATGCTTGCCAACTTAGACCAATCGAGCAACATCCTATCAAGAAGCTTGAGTGTACTGGAAGTCTTGAAATTCCATTACCCCCCTCTGTTAGTTTGGATTTTTCAGGTCACAATCACCTTCATTATTTTATTATTATTATGAATAGGTGGAGCTGGGAGATTAATCTTTATCAAACATGGTGCCCAATAGCATTTCAAGAAGCCTGCAAGGAAGGAAATTAAGAAGACGCATAGGTGAGTACTTTTCTCTGGGTTTTGGTTAGGTTCTTGTTTTAGCAGCTAATAATTATAATAATAAATTATAAAACTAATACTCTGACGTTGGAAACGTTAACAACAATGTAACAGCACGAGAGAGATTCTATTGATTTTATATGTTATTTGAAATTTGCTTCTTTGGTGTAGATCACATTAGTAATTGCAAAATATAAGCATGCCATAGTGCGTACTGCTTTCAGAAGATGGCAAAGATGATCAAAAAGGAATCCGACAAAAAGCAGAGGAGGCATAAAAGTAGAACAAGTATGTTTGACTCTAAAAAAAATGAGAACCTATTGCCTTGAAATTTAAGTAGTCATTAGTCTCTAGTTTTGTTTTGAAATGTTATATTGCTAATATTTGAAATTCGTGTGTTATTGGTAGTTAGTTTACATTTGTTTCTACTAATGATTGTGATATTTTTATGTTTATATTAGTTGTTTTGGAGATGTCAAGATGTAAAGTTCTCTAAAAATTTGAACCTTTTTTACTTCCTCATGTTTCTATCTAGTTTAGGCTGTATATTTCCTTGATATTTCTTTCAATTTTCTTAAATTGCAGGAAATCCTAAAGGATGTAGTTGGAACTAAGACATATCAGAATATTATTTCTCAGAATATGGCCTTTTGTGACTGGGAGATTGCCGTCATAAATGAACTTGCCCCCACCGCAAATGACCTAATGAGCCGTCGCAAGTCTTTTTTTTTTTTTTTTTTTTTTTTTTTTGTAACCGAGGTGTCCGGGCCAGCTTACGCGCACCACGACTAATCCTCGGAGGAGACTAGCGCAACCACAACCCACTGTCACGGTCTCCCACTTAAATCATGGAGAAGGCCATTGTGGAGACTCGAACCCAGGACTTCACCATTGGTGCTGTACCAACTCCATCCTGGCCCGCTTCACCACTTGAACCAACCCATTGTGGGTGTCGCAAGTCATTTATGGCCTATTTCATTTGTGTCAGCTCAAGGCCTGCCACAAGCGCATTGCAAAAGATCTTTTGTGGTGGCAAACTTACCATCGTAAATGGCCTATTTTTTTGTAGTTTATGTATGTATGTGTTATGTATTCCATTGAGGCTCTAATATTTAGAATACATTATCAACGTGCCTTCTACTGTTGTGTTTTTAAGATTGAAATGGACCATATCAAGATATTGCATCTTAAAACAACATATATGCCTTCTTAAAGTAGTTACTAATTATGTCATTGATATATTTGAATTTTTCCTTGTGTTAAATATTAATACAAAGAATGTTTGTGTTTGTCTTATGCTCTTTATTTTTCAAAGCTAATTATTGAAATACAAGTTGATCAATTGATGAAAAGTTATGTATTTTACATAAATTAGTTAAATATGATATAACACTTCTAAAAATATATATAAAATAGTATTAATAATAATTAATAAAAAATTTAATTAGGAAAAACTATAAATTATAGTTTATTTAATTATATACCATGTATTGTTCAAAGTTGCCCCTGCTCACACATTTTTCTGGCTCCGTCGTTGCACGTGTATGTATGTGTTGCAGACATACATAAATATGTATGTATGTAGATAGGTGTCTATATATAGAGAGAGATAATGGTGGGTAATTTTGACTTTGCTTCGCAGAGTAAAGTTTCGTGCTTAAGAGCTTGTTAACACTTGTAGTTCAAAACAAATTTGAGTACTCAAATCACCTATCACTTCGTACATTAACTAGAGCAAATGAAGGAAAAGTAATATAGCCTCTTTACGCTAATACATACATATGTTATAAAATCTCTCTGCCTATAAGTTGAAGCTTCTAAGTGTAGGCTTAATTATAGTATCTAAAATATATGTATTAATTTTTCAGTGTCTACAAAGTAATAAGGAAATGGGACCATCTATGTCAGATAAATTGGAGATTTTAAAGGTATACAGAATGTTAATTAATAATGGATTTGGATCCAGTCCAGGAACTTTAGAAAATTCAGGCATGTCTAGAAAGCAATCCAAAAATAAGGCCAAGGTTTTGAGGTTGCTAAGCTGACAAATGGTTCAAAACCCGATAAGAAAGGACTAAGTCCTAAAGAAAATGGAGGCCTAGATTCTAGAATATTAAATGGGCAGTTGTCGAGATGGTGATGCACAGAATTTATCAAGCATGTAGCTAAAATCCCTACAAACAACTAGCAACTACCAATAACCGTCCCTTGCCTTTAAAATGATAATATACCATCGTATTAACTCCCACTACCACTAGTAGAGATGGCCTACATAAACCCAACCAATAGGCAATGAACAAGTATTGAAAGCTGAAAAAGAAGGAATCAAGCCTATAATCAATAACTCTAAGTATAAAAGGTGAAATTAAATCTTGAATATTTATTATTCCTTTTGAGCATAAAACCCTAAGCAGAATTTGTTTCCAATCCTAACACTCATGAGCAATAACAGAGCCAAAAAATTAATTTGATAGGGGCCAAAAAAAATATCAGGTGAAAGTATATAAACCTAATTATGGCTAAGAAAAAAATTAATTAATAGAAATGAAAAAGAAATAAAGACGACTACTAAGTTCTTTCGTTTATGTACCTTCCATGGTTGTTTAAAATTGATCTTTTAAGTTAAAAAATAGTAAGAATAAAACAAATTCTATAGGGACTATAATATAAAAATGAAAACTTATAAAGAACATTTTGCAAGAATCTAAAAAATTATAGAAGTTTCAAAATTTTTAAAAGGGAGTAATTTGTAAGAATTTAAATTTTAGAATTTCTAAGAGCCCCTTCTCTGCCTTATGTGGCTCTATCATTACTCGTAGACACCTCTAATAGAATTATCTTCGGCATTGGAGTGCAAACGGGCCGATAACACCACTAACTTTGCTCTCTAACTTCAATTTTGTTTTTACAAGGCCAATCAAGAGTAGTTGATCCATGTCTTGGCTCAAAAGAGGCAGAAGCAAGTTGGGGAGAATGAAAAACACACAAAATGTAGGATACAATGAAGAAAAGGTAGAGGAGATGGATATTTCTTGTGATTATGTGGGCTTGTTGAAGAGTGGCTGCTAGCTATCAATGTCCTAAGATTTTATGATTTTCAATTGGGCCAGGACAAAGACAACACCAAATGCCAGTATATAGTTAAATCCTTAACTCCCATTCTTAATACAAACTAAAATGCATATGGAAAAAATTGTTGAACACATGCATATCATCAACTACATGTGAAGAACTAGATGCCAACTAGTTTGTTTCTTGTTGAAAATTTAGATGCCACTGTTACACACTCTGACACGAATCTGCAGAATTCTGATGTCGTATGTTATGAATAACTTAACAGAAGTTTGCTACGACATGCTTAACAGAGGTGAATAACTGTATATTTTATTTAATAAGCAACAACACGTACTTCACTATAGAAGTTTCCCATGATGGAAGTATTCCACTAAGGAAATAATCGACAGATTACACAATATGAAAGAACCTTTATATAGGTATTACGTCAAACCACTTAACCATGAATCTAGGATCACTACTAACTACCACTTGCTTGAAAGATTATATAGGAACTAATCTCTAATTTGTAGTGGCCAATTCAATTATAATTGCAACAACCCACTTTTTAAAGAATAGGTCTAAACTTATTTTAACATTCTCTCCCTTAGACTGAACGTTTTCAAAAATTCAATTTAACAAATATATGCATAAATCTCTTTCAAATTGGATGCTCCAACATTAACTATTATCTGTAAAATAGATTTCTATTTCATTTTGTAAAATAGACCAAAGCTAGCTTTACCAAGCAAAAACACGGTTTCTTCTTGAGTATTCTCAACCAACTCTCAAGTCTTCTTTCTCATTGCAACCCGCAGGGTCTACTTTCACGACAGATTATTGCATTTGCAAAAGACCTTGTCTTAAGTTCAACCTATAGTAATTTACATAACCACACCTTGAAGAGAACGCATCTCCTTCCTTGATCTGTATCAGGCTAGCTCCTATAACCTCACTTTGCAGATCACTTGACTGTCTCCTTGATCTGTCACTCTTGCAGATCACCTGACAGAAATTGGTTATCAGATTCATCACAGTAATTTCACCTTTACTGTCAAATATCTAGCTATGCCATGCTCCATGGACTATCATATTAAGCTTTCTATCATAATACTCAGGACCTTTTTTTATATTCTCAACCGCTTCATTGACTTCCTTGTTGAAAAAGCATCTCAATGTTGTTTGCTAACAACATAATCTTCACAAATCTTTCGAATGAGACTCGAATGTTAGAAGACCTACCACCATAACTTTCTGTTGCAAGTCTTGTAAGACCTTCTGTTGCTAATAATTTAACAGAACATTCAAAGTTCTATTATTGTTGCTTGCATTGTTGTTGTTGCTATTGCAAATATTGTAACACAACAAAACTGAGATGACCATGATTCAACCTTTGACATGTCCATAGTCTTTGGTTTTTGTCCTAATAGATTTTGACCATTAAAACCCCTCTCATTTCCTTGGGAATCAACAGCTTTCTCCTCTGCCCTTTAAGCTCTGCATATTAGTAGAGTTACCTCTCTTGTGACTCTCTCATGTGGCCATGTGGCTCTGAATATACCCCAAGACCCTCTCTTGCTCATTTAATGTGAGACTCAACACTCTCACCACATTAAGCACTTGGGTCTAGCTTTGATATCACTGTTGGAAATTTCGATGCCACTGTTACACACTCTGACATGAATCTGCAGAATTCTGATGTCGTATGTTATGAATAACTTAACAGAAGTTTATTACGACACACCTAACAGAGATGAATAACTGTATATTTTATTTAACAAGCAACAACACGTACTTCACTTTAGAAGTTTCCCATGATGGAAGTATTCCACTAAGGAAATAATCCACAGATTACACAATATGAAATAACATTTATATATGTATTACATTAAACCACTTAACCATGAATGTAGGACCACTACTAACCACCACTTACTTGAGAGATTATATAGGAACTAATCCCTAATTTGTAGTGACCAATTCAATTATAATTGTAACAACCTCACTTTCTAAAGAATACGTCTAAACTTATCCTAACATTTCTATTATTCTAAGCTATTATCTTTATTGGGATGTACATAGACGTAGTGACGGGGCTACATTAGGTGAATAGGGGGCAATTGCCATTAATTATTGACATTCCATTAAATTTATATATTAATCTTCACTTATTGCCCTCACATACTTATTTATCTCACATTATTGCCCCCATCTAAATATTTATTTATACTGTATTGCCCTCACAGAAATTAAAATTTTCTTCAAAACCCATTAAACAAGCCCATGTTTTAACGTTGCAAGTAAATAGAAGTCCAAATCCACTAAAACTTCACTTATATGTATATATGAGCAAACTTTACTCTTTTTTTTTTTTCCAAACTCTCCATTTCACCACAAACAATACTCCATTAAAATCCAAAATTTCCTATTACATTAACCTACTTTACGCTTTTTTCAAACTAATTTACTGTCCCTTTATTACACTTAAACTCCATCTCTAATAAGCCCAAGGCCTCAATTTTGACTTTTTTTTTCCAACCCTCAAAAGTTTTTCAAACCCATAAACTCTAATTTTTCCTAATTTCATTCTCTCTCAAGGAAAAAAGTGGAACAAGTTGTCTATAAGGATATGCACTATACAATTATTATTTTATTTTATTTTTGTTTGGAGCCCAAAAAAATAGAAAGGAGGCTTTTCAATTTTGATTAAATAGATTATTTGATGAATATGAGTATTGGGTTTCGGTTGTTGGTATTTTTTTTAAGGATTAAAAAAAATTGATATTGTAATTGTAAGCATTGGATTTTTGCTTATGGTTTTTAAGCCTGATGATGATAAATGGATGACATTGAGCAATGAAAAATGCCTGAATGAACCTTTGAGTGAAAAGAGTGTGAAACACCAATGAGCCAAAAACATAGAAAAACCAGACAACCAACTTCCGAGAATAAAATATACCAATCCACAATGAACCAAATAATGAGTCATATGCTATTGGAAAGCTCCAAAAGTTTAGTTTTTGGAGAATTTTATGGTTTGTGAATGGAGTTGTGTACAAAAAGTTATGGCTGAACAAACACAAAAGGCTTAGAGCTGGTTACACATAGGACTAGGGTTTTGTCCTTTTCCAGGAATCTAGCCAGATATCATCCACTGTTGCCCGATGGTCTAGCTATCTTTTCGTATCCACATTTTTTCTCACATTTTTCACTCAAATAGCAACAACTATTTAAAGCCTCCTTTGGCACACTTTCCAACTTCCCAGTTAGATCCCAAGACATGCTTGAAAGCATTTTTTTTGTGTCATCCTACTTTTATATTTTTCTATAGTTCGGCATTTCCTTTGCTCAAAACCTAGAAAAAGTACGTCTTGAGGGCAAATTATTAATCTCTTTATCTTTTTCTTGAATATTTTGATGTGTTTTTTTTTGGTTGTTAGCTATATTGAAGAGAATGGTGAGGTAAGTTATCTTTCTTTTCTTTGTCTTTGTATGTTTTAATATTATTAGGAAGCATTTTTTTTTTATTATTTTAGTATGATGTTAGGATTTATGTATGTTTAGAATCATGCTAAGTTTTTTTTTGGCTTTAGTATCATGCTAAGTTTTTTTTTTTTGTGTTGCGTAGAGGCATGCTAGGATTTTATTATTTATTTTAGATGATTAGAGTTTCATTTATGTTTTACGTTTGTTTATTTATGCTTTTATGCCTTTTCTCCTCTTTCTTATTCTTCTTTCTTTTCTATCATTATGTATGATTTGTTTTTGTGCCATTGTCATGTTTCTCTTGTTTTCCTTTCCTTTTCTTTTTCATTCTATGTTGTGTGGGTTCTTTATATCATGGTTTTGTCTTGCCATGTTTTATTTTATCTTATATTTGTTGATGATTTCTTCTTCTCCCTCCCTCTTTAGTGCTTTTATTTATTTTTCTCGTATGTTGTTTGCTTCAATGCCATGGTCTCTTTTCTACTTTTTTGTCTTTTCTAAAGCTTGACGTGTCACTTTGATGTGTATGTTTAGGATTTTGATGAGTAGCTAACGAACTCATAATTGATGATGAGGGGTTACTACTTAATTGAAATCCTATTTTAAACTTTGATTATTTATTTGCATCGTTTTTAACTTCTTCTATCTTGTGTTCTGTTTCTCTTGGATGGTATTAAAGGGATTTAATGAGTAATAAATAGACTCATGATTGTTGATAACGGATTTGTTGCTTAATTGAATCCCACTTTGATTCGCTTGCTTGTGTTTTTATGCATTCTTTTGTTCGCTTTTTGTGCTTGTATTATATCTTATTTGTTTTTTGCTATTTAATATGTTATGGCTTATTTCTATGTTTATGATGCAAGTTTTATATTTTATTTAGTTGCTTTTCTTGTGCCTCATTTAAATTGATCATTATTGTTGACTATTGGGAGTTGCTTTTTTTTTATTCTCTTTTTCTTTACAAGTACTTTATTTGAGGAGTTGAAGTAATCCCTTCCCCTTTTCCCCCATGCATGAAAAGAATTGTAATTAGGGGTGTGCATGGTACCCGACATACCCCCCAATGGAATGGTCACCCGCCATGGCATGATTAGGTAGGGTCGGGTATTAAAAGAGGTTTTTAGGGTGTGGTATGGTGGCAACTAAAGATACGTTCCATGGTATCGTAAGGTATGGTGATGGGTATTTTGAAAAAAAAACCCGCAAATACCATACCATACCATACCCGTTTTATAAAATTAAAAAATATGAATACTTGGTTTTATTCTTTGTTTATTACGTCTCTTTAATTCCTCATAATTAAATTGGAGTTGATGCTTGCATATTAATATAATAATATTCATTGTTGCATTTATGGTTTTTATCTTCAATTCTAAACTATTATTTAGACCTTGATTAATGGTATTTAATAAGCATGTACATCATGAATATTAGTTTCTTGTGTTAACTTAAAAATAGATACTAATAATTGATTTTATATATATATATATATATATATATATATATATATATATATGTCTTAACTAAATATTTAATTTTTTAATAGTTAGTAGTTAATAGTATTTAATTTTTTCCAAGTTTTTTGTTGATTTATAAGGTTGGTTTATTTTTGGATACATCATTATTTATTATCATAGAAAGTAAGTTAAAATTAATTGCATTGATAAGATATTTAGGTATAGATATTATGAATCATAACATTAAATAATGTCAAAATGAAAACCCAATGCATTAAAATCTTGAAAGGAAGTTTTAAATAAGCTTCAAAATCATCAAAAAGATATAGTCAAACTAGGTCAAAATTTCAGTCAAACATTTGTCAAGACTGGAAAATACTATACAATACTCGCCCCTACCCAATCGTACGGTAATATGGTGTGGTATTTCAATCAAGAATGATATAGTATGGTGCAAAATTCCAATACCCAACCTATGGCGGGTGGTGGTATGGTATGGTCATATCATGCCATATCCCACCCATGCAAACCCGTAATTGTAATCCATTATACTCTCTTTTTCTTTGGTTGAAATATAACTACTTTGAAGGAACTACCCCACATGTTAAACAAGATAAAATTGGCAATGCATATGTGGGCTTGGGGTTCCTTTCTGCGACAGCCCGAGCCACAGAGGTTGGGCTGCACTGAGAGAGTAACTTTGGGAGTCGCCACCTAGATAATTTAACCACGGGAAAAAGTTTTGAGTGATAATAGTCCAATCCCTTACTTCTACAGCTAAACTACTTTCACCCTTCAGAGAGGGGTTCGAGAAGCTAGATACAGATCTTCGATTCGATTAGACAAAGTCCGATCGCCACTAGGGTTTATCGAGGCTATAATTTTGGATTGTTAATTACTATCTCTCTTGATCCTAATTTGTTTTAAAATGTGCACAACAAATTATATCTTTTATTGCATATGAGGTGAGATAATCATAAGTAAGAAATAGAGAACTAAATACATTTCCAATTAAGCATGTAAGATAATGAAGTCATAATCATAACTATTTCCCTAACGCAATAAAGTAAGTCTAAGATGCCAAAAAGTAATTAAAACACTCCTGATATTACTTCAAATCTAGACGAAGGCACCATGAACTACGAGGGAGGGTTCACCATTGGAGAATAAGCCTTTCGTCAACCAATGTGAATCTACTCATAGTCTAACAACCCACGTGGTTGCACTCATATCTCAACACTTCTATAATGACATCTCACTTCCATTCCCATCCAATGTCGACACACACCGACATAATGTCAATGTCACAAACAGGTTTCCCACCAAGCAACGTGGGTTTGCCCTTATTTGATGTCACCAACACATCCAGCAAAACCTCCCGTCTCCAAGTTAAACATTTCGCCGTCAATGCGAGCCTGTTTAGCATTCAACACTTCCAATATCAGCAAAATCCACTCCTATATCCTCAAGGCATTAACAACAATACATTAATATTTAAAACGTTGACATCAATATCCATCATCAAACTAAAGAACAAATCATGAGAAACTTTAACTAAACTAGCAGGCACTAACCATCCTACTACACTAACATGCATTACTAACTCATTAAACATTATAAATCGTATAAACAACATAAGAACATGGCATAATAACTAAGCACACCAAAAAAACCCATTTTTCATATATATTAAATATGCTAAGGAAAGTAAAAATAGTTCTAACCATTTAAAAATGTCTAAGCTAACTATAAGCACTATTTTCATCATGTAAACCAGTAGTGGGCTTTTCACTAACTAATAAACTTAAAGTGAAAAGCCCACTACTCATATCATATCATCTCATGCATATAGACTTTATAGAATGAAAGAAAACACATGTATATTATCAAAGAAACGAAGTGGCTTTAGACCTATAATGCATTTTTAACTATAAATAATTAAAATAACTAAAAACTTACAAAAATCATAATAAAATGTCAAAATTGGTCATAAATATAAACATGAGAAAAAAAGTGCTCATAAAATCATATTTTAGCTACAAAATGGCAAAACAAAGCATATAGACTCATACCACTAAAACCTATATTCAAAAAATACATAAAAATGCATAGAAATCGTATATATCAATTAGAACATATGGTGGAGCACAAAAACATAAAAGAAGGCATGAAAACATAAGAGAAATATGCATATAGTCATAAAAAAAAATGACGTGGCAATATATTCATTACCCTCGGGCTCACTGAGTCATCAAAACGGGTGTAAAGTTTACAAAACTCACAAGATAAAGGCTCAAAAGCTTACACAAAGAATCAGAATGGGTAGAAAATTTTGTTTAGAGGCTCTGGAATTGAGAATTATCTTTGCACGTGTCTCAAGAATGGCTGTCAACCCCTTTCTCCTCGAAAAATGAGTTTTTTATATACTATAGCACAAGTGGCGCATGCTAGAAAGGAGCAGCACATGCCAAAAAGAACTAGTGCACGCTAGAAACAACTAGCTTGCACCACTTAAATTAGCATGTACCTAAAGGCGTGAAACCCTAGCTCCTATCTTTTTCGATTTTGGTCCTGAGCTCCGGTTTTCTATATTTTCATACACTAAACCCAACTTCGACTTGGTTTTTGGTATCATCATCAGTCATAAAACCATAAGCGACTTTATAGTGCTACTAGCGTGGCTAAAACAAACCAACCTAAGTGGACTAAAAATAACAAATAAGACATTTTGATTTGGTATACCCTAATGGAGGTTAGATTTATATCTGAGCGGGCGGAAGGCTTGTACATAACTATAAGAAACTTCATGTTTTATAACATTGGTTTACAATTTTTTAAAGATAAATGTTGAAAAAGAGCAACCGGCCAACACCCTATGCCCCTATCTACAACATTTACGTTTTCTATATATAAAGGAAAAAAGTTTTATAGAAAATACAGCATCAAACGTTGTATTTTAGGAGAAATGTATTAAAATTTTCTTTTGCACCTGTGGATCCCCTAATAATTTCCCTGCGTTCCTTTTCACTTTATCCCATTGCCCCTACCCAATCTCTTCATTGTCCCTTATTGTCAATCCCTTCACTCTCCCTAAACTTTTAATCCTTTGTTCTGATCGCTCTTTAGATTAGGTATTAGGGTTTCACTCATCAATACTCCATGAACACCAACTCCTTCATCTTGATCCTTACAAGTCGCTCACCGTCTTCACTCTTTTCGATTTGGTGCCCATTATAATCAATTGTATTATAGTTAAAATCAAGCCAAAAAAAAACTAACCTAGTTTTTGTCCCTCTTCTTCAATTTGGTGCCCTTTTCTTCTTTTACCCTATATTGAAGATGTTTAATTATGTGCCCTAGTCTTTATGACTTCAAAATCACACTTTTCAATCCTTACAGGTTCCCAAGTAAGTCTTTACATCTCAAGTTTGTTTCCTTTTTTTTATTGAATAATTAATATCAATAGATAGTAGGTAGACACTTTTGATTATGTATTTAGTTTTTTTTTTCATCATGTCTGTGTGTGCAAAGGAGGAAAAATTGGTTGGTTAGTTTGCGTCTATATCTCTTAGGTAAAACTTTAAACACCTGGAGCGTACTTCTCTGTTAGTTACCTTGACATAAAATTTTTGTCTCTTCTCTGTTGCTTTTCTTTAATTGATTCTTTGGTTGCTCTAATTCTTTGTTGGTTAGTTCGATTTAGATTGATTTCTTTTATTATTGCTCTGATTCTCTGGTCATTCTAATTCTTTATTGGTTGTTCTGCTTTTTGTTGTTGTTTTATTGGTTCTTATCTGGTGTTTAAATTAGAACCATTATTGCTCTGATTCTCTGGTCATTCTAATTCTTTATTGGTTGTTCAGCTTTTCGTTGTTGTTTTATTGGTTCTAATCTACTGTTTAAATTAGAACCGAAATGTATCTTTATGTTTCTATCTTTGTTCACCAATTCTCATTGTATGAATTTCATTTAAGCAAGTTACATTTAGAGTAACTATTGAAAATGCAAAAGAGGTGAGTTGACTCATCCCCATTCATAATATACATACAATATATATATATATATATATATATATATATATATGGGAGAGAGAGAGAAAATTTTGAAACTGTCAGTTCATACCATTGCCATGTCGCTCACAACTCTAGCTACCAACTAAAAGAATTAAGAATGTTGTTAGAAACCAGTCACATTACTACTATATAAAACAGTTTTAGAATTTCCTCATCTACTTTGATCTCTCTTCTACAGGCTCCTTACTGTAAAATAACATGAATAATATTTATTATAAGCTAACAAAAATTAATCCTTGTTTTGCTAGTTCATTTTAACTTAATAAATCTAGAAAAGTTTGCAGAAGTGTTTAGTCATCCCAATAATTCTAAGGATATACCTAGATGGAGAGAAAAAATTTGTAACTTGATAAAGGTTTCAGCGGTAACTTGATGAACACTTAAATATATATGTTTGATAAGAGCTTGACACATCATATTACACTAATTATGTTATTAAACTCTACAACTTAAGAATATTTGTAGTTTTTGCATCTTTCGAATTAGTTTCATCTTAATTTTAGTTTTTTATGCAGGTTTGGTAGAATAAGCATAACTTTCTATTTATAGTTTAGAATGATGCAAACCTTGATTCTGCGGAAAGCTGATTAAATTGTCTACAAAATTGCATTTCGTAAGAATCATGAAATTTGGGCGTTTAGTGGACCAAAAATGGGTTGAAGTGATGTCATTTGCAGTATTAGCCTAGCATAACCCTGTCTCTGTATTTTGATCGTATCTCTTGACATATGGTTCCAAATCATATTGTTCAAAGTGTTCTAGAAAGCTGAGAGAAATATCTACGATTTTCATAAAGACATATGATCAAAATATTTTGGTGTCAAAATTGGTGATCAAATTCAATGCACTTGATTATCCAAATTGTCAACAATTATCTCCTTTGCAATTTGAAAATTTTACCCCTCAATTATATCTATAAATAGATGAAGTTGTGACCCAAACAGGCATCTTGGCTCTTAGCTTAGATCTCTTAATATTGTGTTTTCTCTCTTATATTTTTCCTTCCAATATTATTAATAAATCTTTTTCTTCTTGTAATTTATTTTCTTTCTTGCATATATAATGTTTCAGTAAATTCTCTTTTGCTAAGGTGATAGGGTGAAACCCTTGATATGAGAATAAAAATTCTCTGACACTTTGATATGTGCTTAAAGATCATATCCTTGTGTTGTTTATTTTATATGCTTTATATTTACTTTCTTAATCAATCTTGACACCACTCGTAAAGTCATTACAAGAAAAATGTGGTATTGTGTCAGTTGAAAAATGACACATAAATGACTGGCCATGCATGTCATTTTTTTGTTCAACACGTATCGCCATGACAAGTATTCCACTTTTTGTCGTTTGGTCAAACTGGCATTAACTGTATGTTAGGCAGGAGTTGACACATATTTGGATACAAAAAAGGCTAAATTGGGTGTTATATGTGTCAGTTTCATGTAGTTTTTGTCGACTACTAACCAAGAAGATGTATATACTAATTGTTTGTTGGTAGCCAACAAGTAGCTGAAATTAATTTTAAAAAAAAATATATAATACTTGTCGATTTTTTATATATTTTAAACCAACAAGTATTATAGATATATATATATGTGTGTGTGTGTGTGTGTGTGTGTGTGTGTGTGTGTGTGTGTGTGTGTGTGTATTGCAATGTTTGGTTTTTTAACAAAATATAAAAATATATAAATGCATTACCAAAACACTCATGTGCTAAAATGCAACAAATACACCAAGATACATAACCCAACAATAATTAAAAGTACACAGCTCCTAAACTGCAACATGGAGAGCAGTGGTGCCATTACTGCTAGTAAGTGTGACATCCCTTCCATAACAAACTATTTCTTTGAGTAATTCCAAGTTGTTCTACTCAACAAATTTGATGTTTGCACCATTTTCCAACAAAAGTTTGGCCATATCTTCATGACAGTCCTCCATTGCCTTCCATAATGGTACATTCCCATCTGAGTCCGCATCATATGTGAAATTGAATAAGCATTTGAGTGATTTGTTGGCCCAGTTAACACTTAGAAGATTAGTTTCAAATTGATAATTAATGCTCAATTAAAAATTATTCAAGTTGAATATTTTAACTAATTGATAATATCAACAAAAGGGACAATTTGTTCTCCAAATGTATAGAGACATATGAAAGAAAAATTCACATAAGAAGTGTTAAATAATTTGAGTTTCATATAATAAGAAATACCAAATACCATACAGGAGTGTCATTTTAAAAATTTCAATAACTATCTTTAGTCTAGAGATGTTAGTCCATATCAAAGAATATTGCAAGAGTTTCAATACATTGAAGAATTATTCTACTTAAGGTTTTGCCTATAGGTTAAGTGTGAAAGTGTGAATATGGCATGCAAAAATTACAAACCTGAAGGAGATTATTCATGATTATGGCCCAATCGCCCACATTTGCCTGAACAATATTCAAGAATGTAGAATAAAGAACAATTTAAGTACCAACAGAAGGAAAAAGAAAGAAGAAAATTCACTGCAATAAGAAAAATCACGATAGAAAACTTGAGTGAGTTTTCTGTGAATTACCAGCTGTGGAAAAGCAAGTCATTGGACACCCTAGAAAACAAGTACACCTTATCCATGAGAGTGTAGAAAAGATAATGTGAAATGCTTGACCTGATGGCTTTAGGAAGGGAATCAAGAGTCTCTTGTTGCGGGAGTCCATCAAAATCTATCCTAAATTTCAAACACAAGTGTGTTGGCATCTGATCTTGCAAGCGAAGAGGTAACTAGTTCCTCTGAGTGGAACTTGAGGCAACTTGAATGGTGTCTCTCCACCATTATAAATTACAAGCAAAGAAAAAAGGCTGGAAATCAATGCGTATCAAAATTGCAAATGTCAAAACTATCATGTGTTATCACTTAATAAAAATTCCAAAATTATAACAAATAGATAGCTCACAAATTTTCTAGTTTAACTTAGGATTGGCAATGGGGCGGGATGGGCAGGGTCTGAGGCAACAAGTACCCATCCCCACCCCACTGAACCTTTTTTTGCCTCACCCCATTGCCCTAAAACGGGGTGGGGTAGGGCAGGGTAACATTTGAAAGAGAAGATTCTGGACCTGCCTTGCCCCACCTCACCCAATTTAAATTTATTAAATTATTTAATTTGAAATAGAAATATATTTATAACCAATTTAAAAACTGTAAAAAAATTTTATTCAATCTTCTCAATTCCAAAAAAAATATATACATACATATATGAATTTTAAAAATAACGATAAATATAATTTATACTTAACCTAAAATAAAATACAAACACACATGATACATATCCTAAAATGTTCATAATCAAATCTAATTATCCGACAATCATTAAAACTCAAAAGAAATAATTTTACAATAGCTTGTTGTTTTAATTTCAATCTAATAACAATAATATGATTGACATGTACCAATTAATTAATATTATGCATATATATTTGAAACATCAATAATTCAATTAATTAATTAAAATTTTCATAAATCATATGTTTAAGGTTATAAGATTGTTTTTATCATATTTCTATTTACATATTTAGAAAATAATATATTGATTATATTAGAGGTATAAATTTTGTAGACAATCTTGTTAGTATTGTAATAATTTAATTAATACTTAATAATCTATATCAAGATGGTATATATTATACAAATTTAATTACTATAAAATACAACTATTTTATTTTGTCATTGAAACATTACTAAATTAATGTTAATATACAAAAAAGATTAATTATTAATTAAAATGTGGCTTTTGTTAAAGTTTTTGTATTGTTTATCAAATTATAAAGAATTAACATATGTGAGAAGTTTAACAAATATAACCTTAAAAATTCAAACAGTCTCAAAATTTTAAAACTTTACAGAGACACCCCTATATCCTACAGGGTGGGGCAGCGGTTCCAAGGGGCTGGACCCGAACCCAGACTCGGACTCGAACTCAGACTTGGACCCACCCTTAACTAGCTTTGGGGCGAGGCAAGACCCGCCTTGGACCCAACGGGTCAAATTACCATCCCTACTAGATCCATGGACAACCAAGTTGGTCATGTTACCAATCATATAAGCTATTTTTCCAAGATTGAAAAGCATTAAGAAGATGTCAAAGATCACGCCCCTTGTATTTACAGGATGCCAATCCTCATAGCCCACATTATTAAAAAAAAGAAATTAAATAATTAACAAAATAAAAAATCAATCAATAAATATAATTAAGTGTCTAAGAAATTACAACAAATGAGATCATAAGTGAAGGGAAAATCTATCAAATACTAGCACATACCTTCAGCAATGTATGAAAAAAAATATGTAAGAGAGGGACATTGAGGAAAAACAACTAACTAGGTAGCAAGTAAATAAGAAAGAGAAGACTGAAGAAGAGAACTAGGTAGGCAGTGAGTAAATAAGAATTAATTTAAGTTTACTGTAAACAACAGTCTTCTCTCTAGCTACTTTGGATGTAGTTATACAAAAGAGTCAGGCTGCAGTTAAGCTAGTTAATAATTTGATCTAGCCTTGGGTTGTAGCATTTACAAAAGCCTACAAATCATTAAACAATGCTCAGCATTTCACAACATAACAAAGAATGATTACAGAAAGTAAATTTAAAAAGGTACTTCAAAGATACTAAAAAATCAATAACAAAAAAGAAATCAATGATATCACACAGCTTTACTTTATTATAATCACGAGAGGCATATTCAACTTATGCTACTCGTTTCAAGTATTCAATATAAAACCTGAAGCACTAGTTTAATTTTCAAGTATCTATTGGTTGAGAAGAGTTTGAAAATGTTAAAACCTATAAAATTTCAATCAAAACAAAAAGACTAACAAATGAGACTAATACAAGTAGGCACCTGGTTGAAGCAACACAAGTTTCCACTAACTCAATCATTTTTTGATTGTGCATATACATCATACATGTTAATAATTAATTTCAATAGATCAACACTCTTATCAAAATTGTGAATTATATTAAGCAAAAGCAGGGAGAAGAAAGAAGTAGTAAATTTGCATGTTAATAATATAAATTAAATACCTAGTAAATAGAAATGGTGGATTCCAGAACACTATGTTCATAATAGTCTAATGAAATAATATAATAGTAGGAAAAAAGAAACACAAATTCCCCCTGGTTCAGCGTGACTAAAACCAGCCGACCGAGTTAGAGAATTAAATGATAATAATACTAACATACAACATATTTATCTATTATTTAAAAAATTACAATCAAAACTATAAATAAGATAATCATAATATGATTTTTACAAAAATGCATGTAGCTTATAAAACAGCCTCCTAAAAATGATATTAATCAGGATAGTCTAAGTAGAAGAGTGAAAAAATAATCTGTACAAAGCATTCAACACCACCTCTCCCAAGTCTAGAAGCTTCACCGTCTAATTCAAACCTCTAGAAAGCATCCAGCATAGTCTTCTCCTTGCTGCATCAAAGAACCGCAAGCATATCTTCTTCAAATTGCTGCACCTACATACTACAAATTTGGTGAGACTTCTACAAAGTTGGTTAGGAACCAACATCAATAACTATAAATAGAGCTACTTGCTCCATTTGTGTATGTATGAGTGAAATAGTTATATAATTGAATAAAGTTTGTAAATTGAGTGCTAGTGTGTAAGATGTGAGTGCATGGTCTGCATGCTTGTGAGACAAGAGCATGTGAATGTGTGTGAAGCATAAGAGTAAGTGTAGTGTGCGAGAAAGCAAGTCACACAACTAGTAAGGTGTCTCAAGTGTAGCTTGTACATTATAATTGTGTGTAAGTAAGCAAATTAAAATTAAAAGTTTAGTAAAGTTCTCCTGTTAGTAGTACCACATAACAAGTGGTATCAGAGCTTATCAGTCAGGGACCGATAACAAGGTGCTGTTAAAATTAACAGTCATGGACTGTTTGTGAGATGTCATCAGTTGGATAGCAAGACGGTCAGGGACCATGCATGAAGCAACAATATTGTAGCAGTTTAATAGGAAGCTAGAGTCACGATGGGCGACTTACAAGTTGTTAGGGTATTAAGAAACGCAACAATTCGAATATAACACGTGGGCTACCTTGATGGAGTCATATCTCTAAGGCTAAGATTTATGGGAGATCATTGGAGAAAATGAGGTGACGCCACTGGAGGATGCTACTGGTTTGAAGAAGTGGAAGATCAAAGTCAATAAGGCCATGTTCATAATTAAGACAAAAATTGAAGAAGAATTATTGCAGCATGTTAAAAGGACTGAAAGCAGCATAGGACACTTTTGTAGCACTCTTCTTAAATAAGAATAATACAAGGTTACAGCTTTTGAAAAGCAAGCTACTGACAACTAGACAAAAAGGGATGACGATCAGCTAGTACTTCAACAAGGTAAAAGCTCTTTGTCATGAAATCTCTAAATTAGATCCTAAAAATAGTACTACTGAAGATAGAATGAGAAGAATTATAGTTCATGGGTTGACACCTGAATATAGAAGCTTTATTACAGTAGTATCAGTCCAACCTTCTATTAGTCAGTTAGAAAAATTGTTTGCCTATCAAGAAGCATTGACTAAGTAAATGGAAAGGGTTTCACCACTAAAGAGTGATGAGGAAACACTCTTTAGTAGTAAAGGGAGAAGCCGACCCATAAAACAAAATAACATTTTAAAGATAATAAAAATCTTGATCGGCATGAGAAGAGAAGCTCTCAATCTGGGGGAGCTCAAAGGAGTCGTGACAAGAGTAGACAACAATCTAGAAAAAATAAGCATAATTTTGGTCAGTGCTACAACTATGGTAAGAAAGGTCATTACACTAGAGATTGTTGGTATAGGAAGAAAGCAACTGAAAATAATATAGCTACTTCCAATGCAGAGAATAATAGTGAAAAAGAATGGGATGCAGAGGCGTCTCTTGCGCTAATTGAGAATGTGGAAGATGAATTATGCTCATTTGTGGAGGATGTAGCAAGAAGCTCTAATATAATAGAAGAAAAGGAATTGGCACTCACATCAGTCATCCCTAGACAAATCGACCATAAAAATGATTGGATTGTTGATTCGGGATGTTCAAACCATATAACAGGTGATTTAGAGAAGCTCTAGAATTTGACAGAGTATAAAGGCAGATGTGTGGTGGTGACCACTAACAATTTAAGGTTGTCGATAGCTCACACTGGTAAGATAACTGTTGTTCCTTGTTTTAGTCTTAATCAAATACAATTACAAAACGTCCTTCATGTGCCTAGAATGAAGAAAAATCTATTGTCAGTATCACAATTAACATCTTTAGGTAAGTATGTCCTATGTGGACCGAAAGATGTTAAGGTATACCAACAACTTAAAGCTATAGGTAAACCACCTATGCAAGGAAGAAAAGTGGAGTTTGTTTATGTAATGTTAGCAAAGTCTGCTTATGTAGATAAGACCCCAAAGAATGAAACAACAGATTTATGGCATGCAAGATTAGGGCATGTGAGCTATCATATGATGAAAAACTGATGAAAAAGACCATGCTAAAAGGACTTCCTCAGCTAGACATCAATAGAGATATAGTATGCGTAGGATGTCAATATGGCAAGGCACATCAGCTACCATTTCCAAAATCAAAGTTGAAAGCCAAGCAACCATTGGAGCTGATACACTCTGATATGTTTGGATGAGTCAAGCAACCATCAATTGGAGGAATACAATACATGGCAACGTTCATTGATGACTTCTTCAAGTACATTTTTGTTTTCTTTATAAAAGAAAAATGTAAAACGTTAATGAAGTTTAAGCAATTTAAAGAACAAGTAGAAGAAGTAAGGAAAAAGTACAATGCTTAGGCACAGATAATGGGGAAGAATATGCTTCAGAAGAATTCTCTCGTTATATATGAGAAAATAAAATATTTCACCAATTTACGTGTCCAAACATACCACAACAGAATGGTATGGCAAAAAGAAAGAATCAACATCTTGCAAAGACATATCTAGCATGTTACATGCAAAGAATGTGCCAGGAAGATTTTGGGCAGAGTGTATGAAGACAATAACCCAAATAATTAACAGGATACCCCAAAAAAAGCTTGGATCCATAACACCCTTTAAGAAATTGTGGAATATCAAGCCCAAAGTCAATCACTTTCGAGTTTTTGGCTATGTACGTTACGTGTTTGTGCCCGATCATCTAAGAAGCAAGTTTGATAAGAAGGCTATAAGATGCATCTTTTTGGGCTATGATAGACAAAGAAAAGGTTGGAGATGTTGTGATTCAATCACAGAACCCTGCTATACTTCAAGAAATGTGGTGTTTGATGAAGCATCATCTTAGTGGTCCCCATAAAAGATAGAACTTCTAGACTCAACACAGATTGAAGAAAAACTACAACAAAAAAAAGAGGAGCACATTAGCAAAGTACAGCCAAGTTCTGAAGATACTAAGGACAATGTCAATGGAGATAATGAAAAGCCAAATATCATAAAGAGTCTGTGGCAAATGGGAGTACATTGAACAATATCAAATGAAGAGGATTGAAGAAAAGAAGAAGAAGCAGCTCCACAATCACAGTTAAGAAGATCATCTAGACCAAGAAAACCAAATCTGAGATATGCTAATGCCGCTTTGATAGAAAGCGAGAATATAACGAAGCCAACATCATTTGAAAAAGCTGCTCAGCAAATGGAATGGATGAAACCCATGGAGGAGGAATTTCAAGCACTGAAGCAAAACCAAACATGGGATTTGGTACCAAAGCCTAGAAATGTGAAACCCATATCATGTAAATGGTGGTCTATAACGTAAAGACTCGTCCTGATGGATCAATAGAAAGATATAAGGCTTGATTAGTTGTACAAGGATTCTCTTAACAATATGGACTAGACTATGATGAAACATTTAGTCTAGTTGCAAAAATCATAACAGTACGGATATTGATAGCATTTGCAGCTAATAAGTCTTGGAGACTTTAGCAATTGGATATGAAGAATGCTTTCCTACATGGGAGGTGGATCGAGATATATATGGAGCAGCCTAAAGGTTT
Source organism: Boswellia sacra (assembly GCA_013180625.2). Lineage (NCBI taxonomy): Eukaryota > Viridiplantae > Streptophyta > Magnoliopsida > Sapindales > Burseraceae > Boswellia > Boswellia sacra. Next base: position 414,271 of record SNVD02010928.1, on the reverse strand, counting down.
TGAATCCAGTTTATGTTTATAAGTTAAGGAAAGCATTATATGGATTAAAACAAGCACTAAAAGCATGGTACAGTAAGATAGTAGAGTTTCTAATGCATAGAGGATATGCTATGGCACCTTCAAACTCAAGCCTATTTGTGAAGTTTCATGAAAGAAAGCTAGTAGTAGTGTTAGTCTACGTAGATGACTTAATCATCATAAGAGATGATACAGAAGAGATCTAAAGGACAAGAGAAAATTTATCAATACGTTTTTACATGAAGGAACTTAGAGAATTAAAGCATTTTCTTGAGCTTGAAGTAGAACGAAGTAATCAAGGGACATTCCTTTGTCAACAAAAGTATGCAAAGGATTTATTACAGAAGTATGGGATGTTGAATTGCAAACCGATCACTAGTCCAATGGAAGCTTATTGTCACGACCCGCCCAAGTTACTTGCTAGAATGGCCCAGAGATGTTAGAGGCTTGGCCCAACTTCTAGAAAGCCCAGGCCCAAGCCCATCTTCTAGAATTCTCTAGCAAGATAAACTCCTATAATTATCTCTTGTATTTATCTAGATTATTTAGTAGATAATACCCTCTTGTACATATCTAGATAATGTAGTAGATAAGAATGAATTAGAACCCTTAGATGCATTAGATCTAGGCCATTCATTTGAGAGATGGTTCACTATATAAACCCCTCCAAGCTGATTTGTAAATCATCCACAAGAATCCACAAATACTCACAAAGCATCCAAGCATTGTAAAGCTTTCTCATATAATACAAAGCTCTTTTGCTTAGCATTTCTTGTCTCCATCTCTTCTCTTCTTTGCCTACAGGCTCTTTGGCTTAACGATCCTTCCTTCTCCTTGAGCGAGAAGACTAGCATCAAGGCTTACTTAGCAACTTTCAGAGTCAAGTTGCCTAAGTACCGCACGAGCAGCTGCGCAAACCTCTAAGCTCGTGACAGTTGGTATCAGAGCACAGTTCGAGCATAAGAGCATGGCATCTGACCTTGAAGTGACCATGGAGGAGCAAGTTCGTGGACGAGAGGAGCAACCTCTACCACACCCACAAGGAAAACGAGGTAAGTCCAAAGCTCCACCCTCGGAGTCTTTAGAACCTCGTGTTGCTAGCTTAGAGCAAGCTATCTCAAGGATGGACAATGTAATTGAGGGCCTCTCCGACCGTCTCGAAGGCCTAGAGAAGAACTATGGAGAGATCACCGAAGCAACAAAGTCTAACATTCTTGAGTTTAGTAACGCCTATGAAAAGGAGTTACATAACCTTACACGGGAGCTCATTGGCTTGCGGACCTTTGTGGAGAATGAGTTGCCAGTAATTCGTGCGGATGTGGATGAATCCCGCACGAAATGGGAGAAGCATCAATGTGATCATGCTAACCGGTCTTACCCAAGTGGGCTAAGTACCATGCATGTGCCTACTCCTGCCACATACAATGGCACTCGCAACACCACGGAAGTTGAGAACTTCCTATTTGGCTTGGAGCAATACTTCGAAGCCAAACGTGTCAATGATGATGCTTTGAGGATCTGCATTACGCCCACGTTCCTTCGAGATGCAGCCCAATTGTGGTGGCGTCGCAAGCATGGCGACGTGGGCAGAGGCATCTTATCCCTCCGCACATGGGAGGATTTCAAGAGAGAGCTTCAGAAGCACTTCTCTCCTAGCAATGCCGAGAATGAGGCAAGGGGTCGCCTCCGCCGTTTGAAGCAAGATGGCACAATCCGTGAGTATATCAAAGACTTCACCACCATCATCCTCAAGATTGAGGACATGTCCGAGAAGGATTCTCTCTTCTACTTCCTCGACGGGTTAAAGGATTGGGCGAGGGTTGAGCTCGAAAGGTGCAGCGTATAAAACCTTGATGACGCCATAGCCGTGGCCGAGTCCCTCATAGACTACACATCCCAATCCAAGGAGAGGAAGACCAACCAAGGAAAAGGTGGGGGAGAGCGGAATTCCAAGAAGGACAATAGCCGAAAGGAAGGTGGTGCACAGAAACCAATCGAGGGAGACAAACGCGACACACCTAACAAAGGTAAGTCTGATACCCCCAAACCTAAAAGTCCTTGCTTTATTTGTGATGGCCCTCATTGGGTGCGGGATTGCCCAAAGAGGAAGGCTCTCAACGCCCTTACCGTTCAGTAAGAGGACGTACAAAATGAGGAGCCTCAAGCGGGGATGGGTTCTCTCCGCACAATTGGCGCACTCAAGAGAACCACACATATGCAAAAGGGTCTTATGTATGTGAGTGCCACCATCAACGGCAAGGATGTGCGTGCGATGCTTGATACGGGAGCCACGCACAACTTCATTTCCGAAGACGAGGCCAAACGGTTGGGCCTCAAATATGTCAATGGAGGAGGTACCATCAAGGCGGTAAACTCACCCGCCAAGGCAATATTGGGAGTAACCAAGGCAACATCAGTTCAACTTGGCACATGGAATGGTAAGCTCGATTTCTCTATAGTTCCCATGGATGATTTTCAAGTAGTGCTTGGCATGGAATTCTTCGACCAAGTTCATGCCTTCCCCATACCATCTTCTAACTCCCTCAACATCCTCCATAGGAGTCATTCATGCATGGTGATGGCGGAGCGGGTAGCAAAGGTCGAAAGCAAGATGCTAACCGAACTACAATTCAAACGGGGGATGAAGATAGATCCAAGTTTCCTTGCCACCGTTTGAGAACTAAGCAATGGGGAGGACATCACCATTTCCATGGACCCATTGCCAAGGCAAGTTTAAGCCATCCTTGAGAATTATAAGGATGTGATGCCTCAAGAACTTCCAAAGAAGTTGCCCCCAAGACGAGAAGTGGATCATGAAATTGAGTTAGAGCTCGGTGCCAAGCCTCCAGCCATGGCGCCTTATCGCATGGCACCACCTGAACTTGCAGAGTTGAGGAAACAACTCCAAGACTTGCTTGATGCAGGCTACATCCAGCCCTTAAAAGCTCCATACGGTGTACCCGTCCTCTTTCAAAAGAAGAAGGATGGATCCCTCCGTATGTGTATTGATTATCGGGCACTTAACAAGATCACCGTCAAGAACAAGTACCCGATTCCACTAATTGCGGATTTATTCGACCAACTTGGGAAGGCTCGATACTTCACCAAACTTGATTTGAGATCGGGGTACTATCAAGTGCGTATTGCCAAGGGTGACGAGCCAAAGACCGCATGTGTGACAAGGTATGGTGCTTATGAATTCTTAGTCATGCCATTCGGTCTCACCAATGCACCTGCTACATTTTGCACCCTCATGAACAAATTCTTCCATCCCTACCTTGATCGGTTCATGGTAGTCTACTTGGATGACATCGTTATCTATAGCACAACTCTTGAAGAGCATGTGCAACATCTCCAACAAGTCTTCCAAGTGCTTCATGACAACGAACTCTACGTCAAAAAGGAGAAATGCTCCTTTGCTCAATAAGAGGTAGAGTTCCTTGGCCATCATATACGTGATCGTGACTCTCGCTTCACGGGACGCTTTTGGGGAGAGCTTTTCAAAATGTTGGGGACCGACTTGAGCTTTTCAACAAGCTTTCATCCCCAAACCGATGGGCAAACTGAGCGCATCAATGCCTTGCTTGAGCTATACTTGAGGCATTATGTGAGCGCCCATCAACATGATTGGGCAAAGTTGCTAGACGTTGCCCAATTCTCATATAATCTCTAAAGGAGCGAGGCAACGGGCAAGAGTCCCTTTGAGATTGTGAAGGGACAACAACCAATGACTCCACATGCCATAGCCTCGACATATGGAGGAAAAAGCCCAGTGGCCTACAAGCTTGCAAAGGAATGGCATGAGCAAGCCGATATTACAAGAGCATGCTTGGACAATGCCGCCAAACGGATGAAGAAGTGGGCAGATACGAAGAGACGACACCTCACATTTCAAGACGGGGACTTGGTACTTGTCAAGCTCGTACCCCAACAATTCAAATCACTTCGCAAAGTGCATAAGGGGTTGGTGCGAAAATACGAGGGCCTCTTCCCAATTCTCAAGTGAGTAGGTGAAGTCTCCTACAAGGTTCGGTTACCACCCAACCTTAAGATTCATCCGGTCTTCCATGTCAGTTTCCTCAAGCCCTATCATGAGGACAGGGAAGATCCTAGTCGAAGCGAGTCCAAGAGAGCACCCACAGCCGTAGTCACAGCATTTGACAAGGACGTGGAATACATCCTTACGGATCGGATAATACGAAGGAGGGGAGTTCCACCATACACGGAATACTTGGTAAGGTGGAAAAACCTTCCGGATAGTGAGGCAAGTTGGGAACGCGAAGACACCTTGTGGCAATTCAGCAGGCACATCCAACGCTACAAGGATAAGAGCGCGCCAGGGACGTCGCAGAATTAGGTGGGGGAGGATGTCACGACCCGCCCAAGTTACTTGCTAGAATGGCCCAGAGATGTTAGAGGCTTGGCCCAACTTCTAGAAAGCCCAGGCCCAAGCCCATCTTCTAGAATTCTCTAGCAAGATAAACTCCTATAATTATCTCTTGTATTTATCTAGATTATTTAGTAGATAATATCCTCTTGTACATATCTAGATAATGTAGTAGATAAGAATGAATTAGGACCCTTAGATGCATTAGATCTAGGCCATTCATTTGAGAGGTGGTTCACTATATAAAACCCTCCAAGCTTATTTGTAAATCATCCATAAGAATCCACAAATACTCACAAAGCATCCAAGCATTGTAAAGCTTTCATATATAATACAAAGCTCTTTTGCTTAGCATTTCTTGTCTCCATCTTTTCTCTTCTTTGCCTACAGCCTTCTCCTTGAGCGAGAAGACTAGCATCAAGGCTTACTTAGCAACTTTCGGAGTCAAGTTGCCTAAGTGCCGCACGAGTAGCTACGCAAACCTCTAAGCTCGTGACATTATGCTAACTTATGCACTCGTAAAGGCAAGGACTTGGAAGATGAGACTATGTATTGACAACTTGTTGGTAGTCTCATACACTTGACACTTACATGACCAGACATCGTGTATGCGATCGGAGTCATGAGCCGGTACATATAGGAACCAAAGAAGCCACATTTGGAAGCAATTTGTAGAATACTGAGGTATGTTAAAGGCACAGTGGACTATGGCCTTCCGTACAAGAAAGCTATGGATTATAAGTTGGTCGGATACTGTGATGCTGATTATATCGAAGATCATGAGACACGACGATCAACTATCGGATAAATCTTTAACATTGGAGGTGGAGCAATATCTCAGTGCAGTAAAAGGCAACCAATAGTATCATTATCAACGACATAAGCTGAATACAAAGCAGTAGCTATGGCAACCCAGGAAAGTAGTTGGTTGATAAAAATACTAAAGGATCTATATAACCAGTTGACTATGCAATTCCACTATATTGTGATAATCAATCAGCCATACGGTTGGCAAAAAATCTAGTTACTCATGTGAGCACGAAACATGTGGAGGTTCGCTATCATTTCCTCAAAGAAAAAGTATTACGAAGAGAAATTAAGATGCAGCAGATCAAGACAAGAGAACAAGAGGCAGATTTACTTACTAAAGGACTCAATGGCGCACAATTTGAGAAATTTAGAAGATAATTTAATCCCATTTCCAAAGAAGAATTTAAAGGAGAGAGTCAGTACTGAGGGGGAGTATTGAAGCATTCAGCACCGCCTCTCCCAAGTTTAGAAGCTTCATAGTCTAATTCCAACCTCTAGAAAGCATCCAGCATAGTCTTCTCCTTGCTGCATGGAAGAACCGCAAGCTTATTTTCTTCAAATTGCTGCACCAACATACTAGAAGTTTTGTGAGACTTTTACAAAGTCGGTTATGAATCGACATCATATGTATGAGTGAAATAGTTATATAATTGAGTGAAGTGTGTAAATTGAGCGCTAGTGTGTGAGACATAAGTGCATGGCCTACATGCTTGTGAGACAAGAGTAAGTGTTATGCATGTCAATATGTGTGAAGCAGAAGAGCAATTATAGTGTGTGAGAAAGCAAGTCACATAACTAGTAAGGTGTCTCAAATGTAGCTTGCACATTATAATTGTGTGCAAGTAAGCAAATTAAAATTAAAAGTTTAGTAAAATCCTCGTGTTAGTTGTTCAACACTGTATTACCATAAGAACTTAGAAACTACAAAGTCTGGAAGATAAAAGCGTATCATCTGACATTCTATGCCTTCAAGATTTACTTGAAACACACTCAACCATTAAATTTTCTTTTTAGTAATTTCTAGATGGAAAGATAAAAATGCTAGATTACTCATCTTAATGTGCGCACGCTTTTGTTTCTTAGTGAGATAAAGTAAAAGCATAGGTGTGGCTTAGGGCTCTTACCATAGTAATAGACATTGGCAAGATTAATAACCATACAAGGCCAGTTTATATATTGGTCATAGCCAACAAATTTGCTCTTAACTATGAACTGTAGAGAAAATTGAACTTTTGAATTACATTAATGTCTTTGCCTGATAGGTCTTTAGCAAACTGCAATTCAGAAAAGACTCAAGCTTCAAATCCACTAGATGTATAGATTATAACAAGGCAATAACTATATGAAATGCCAAATATTTGCATTGATGTGGAAATCAAATGGCAATCAATGAAGTCCAAAAGTGACAAATTGAATGCAGCATGAAGTAGCAAAACTAAATTGTAAATTGGAAGAGTTCGAATCAAGCCATCAACCCAACAAGTTAAATTGAAACTAAATGCCAGTACAGAAGCTTTAAAAGCAAACAACAAAATAGCAAAAGGCATCATATTTTATGTTGTTTATGTTATGAGGAGATTGATAACATAATGCATTCGACTGTTATGTCAAATTTTGATAAGACTCAAATCAAATCCACTTAAAACTAGATTATGGGAAAAAAAAATTCCAGGATCAAAACTTTCTCTCCTATGATTCAAAACCAACCAAAAATTTTTCAAAGTGGAGACTTTTCAAGCAAAACTACAAACTTTCCACATAAAAAATAAGTCAAAACCATATCCAAACATCATAATCCAAAATCAAAAACCCAGATCCAAAAACACTTGAAACGGCCAAAACAAATTGAAGTTCCAAAACCACCCACCAACTCAAATCAAGCAAAGATCAAAACTCTATCCTCTAAAACTCAAAACCAACATCTAAAAATTGAGAATCAAAACACTTACAAAGCAATAATCATCAATGGTGTAGAAATACTTCTTCTTGGAGATCGTGTAGTTGAAGCAGCGATAAGCAGAGTCCTTGAAGGATATGCAAGAAACCTTGGGACCCAGAATCTTGTTGATGTAACTTCATTAGGACTGAGAAACCAAGATATTATGGATTGTATGTTGACCAAAATAATTGAAAAAATATAAAGAAATTAAGAAAACTTTTCAAAATTTTTTCACTTCCTTTCCAGTTTTTCAAGACAACATAACAAGTTTCTAAGTATGCATTAATCACCTCTCATCCCTTGCCAATCAAAACCAACAGCAAATCAACCTCAATTGCTTTATTAAACCACATAACCAACAACGAATTTGTTAAAGATGAACATTACTAATAAAAAGAGAAACCAACATCTAATCAGCCTCTATTACTTTAATATCTGTTACCGAAATTAAAACATCAAATTCACATCTTTAAAGAAAAGTAATAAAGAGAAAATAACAATAGAAAATGAGAAACTTGAAAGAAAGATGTATTAGGCTTCATTGTATTATAGTGGGAATGATAGGCTTCATTGATTTCAATCGGTTGCATGTTAAAATTGAGAAAATAAAAAAAAAAATTATAAACAATTTGGGTGATGAAGAAAATCCAGATGATTCAAGAAATATTAGAAAGCAAACGAAGATGCCGAACTTGATTCTGAGAGACCACGATAAAGAAGTAGATTAAGAACTCATGAGCGTAAATGTGACCGCAAACATGATTGAGCGATGATCAAAACATGAAGATGAAGAGATGAGACAATGGCTGGGTTTTTAGGGTTAGAAAGGTGATGAAAAGGCAAGAGAGGAGAGATTGAGTGACAAAATCATGTTAGATTGAAGAGTAAGGCAATTAGGGTTTATTTTTTTAATTTCATCATTACAAATACGCGTCATATTTTTAAACTATGTCATAAAAGTATATCTGCATTTTCCTAGTATTGACAAGTATGGGTATGACTCATTTTGGGGTCTCGATACTTGTTTGTTCCATAAACTAACAAAAACTTAGTGACATGTATACATTTTTTCTTGTAGTGAGTGGAGATCCTGATCCATTATAAACAATCCGTGGTATATCAAATGCTTGGACCCTTTCTAGACATCGTATGTTTCTTCCTTACTAACATAAGTCTAGTTAGGAACCTTGATTTTTTATAAACATATGGTGATTAGCATATTGGATGCTTGAACCCATTTACAAGAGTGGTATAAATATTGACAATGAGCTTGAACCCATTTATAAGAGTGGTATAAATATTGACAATGAAGCGAATATAATACATATAACTAAAATGGGCTTAAACGATATACTTTCTGATTAGAACCTCCTTGATGCATGGATTCCAATTGAGTTATAATTGGGTTAATTATCATTATTTGATATATCAAGGGTAGATCTCTTAATCTTAGCTTTCATTGCCATTAAGTTAATTTCTGTTACTTGCATATTCCAATTATTCTCGTTTATTGCTTATAAAGTTGCTCTTCCATTTGTTATGGTAGGTTTTATGACCTACTGTCATGGTCAGTTTTACTGCCTCTTATTTTTATTTTACATTTGAATGGTTAGTTATAACCTCTACCATCTTTATTTATTATTGTTAATATCATCTAATTATTTATTTGAATTATTCATATCACATTTGCTTATTCTTAATTCGTACTACTAAATCTCCTTCCTTGTAGATTGACCCTGGTCTTGTTGGTTTATTACCTTGACACTCCTATACTTGGGAGACAATCCTATTTTTGGACGTGTCAAAACTAATCAGAATCTCATAGGATGAGGGTCAAAGTATTGATCAACGTCGATCAGTTTTAGTTGTTTATTCATGACACATGCTTAAACCAAGAGGAAAATTAAAGATCAATAAAAACCAAACCATGTTCATTTGAAGATTTTGATAGGTTAACAGAAGGTGGAGTAGAGACAAACTTGAGTTGATATTCCTGGACTGAAAGTTGGGCTTTTCTCTTTGAATTATTTATTAAATCCCTGTACTTAATTTTATTTGATGTTTTGCTAGTTTAGCAATTTATTCTATAGTTAATGAGAAGCATTGCTTGGTACCTTTTATTCTTGGTTGAGTGGCTGGGGCAGCGTTTTGCTGGAATAGCAAATGATATAGCAGGGGAAGTTGTACGCATAGGATTAGAAGTTAAAGATTTCACAGCTGGTGACAAAGTTATGGCAAAGCTTAGCCACTCTATAAGTGATCATTGATATTCTTCTAGTTTCAATTTCATATTCAATTTATGTTTGGTTATTATAGTCAATTTGCTCCATTCCTCACTGCTAAGTAACATTGAAATTAAGATTGTGAAGATTTGGATGATTAACGATACTAGATATTATCTCTTCTAATTGAAAGAAGCCTTATTTTAATTATTATCATTTCCATGGTGCACTTTGTACCAATTGGTTACTATTTAAGGTAATCATCTTTGTTTAGGTTGTTGTTTGTTCTCAAAACTCTGTTGTCCCTTTGAAATTTTCGATTCTTTATATATATGCTGAATTGAAACTATTTTGTGGTTTGTAAGAAGAGATTTTGAAAAGTTTGTTGTTGTCTTTTCCATTCTTATGTTGTATTGCTAGCTTCAATGCTAGATAGGTTAGTATTGTATTGATAAATCACAACCTTTTCTATATGGCATGTGCTTGGCAGCAGTTTCAACATTAATAAATAGCAGTGACATTACAAGCACAAGAGAGATTGTCATAACCACTAACTTCTAAGAATCTCACCCATTAGAACTCCTTTCAAATATAGATTTCTCTCCTATTTCCCTGATAATCAAAACCCTTTTTCAAATGTATTGACTACTTAATTTGAAGTTACCTAAAATGGACTTTAAATCTTTATAACTTGCCAATAAAATTCCTAACTATTTTAATAGAAAGAACAAGCTTGAGAATACAAACCCATTATTTATATTAGCAAAACAAATCAAAACTTAACCAGAAAATTAAAAATTTTCAAAACCTGCCACAACAACTACAATCCACTATTTACATAATAATAAAATCAATCATATTTAGAGAAACACATAAATACCTAGTAAAATAATAATAAAAGATAGAAACGCTTTTTAAGTATTCACAAAGCAAATCAAAACTAACATTCTTTTCTTGAAGTATTGGATTTTGCAGCGTATGGAAGTTATGAATAATATAACAGAAAACTGTAATGTAAATCGGAACAGAAATTTTACGTGGTTCGATTATAACCAACCTACATCCACGGGCAACAAGAGTTGCAATCCACTATGTTGTATGTGTTTACACTCGACTTAGGACTCTTTACAGTGGTAGACACCTGCTCACTCACTAACCTAATCCATGTAAACTTGATCAACCCCGATCACAACCATAGTCCTTCACACACTCTTCTGACGTTGCTCTTTCTGTCATGATTATCTTAACAACACGCTGTTAAGAATAACATAACACCCATAACTATAACTAGTATAGACATATGTGATTACCTAACTCCCTCAAGCTCACACGACTTATAACAATTAACCAAAGCCTAAAGCTTTACACAAGACATGAAAAACAAATAAAAACGCACTTAAACTTGCTTTTGATTGTTCTCTCTCAATTTGCGTTGAATGCCTTGAATGTCTTGAATCTCAACTAACACAACACACCACATAATCAGCATGCTCCGTTATGTAGAAATAACTTTGTATATATAGTGATATGCTTGGACGAAATCTCCTAGAAATCCTATAAAAATTCTAATCAAAATCATATTAGGATTAGGAGAAATAAAATATGAAGATATATAATTAAACTCCTAATGGAGATATAAGATACTATATCCTAATTTAATAAGAGATAATTAATGCAAATATAAACTTCCTATTTAACTAAGATTCCAAATCCAACTTATTCCTATTCAATTAGGATACCATATCCAAACTTATTCCTATTTAACTAGGATTCCAAATCCAAACTTATCTTAGTTTGATTAAAATTCTCTTAATACAAAACATATATATAAAATAAATGAGATTAGAAAAATATACATATTTACTGTTTTTGTCACATGATGACAAATCACTCATGTGCAATGCACATGCCACGTCTAGAACCAACAATCTCCCCCTTTGGCATCTTTTGATGAAAACATCTAAATATGTAAAAAAATGCATGAGTAACAAAGTCTATAATGACAACCTAAAAAAATAAAGAAACAACCAAATAACACAAAAAACATCCATACTTTAAAAATAAAGAAACAACCAATTAACACCAAAAACATCCATACTTCTCCCCCTTGTTTTCTGAACAAGTGCCAAAGTATAAAAGAAAAACAAAATGACAAACAAAACTCCCCCTAACTAAATGTTCACCTCTTCAAATTGTGCATAAATGTGAAAAAAATTAAAAAAAAGAAACTAATTAAATCAAGTACTCCTACATCTGAACAAACTCCCCGTCAAATCAATCTTGCTGACCTGGAACTTTCTGACACGTCAAAATACACTTAAGATAATTAAACCGAGTCAGAAATAAAGCACTGATCATAAGTTATAAAAACTATAACAGAAAACAGTCGCAATTCACTTAACGGCAATATCTGGACATCATATAATCTTTTATAACCAAGCATGTACCCAAGCTGTGGATAAATATCAAGCATAAATATTAATTTTTTTTCACTTAATCCAATTGAGTGATCAACTTAAACATGCTTCTTACACACACAAAAGTTAATCTCAATATGAATTTTCTGAATTAATACAGTAGTTTTCACACATGTATAGAGGTAGCCCTTTTCCATTTGAGTGGGTAACCTCAACATATTTTCAAGATACATTAAAGTTACTCTCAATGGATGGCTTTCACACATCATATACTGGTAGCCTTCTCTGTATTTGACATGAAATTACCAGTTAAATTATACTAATAAAATAGCTCAAGCATGCTTTAATTATAAATAGACTAATGATGCTACAGATATAAACAACATAACAGAACACTGTTATAATTCAAATAACTACCAAGTGCCAATGTTCTTTCTCAGTTTTTCAAATCTCAGTGCATCTTAGTGCTTTATATGAACAGGTCAACTAATGATTCTCAGATAAAACATGCTCAGTCTAGATAATCTTTGATTCACTAAGTTTCTAAACAACACGTTTTTTCATCACTTGTCTGACTGAAAATTTTTTCACACTTTTCATTTCGTGTCACATGTTTAGAACAAGCACAATCATCATTTGAAGAAACATTAAGTGCAGCAACTTTGCAATGAGTTTCATATTTCTTAATCCAAACCTTTCGTGTCTTATGTGACTGTCTAAACTGACTTGCCTTTTTCTTCAACAAATTTTGCAATTTATAGCACCTAGGTCTAAGGTGACCTTTAACACCAAAAAAATAGCAAGTAGGAACAAATTTTCTTACCTTTTCTGGATTTGGAATGAAAGAACTCGTTGAGGAAGCAAAATCAGTCCTATCTTTAAAGCTTGAGTTAGAAGTGTTACCGGAATTCGAAGCTTTAACAAACACTATCTTTGATATTGAAGCACCATTTGTTTCATCATACCCCAACCCATGTTTGATGGAGTTATCACGACCTAAACTCAGAATTTGATCAAGCTTTGCCGAGCCTATCTTGAGTTGATTAATGCACTTGTTTGCCTCATCCAATTCTGCAGTAATTTCCTGGATACATTCTTGTCTGTTACAATAGCTTCCATTTTTATGATTTTTTCATCTGCAGATGCTATTTCACTCTTGAACACTTCTTGTTCATTCTGAAGAGTTTTGATATGTACTTTCTGCTTCTCCCACATCTCATAAAGTGCATTATACGCCTCCTGAAGTTCTCCATAGTATTCAGCATCATTCTTAGCATCCTTCTCAGCATCTGAATCCTCAATGTCTGATCTGTTCTGTTCTGTTATGTTAGACACAACAGCTTTAATTATGTCAGACGTAACTATTTGCTTTTTATCTGAAATAGTCCTATTGAATGCTAAATAATTGTTGGAGTTGTCTTCATCTGTATCTGAGTCATCATCACTCTATGTTGCACACAAAGTCTTTTTCTTCTTATAATTATGACACTCAGTTTGAATGTGCCCAAATCCCTTGCATTCATAACATTGAATACTTTTCTCTCAAGCTTCTCTTGTTTTTTCTTTGCCGGTTCTTTACGAAATTTTTTATCATCAAAGTTCTCAAAATTTTTCTTCTTGAGATTTTTCTTCATATATTTGACAAAATTCTTTGTCAAGTGAACAAGTTCATGATCGGAATCATCAAGATTGCTGTCATCTTTTTCTTTTTTTTCTAAAGAAGTAACAAAGGCAATACTCTTTTCCCTCCTTCTTGACTTTAAGCCTATCTCATATGGTTGAAGAGACCCAATCAACTCATCAACTCGCAATGATTTCACATTGTTGCTTTCTTCGATAGTTGTGACCTTAGGCTGAAATTTTTCTGGTAAAGATCTAAGTGTCTTGCCAACAATTTTATCCTCAGTATATTCCTCACCAAGCATGTAAGCAGAATTGGTAATTTCACAAAGTCTAGTATGAAATTCACTAACAGTTTCTTCTTCATGCATAACTAAGTTTTCAAATTTAGAAGTCAAAGTAAGCAACTTAGATTCTTTAACCCTTTGAGTACCTTCATTCTGTACCTCAAGGATATCCCAAGCTTCTTTTGCAATAGTGAACTTTGAAATTAATCCGAACTGTTGAAGGTTGATAGCATTAAAAATAGCATCGATGCCTTTGGAATTCCATCTAGCTAATCGATATTTAGCTTCCTTCTACTCATTCTGTGGCTTCTCAATCTGCTTCCCATCATCATTGGTTTTTGTTGGGGGTGTCCAACCATGAACAATGCTCGTCCACACTCTTTCATCAATTGATTTGATGAAAGCTCTCATCTTGACTTTCCAATAAGCATAGTTTGCATATTCAAGTAATGATGGTTGAGTGACCGATCCTCCTGCCTGAAATCCTTCCATATCTGTAAAAAAATCTGATCTACACTAGTATGTTAGTGTACCTGCTCTGATACCAATTGTTGGGTTTTGCAGCGTATGGAAGTTATGAATAATATAACAGAAAACTGTAATGTAAATCGGAGCAGAAATTTTACGTGGTTCGGTTATAACCAACCTACATCCACGGACAACAAGAGTTGCAATCCACTATATTGTATGTGTTTATACTTGACTTAGGACTTTTTACACTGGTAGACACCCGCTCACTTACTAACCTAATCTATGTAAACTTGATCAACCCTGATCACAACTATAATCCTTCATACACTCTTCTGACGTTGCTCTTTCTGTCACGATTATCTTACCAGCACGCTGTTAAGAATAACATAACATTCGTAACTATAACTTGTATAGACACATGTGATTACTCAACTCCCTCAAGCTCACATGACCTATAACAATTAACCAAAACCTAAAGCTTTACACAAGACATGAAAAACAAATAAAAACGCACTCAAACTTGCTCTTGATTGTTCTCTCTCAATTTGCGTTCAATGCCTTGAATGTCTTGAATCTCAACTCACACAACACACCACATAATCAACATGCTCTGTTATGTAGAAATAACTTTGTATATATAGTGATATACCTGGACAAAATCTCCTAGAAATCCTATAAAAATTCTAATCAAAACATATTAGGATTATGAGAAATAAAATAGGAAGATATATAATTAAACTCCTAATGGAATTAGGACAAATAAATATTCTCCTATTCTAATTAGGATATAAGATACTATATCCTAATCTAATAAGAGATAATTAATGCAAATATAAACTTCCTCTTCAACTAGGATTCCAAATCCAAACTTATCCTAGTTTAATTAAAATTCTTCTAATACAAAACATATATATAAAATAAATGAGATTAAAAAAATATACATATTTAATATTTTTATCACATGATGACAAATCACTCATGTGCAATGCACATGCCATGTCTAGAACCAACATGAAGTAATAGAAAATATTTGTATCCTTAATATTCAGATCTGCAACTTTAAGACTTTGATTATTGAAATTGAGACATTAAACAGTAAATAGACATAATGGATTACAATAAAGTTACTAAGCAAAAGCAATAATTAATATACTCCCCTCTTTAGGATGATAAGTTAGTTTCTTCTAGGAATCACTTAATTAACTCAGCGTTTTATTTTTTTGTCAACTTATGCAATGAAATTATGCAGCATATTTAATATGATGGATTTTTGTGTTCACGTAAATGCTATTCGTAGACTTTCCCTATTCTACGAGGATACACTAGGATTACCAATTTTTGATAAGGAAATGCTATTTTTCTTGTACGGCCAATTTAATAAATTTTGAAGATCTCTTTAGTTTAGTAGATGTGCTTCATCATAAATGGCTTCCTCATTGGAAGTACTTTGTGTCTATTTCTATTCTTCTGATAAATAATATTTTTCTTTTTTGTCATCCAAATTTTAATTATAGGAGGGTTCCAATTTCAAATTAACCAAATCGTTAAAATCATTGATTAGATAAAAGTTAGATTAATTGAAAAATACTATTTTATACTAGGAGTAATAAGAATATTTAGGCTAATTTATTATTTTAAAAGGTTCCCATTCTTTAATGAGCCGAACTTGTTCTCAACCACACAGATACACGATGGATAAAAGGGACCCTATTTGAAAAGGTAAACTTTTTTTTTTTGGGAGAAATTAGTAGACAAGGTATATGTCTGTGCTTTGTAAAATTTAAAAAGACAATTATTTCACATCCTGAAAGTTTTCTTGATATCTAGCTTTTGGCTTTTTGATGCTTTGCAATGCTTGACTTACTTTAATAAACCGTTCTTCACTAGCTTATATATCTCCAAAATCAATTCACTTTTATTTTTCATATTAAGACCAATTGGTCACCCCTTGAATCTCTACAAAATGCTCATTTATTTTATTATTTGTTGTTGCTATAAGCAGGAGCAATTGAAGAGAGAACACGTAATTTAGAAAGAAAATAGGGGGGCTTGTTATAGTTGGTATTAGTGGTCCATATGGTTTGGATAAATTGAGGTATACAATATGTATGATTGTTTTTAATTATTTTAGATTTTTGAAAGTTAGGAAACTTTGAAAAACAAAAGCATCTACTTCATCTCGTTTATGTATTTCATTTGTTGTGTTTATTTGATGACCCTAAAAGCTTACAAAAGCTACAGGATTATGTAATTGGTTGTACTTTTATATTAGTGAAGAAATAACATGTTAAAGTTGATGAGGGGAATCATTTGAAAGCATTAGTGCAATTTGTTATTTTGGGCTATTCAGTATAGTTTCTACCCAGAATAGCAACTAATTTTTAATTTTTAAAAAATCCTTTCAATCTTACAAAGTTTAAAAAACATTGTAAACACTTGTTTACAGCGTTTAAAAAATGTTGTAAACCAGTATTTACAATGTTGAAAAAATGTTGTAAACAAAGTATTTACAGCATTTCTTTACAATTTTTTTAAACATTGCAATATACTAGGGTTTTTTTACAACTTCCTTGACAAACAACACATCAGAAAATGCTTCAAAAAGAGTTTTACAATGTATTTCAAATGTTGTTAAGGGTCCAATTCTGCTAATGTAACTTCCCGAACCGTCTCTAAAGGGATGAGACTAGTTTAGGTTCAGAAGTAAGGAATAAGATTTCCCCCATTGGTTGTGTCCGAATAGAAAATTGGGTGGCGGCTTTGTCATTTTCCAAGATTAGTCTCGATGGGTAATTCGTGTTCTTTTAAGTCTTAAAAAAGCTTTGACACAATATCATGGTTGCAATCGCTTGGATTGGTATGAAAGCCCCATTCTTAGTACTATAACAATTTTTTTTTTTGGTTGTTGCAAATGGATAAAAATAGGTTTGTCTATAGGTTCTTTTTCTTCTTTGTTTTAATTTCTTTAATTGAGCTCTTTTCATTGATCGCATGGAAATTTTTCAATAGATTATTAAGAATTTATATTATAGTTAATTTAGTTTAAATTATATCAATCACATTTAATAGTTTACAATTATCGAAGAATTATAGGGTTAATTTTGTTTTTTCATTTAACTTCTTTAATTGAACTCTTGTAATTGAGTTTTTATATGTAATTTTTTCAATAGATTTATACTATAATTAGCTTTGATAAATTTTATTCATGGCATGTGATAGTTAATTATAATTATGAAAGAATTATAATTATTGTGTCATGAGTTAGTTTTAGTTTTCATATGTAATTTTTCAATAGATTTATGTTATAATTAGTTCAGGCTAAATTTTATTCATGAAATTTGATAGTTTACAATTATAAAAGAATTATAATGTTTATGATATGAGTTAGTATTTTTTATAAGTAATTTTTTCAATAGATTTATTATATAGTTAGTTTATGCTAAATTTTATTCACGAAATTTGATAGTTCACAATCATACAAGAATTATAGTTGTGGCAAGAGTTAGTTTTAGTGTAGATAAGTATTTAAATTAGCTTATGCTTATAATCTTGGATATATATGTGATGTTATACCTTAATGTTAAGTATGAATAAATATTTTTTAGCTAAAGTTTGTTATTATTATTTTTCTTTTTTATTGTTAGTTAAAATTTGCCCCAATTAGTACAAACTTTTGGCTCCGCCACTACGTATATGTAGGAGTTTCTTAAGCACATGCCGAGTTATCCATCATTTTAGGCAATGTCTTCTTGTGTTCCCTATTTTGTTTTGCCCTTTGTATTATCAACTAATGGCCCTAGTAAATGATTGTTTTGATTCATTTTTATTCTTCTTATTTCACCATAGAAATGTGTGTTTGATTGTTGTGGAACTCACCCTCTCTTGTAATTGAAGTTCATATATCAGACAAGTCCTTAATATAAGTAGAAACTCTGGCAAGGAATCTGGTTGCCTCTTTTCACTTTGTTGTTCAACATTTTTTTTATTTTTTTTTACTCCATAAATTGCATAACATTATAGAAGAAATAATTTTATAATTGATATTGAAGAACTTTTCGATTGAAATTTTACTAAGCACCATATACATAATTTTGCATTTTATGATCACTGTCCAATGGCCTTTAGTTTGCCCTCTTCCTATGTTCTTATCTATTTGGTATCTTGATTTGATAAACCGTACTTGTATATGCTAAGCAATGATATTTCAAAGGTAAAAGATGACAATTAATAAAATAAAATGCTATACCATAAACACAAAAATATTACAATTTTTAATTGTTATTATTTTATAGCGCGTCCTTTAACATGATACCCAGCCCATAAAGATGGACATTTAGAAAAGTCACTATTTTATAATTTTAGCACTAATTAGTTAATGTCTGTACGAGTGTCACTTCTAAAAGCTTCCTAGTAATTTACTTGATCTCTATGTCTCAATGCTGGTTACATATATATTTCATTTCTAACATTGTACTTTTTACATTATTTGTAATGCAACCACAAATTGAACATAGTAGTTCCACATCTTTGTGCAACTCTACAAGGCATTCTCCAATCATTTAATTAGTTTCATTTTCTTTTTCCAAATGTATATAAAACTTACTTGGAATTGGAGTAGTGGAAGCATCTATTTGCATATCTGAAAGAGATGAAGTGAAGGGCCTTGGTAGATATCTGGAGGAATTCTTTGCTTGCTTCCAACATTTCAATCATCTTGCTCATCGATGGTCTAATTGGTCTGTTTGGATGCATCACAAACCCACCAATATGATTCTACTTATAATCTCATTTTCCTATCTTAGTCATATTTCCATGAAATCCAAAATCATATCCTTGCTCAAGATGTTTATAAATCTAATGTAGAAAATATATTTCACTATTTTTTGCTACTCCTACATCGATGTTCCCTCTTGCTCCAACAATTTCTAGAACCATCATTCCATAGTTATACACATCAAACTTATGCAAAACTACTCCAAAATTTCTACTAAACGCTTAAGGAGCTATATATCCAATTATCCCCCTAACTTGATCCATTGAAGAAATTATGCTCCTTTGCTTGTGGCATATACAGTTTAGCAAGACCAAAATCAGTGATTTTTTGGACAAAAGTCTTCGTCCAAAAGCATGTTGTATGGTTATATATCAAAATGCAAAATCCTTGTGCTGCATTTTTGGTGTAAGCACTCGAGCCCTCGAGCTATCCTAACTATAATTTGATACGATTTTTCCCATTCCAAGTGATGCTGACTGCCATCTGAATCTATTCTATTCAATATGAACTTTTCAAGAGAACCATTAGGCGTGAACTCATAAATGAGAATTCTTTGTTTAGTCCAAGATAATATCCCAAAAGGGAGACTATTTTAAAATGGAAAGTCCTGTTAGTGCTGGCAGTTTCGTTGAAAAACTCATCTAAAATTCCTTTGGATGTGTTCAGGACCTTCACTACCACGAGGCAGCCATTCAGTAGCTATCCTTTGTAAACACAACTAAAACCTCCCTAGCCCAACTTTTCTTGAATGATTTAGTCAATTTCACAACCTTTAAATAACTAAATCTTCTTGGTACTAAGTTTCTATACTCCTCTAGAAATTGCCTTCACATTTTGGTTTCTCTTTGATCTCATCTTGTGAACGGTCCTCTTTAAAATCCTAGAAACAAATACTGCAAGTATGGCGAAGGCAATGTCTAGGTCCAGAGAAAAAGGTAAATATGAAAAATTATATGCTTGATAAGTAACAACGAACAAGGTACCTCGAATTAAAGAAAATAAGGGAGATATAGACAGTGGAGAGGGGAGAAAATAATGGAAGAAATTAGGAGGGAGAAATAGAGTGAAATTGAGGGAGAAGACAATCTTTTTAATAAAAGATTCAAATTTCAAATATCAACCAAGTCTACATTACAATGAAACATCCCAAATATATGTAAATTATCAATGGCAATTGAGTAAATAACTCTTGACATTAATGTCATCTGAGTCGTTTACGAATAGTCAAAATCCCTAATTTATTTAAACCATAAATTCAAATTGAAATCCCCAATTATAATCTAATGAGTCCTACATCGATTCTGTCCCGCTTGAAAGAAATTGACTCTTGGCGAGTTGCCAAGGGGGAAATTGCCAAAATACAAGGAAACACGATGTCTTGTCTTGCATAATCATTGAAAAGTTGTCAACCCAAATCCTTTATTCACGATGGTCCAAAGCATAGGCACACAAAATTGAAAAATTGATGATGCTTCAATGGCTATCAGTTTTAGTGGAGAAACAACAATCACCATGTAGGAATTCACAAAGGATATAGACCCAATGACAAGATTAGGTGAACCTAAATATGAATCACAACCTATGAAATCAATTTCTTAAAGGAGCTCATGAGATTCTTTTTTGCATATGGATTCAATGTCACATATAGGCTCTAAATCATCATTAAAAATTCATATCACCTTTAGATTCATGTTCACTTTTAAGATCAATCTTCCTTGGTCTTTATCCTTACTAAAGTCATCATGATGCTCATCTTCACTTGATGTAACCATATGTTCAATAAGGTCATCCTTGATAATTTGTTTTTGCACACAAGCCTTGAGGTAAAGAGGCCAGGATCAAGGTTAAACTTTTCAATAAGAAGTATAATGATTTCATTAAATGGGCTTCAATTCTGTCAAATTTTTTTTCTAATCCATCAAGTCCATTGTTGAATTAATTTGCCATATGGACAGAACTAACATGAGCAAAAATTTAGAGGGTTGAATTGATATGGGTTAAAGTGAAAATTATGAAACTTGAAGGTTAAGGGTCAAAACCTGTGGGGCGATTGATGTTTACCATGACAATGAGCTATTCATGATCTCGAACCAATTTCTAGTGAAAGAATGGCACACCAAGGCTAGGGTTTTGTAGAGTAGGTAGCGGGCAATATTTTAGGATGGGTGGTGTAAATTAACTTGCTAGTGATACGGAGAAGCTTCCGATTTGGGAAGTGGCACATTGAGGCGATATCGCTAGGATTTGGACACCAATGGTGAAGGACAGTGTGATAAGGAATGGCCAATCTATGGTTTAATGAAAGCGGTGACAAGAGACTCAGTGGTGGCCAGCAATGAAAAGTAATGACGACGAAGCTTAGAGGATAGATACAAGGTTGTTCTAGTGATATTTGGATGATGGTGGTGAAGAGAGGTCTATAGATCGAGAGCCGATCTATCTTTTGGTAGGGGCAGTGGGTGGAGGCACCCTCGTGACTGGTGGTGAACAGTAATGTTGGCAAACTGTTTTTCCCTTTTTGTGGGGTTTTTAATGGGATTGTAGTGCTGGTCAAGAAGGACAGAGTCATAGAAGTGACCTGATCTACAATTTGGTGTAGGAGGCGTCAAGCAATGTGCTAGCGATTGATGGTGAATAGTAACAACGGTGGCAACAACAAGGGCAATGGTCAAGGCTCTGATACCAAATGATAAAGAATAGGTTTCCTTAAATTTTTTTTTTTTTAAGAAGGAGGGAGATGTAGACAGAGGAGAGGAAAGAAAATAATTGAAATCAAAATAAAGTTAAATTGAGGGAGGAGACAATCATATAATAAAAAATCCAAAATTCAAATATCAACCAAGTCTACATTACAATGAAAACATCCCAAATAAATAGAAATTCTCAATGGCAATTGAGTAAATAACTCTTGACATTAAGGTCATTTGAGTCATTTAGGAATAGTCAAAATCCGAAATTTATTAAAACCTCTAAAATCAAATTGAAATCCTTAATTATAATTTAATGGGTCCTATATCAATAAGCAGCTAGAGTATATGTATGCACATAGTTGTAGCAAAATATAATTAGAATAAAAATGAGTGTGAAGAAAGTGTTTGAATGAAGATTCGATGGCAATATACCTAATGGTAAGCAAAACATCATGATCGTTGTCTTCAATTTGAGGCCTGCAACATAGAGAAAATGTTGCATCGTTTATAGGAGTTTTAAGCGGAAATGAAGCTAAAGTTGAAACTACACATATGTAAAATCTTACTTATGCTGTATATGTATACTAATATGATGAATTGGAATTAAATATACATGTAAGTGCACTTAATTATATAATTTTTTTTCTTTATTTTATTATTACTAGTACTATTATTATTGTTATCTAATTCGAACGTCAATGAGATAAATTAAATATTTTTTATTCTTCCTATATATCAGCAAAAAAAAAAAGAAAAAAAAAAGCTTAAACTTAAAACCCCTTCAATAAATTGCTTTATTATCTTCTAATTAAGTTTTTATAATATCTAAGTTGGATTGGATATATGGAAACTGAAGGGTCAAATATCTTCAAGTCTCTTACAACTTTGGGTAACTACGTACCCCTTATATATTTCTTAAGTTTTATATTTTGTTTCATCAATTACACATAGTATAATAAATGTTGTTGGACAAATAAATTCATCGTTTTTTTTAAAATAATCTTAAACGGGGAACAAATATTAATATTACGGTACTCAAAAGCATACCTTCAGATTGTTCACGTTCCAGAGTATAAGACCAGTCTTGGCAGAAGCACCTAAGTTAAAAAAGTTGAGGCATATCCACAAATCCCACTCGAAGTCTCACGCATATTACAATAATCCCAATTGGTATAATGATCAAAGACAACATCAAAACCTTGATCTATAGCTTTTGATAGTGTCTTATTTCTAAAATCGAAAAGGTCTGTAAGACTGGCCTCAGAAACCGGCATTACTAAGTGTTCTCTGCATTCCCTTTCTACTCTCTGAAACTCACGAATATCTACGTAATTTTCATGCAGATAGTACACAAATTTACTCCCCTGCCAATGTTCTTAACTGTCATTAATGTAAAAGGGAGGTGATTCATGTCATAGAATAAAATAATGTTTTGAACGGTTTCCTCATAATGAAAAACGGAAGAACTCGAAGTTGTGTTATCGAGATTGCCACGGCAAATATCAGTCCAGAAATCTAATCGTGCAGTGGTCATTGTTTGACTAGATAGACTTATTTTTAGCATGACAAAAATTTGAACATCAACATCTATGATGGCATGTTTACTATTGTGCCACAAGCTTGAGCTCGTTTTTTGCCTCACAAAGGATAGCCAGTGTTTTGTATGTTCCTACAATTGCAATGGTATCTGCAGCATGTTGTATACTCATCGTTTTTGCCTCGTTTTGACGATGTTGGAAGGCATTCAAATGACTCTCTATTGCGAGCATCCGTAACTGCCATACCATCAGAATCTCACTATCGATCTGTAGTTGGCCAGAGCGAGTTCTTGCTATGTACACCAAGCCCCGGGGTCACAATGACTATCCAAGGCGAGCCTTCACTGCTTGTCTTCTGCTCTTTTCCTAGCAATGCTGAAATAAATGAAAATTGCCGGATGTTCCTTTGAAATATGCTAGGGAAATTCCAACTTATATTATGCCAAGGTAGAACAAGGTGATATGATTTTCTACTGTAAGATTTTTTTTTTTTTTCGTTGAAATGATCAATTATCCTGACTAGTTAGCAATGAGAGCCACAGCAGATTAATGGCTGTATCTAATGGCTAATTAGTCGATTACGATAAGTTCAATAGCTTATCTCATGTCTACGCACGTACTTACATACATATATGTATGTGTGTGCATATTATTAAGGTTATTATCTTTGTTTGCATAGATCAAAATAGTGACGTAAGTAGTTTTTTCATATGTTGATGAAAGACTCGTGTGAATTTTTTTCCGTTGTTCAATATTCATGCGTGGATTACGAACTTTGATTGCTAACAATTCAATAGTCTTGCGAGATTAAAGGATTGTTAGAAGGTTGCTTGATTTTGCGAGTTTATCTCCTTTTGTTTTACACTTAGCTGCATCAGTCGATATCAGAGCGTGGCTACGCTCTTATAAGTGATTATGTCCCCAAAACGGACTAATCGCACCGCTGGGATGGAAGATGTTAATTCGCATAAGGAGAACGCGTGATTGAGGCAACAACTTGAGACGCTGACGCAACAATTAGAGAATCCACGATTGAGGCAACAACTTGAGATGTTGAAGCAGCAATTAGCACAGTTGACAGCTCGAGGGAATGAAGGTTCTCGATCTAAAGCACGTGAAAGATTTGAGTGACGAAGAAGAAGATTGTTTTGAAGATCTAATATTTGATGATGAACCAATATTCGATGAAGAATCCATTCTGAAGAGTCAAAGGTTAAAGAAAATTATTGCATCGACTTCAATATAGATGATTATGAAGGTAAATCTTTTGTTCACAATTTTATTAAAGACAGATGAGATTGTCGACATGCGCTTAACAAATTAATGCTTTATGGGTTCATTGCATATTATTTGTGTGATTGGAAGTATGTTATCATGAAGATTGGGAAGTACAAAGTTCTTCTATCTTATCTTTGGAAGATTTATTCGAGTGTGCTTCGATTAAAGCATGTTGAAGGATTTTTTGTGTTTAATCAAAATTCGAGGGTGAATTTTTTCCAAGCTGGAGGGTCTGAGGCAGCATGGAAAAGGAAAACAAGACAAAAATTGGAAGCAAATAATTTGGCAAATATTTGTAATATTTATTTACTATTTTGCTTTGATTTATGTTTTAAAATAGGTTTTTATTTAGAAGAATTTAGATTTAGACTATGTTATTAGCTTTCCTATTCGAATTAGTATTCCTATTTAAATAAAATATGGGAATTAATTTCCTATTATGTCTAGGGTTAGTTTAGTATAAATAGAGCCTTTTACTACTTTTGTAAGCAGTTTTTTTTTTTTAATATGAATTAATGAAAGACTCGATCATGTGAGGTTTTTTTTTCCCTTGTTCAATATTCATGTGTGAATTACGAACTTTGATGCCTAACAATTCAGCAGGCTTGTGAGATTAGAGGATTGTTGGAAGTTTGCTTAATTTTGCCGGTTTGTTCCCTTTTGCTTAACGCCTCATTGCATCATTTATACTAAACTAACCCTAGACCTAATAGGAAAATCAAATAGGAATACTAATTCAAATAGGAAAGCTAATAATAAGAACTAAATCTAAATTCTCCTAAATAACAACCTATTTTAAAACTAGAATATAAATCAAAGCAAAATAGTAAATAAATATTACATAATAAATATTTCAAATATTTGCGAAATTATTTGCTTCCAATTTTTGTCTTCTTTTCCTTTTCCACGCTGCATCAACCATATACATATGGAGAATTTATTTCATGAGAAGGATGTGGTGGAATGATCAATTGTTGGCCTTGAAGGGGAAGTTAGAAAAGGCTTTGGTGGGATTTGCAATGCTTCAATGCTTCCTTGCAACATGTCTATTACCTTACTCATAGATGGCCTATTTGATGGGTGAGTCTGTATACACCACAAGCCCACAATAATCATCCTCTGGATAATTTCATTTTCCTTGTTGGTACAATCACCAAGCCATCTAAATTCTTCACCTTGCTCGACATGCCTATAAATCCAATGTGGAAAATATATCTCACTAGTATTATTAGCCACTCCGACATCCAGATTTTTTCTTCCACCAACCATTTCCAAAACCATCATTCCATAGCCATAGACATCAGACTTGTGTGAAACTTCTCCAAAGTTTCTACAGAATACTTCAGGAGCAATGTACCCAATCGTCCCTCTAGCCTCTGACATTGATACAATACTTGCCTTTTTAGGGCATAGTTTTGCGAGCCCAAAATCAGAGATCTTTGGACAAAAGTCTTCATCAAGAAGAATGTTATGAGGTTTTATGTCGAAATGCAAAATCCTTGTGTTGCATCCGCGATGCAAATACTCAAGCCCTCTAGCTATTCCTATTGCAATGTGGTATAAATTTTCCCACTGTGAGTTCTGACCAGCTGCTACCAAATTATCTTTACTGTAAATTAATTTCTCGAGCGATCCATTAGGCATGAACTCGTAGATAAGAGCTTTCTTCTTACCTTCTAAACAAAAACCCAACAATCTTACAACATTAACATGAGATGTTTTACTGATGCTCACAACCTCGTTAATAAATTCTTGACCATTCCCTTTGGATGTATTTAGTAGCTTTACTGCTACAAGTTGGCCATCTGATAACTTTCCTTTGTACACTCCTCCATAACCTCCTTGACCTAATTTATCTTTGAATGAGTTGGTCATTTTCTTCACATCTGAAAAGGTATATCTTTTGGGAGCTAGAGCTCCATAATTTCTGATGAAGTCCTCAAGATCTTGATCATTCTTTTTTATGTTCTTACAAAGGAATTTTGACATAAGAGATAACATCTTCTTCCTTCTACAAGTAAAAATAACCACAATAATGACTGTTATTCCAATCACTACAGCAAAAATTCCTGTCAAAAGAATTATGTGACCAATCAGGTTTTGGAGAAAATAAGAGAGATAATTTATTACCTCAGCAAAACGAAATCTAAACAGTTGATAGCACATCTCCTGTGAAGGGGGTTTATCAATTTAATTCGTATTTTTGTAAGTATGTATATAGACAATTTGTGGGTCTGATTCGGAATTTTTATATTTAATCTGACCGGAAATGCAGTGAAACAAGGCAGACAAACATACACAATCGGAGGAGATATATACCTATGCCAATCTTCAATGAGTAGCCCTGTTTGTCATCTGCATCATTCATGTTAATTATATGCGTTAGAACATCAAATTTATGTATAAGTTTTATAGCTTATAACATATATGTAACGTGCAGCGAATGTAATAATACATTGTGCAATAATCGAGCACCCGCTAGACCTCAGCACAACTCGAAGCCTCAAACCAGTCAGTAACAACTCAAGATTCAGATCATTAGGATTACGTAAAGACATTAGTCAACTACTGTAATTAATGTATTTATCGACCGCTCAATCCAAAAAGTTATGCTGATAGCTAAGCGTCCAACTAAACTATTTTTAATTCTAATATGCCCCTCGTGTTCAAAACTCTTCTCTCTTCTTTATTTTATGGTGACTTAAGACTCACTTGTCGTTGTAGATGGTTCACATATTTAATAAGTACTTTATGAAAAATTGATGAACGTTAAACTGCTAAATTGTTTTGGAATTTAAATATCATTTGAACAAAAATTTTTAAGCTATTAAATTTGAGTAGCTTCTTGACATAATGCAAGCTCCGCTCAAATTCCCGTAATCTAATTTCTGATCAATTGTACCTATAGGAAATAAATTAATTGCCAAAACGGAAGACAAAACCATCTGACTACGAGCAGTTAGTTATGAGCTAGCTTGCAGTGACGATTAAAACTAGCTATAATAATATATATGTATGTATGTATATATATATATATGTATGTATATATGTATGTATGTATGTAGATGAAGTTGCTGCATCATGACAAACCATAACACTGTCCCAATTCAAAACTCACAACTCAAATTGCATGTATACTTTAAAAAATAAAAACCATTTCAATGCAATTTTTATCTTCGAGATCGATGAAAAATATAAATGGATGCAGAATTCGAGAATAGTCTTTGTTACTGTAACGAAGCTCAATGACATCGATAGCACCACTATGTCTATTGTTCATCATTTACCAGGAATCTAGAAATCAAAATTTTTATATATTTGGAACATATAGCAGCTTCTGGGGAATATGTATAAAAATTCATTTGAAACAGACAAATTAAATGATAAACAATGGAACAAACTAGATCGTCAGTGATTATTATCTGCTTACCATCGTCACATGATTTAAGATGAGGTTTATCTTTGCAATAACAAACGAATTCGTTATTATCAAACCCACAGCGCCCGCCACTTTTCTCACATTTCCTGCAAATACATGCAGTCCAATTCATGAGAAATCCCATCTTTAAAATTTCACCATAACTCATTTGCCTCAAATTAGCCACGTCAAAACCAGCTTTAAGATCCACTGGTGCATAAACAAAAGACTGGCATGACTCTAGTGAATAGGTTTCATTGATTAGGAATAGTTCCTTGTGAAAAGTAGCAAACGAATATTGTGTATCATTGTTAGCACAACTTATAGGGTAAGTACTGATGTACCCAGTAGGCTTCTTGGTGCAGTTATACAAAACAAGAAGATCGATATTATCAAAACATTTTTTGAATGGAGTTCGATCAAGAGTAAGGTTGTGCAAGGGAGTTGGACATGTGTCCTCATAGGCAGCAGAATTGGCCACAAGAAACGAAGTATTAACATAGAAGATATCTTTGATGACATAATCATCATTGGAAATGGTGAGTACTGGGTTTTGGTCATTGCAGGCAATTTCGAAGTTGGGTAAGCCACAATAGGGTTCTTGTTCACCAGGAATCCAAAAAGGGTAGCTTATATTAGGGCCATTGCCACAAGTTTTAGGTGCGCAAGCCTCAAATTTTGGGTGGATTGATAGAGATCGGTTAATTGAAGTGGTGAAAAGCATCATAATGATACATGTAGAAAGAAATGTGTTGAATGTGAAGGAGTTTTCAAGATCCATCTTGAAGAAAAAGAAACTAAGGTAATTGAAAAAGGGTGAAAGCATTTGGAGGAAATTCTCTAGTGTGGCTAATTCTTCAGTGAAATTTCATGAATGTTTAGCTTCATTTATAGGGCATTTTGTGTTGCTAATTGTGATACTTTAAATTCGTTGAAACACAACATTCTTCGGTGCGCTTGACTAGCTATGTGCTAAATTCAATTGATATAAGAGCGTGTCATATATTTTCTACATTAAAAAAATCATTTAAGTTAAGTTGGTAAGTAAACATCAATTCTTAATAATATATTAAACTATTATTATCTAACACTATACATGAATTAAGCTTCTTTCTTCGAAAATGCATGGCAAAAGCGCCCGATTTCAAGCAAAAGCAAAGAAGTACAACGTGAACAAAGTCCTGCCAATTAATGTCAAAATAACTATCATACCAAGTGAGAGTTTCCAAAAGGGTGGTAAGGAAAACTTGGCTAGCTATTTTCGACTTATTACATAAGTCACTCTTACACTCGTCAAACAATGGGGCTATAGATTGTCGCATGACTCTCTTTCTGTGTTTGAGGTCAATCTTTTTTTAAGAAATGTCAACCTGCAATAAAATAGTTTATTAATATTTATGTTACTATAAAAAGAATATCGTTCCGCTAGTACTCAATAGAATGACTATAAATTTTGGCAATGATGAGTCTTCTTTGTCCCGTCTTTGATGTAACCGACCAATTGATGAATATATCATATACTAATGTTTTGATTGCTCAATCGCATTACAGATAGGCACCGAAAATTTAACATTAAATGATGAACCTTAAAAGTTGATTACACCGTAAATACATTAAGAAAACCTTAGATAGATGGAAAGGGATATGCAACTCAAACTTTATTGGAAATAAAAAAATATGGACGCCTACCTACCACCCTGAAAATAGAAGTGATTATATATCTTGATTCAAGTAATTAAAGACTAAATTATAAATATGTACGCACTCTTTTACCTACCTCTAAGCTCCAAACCACACAAAACAACGACAACTCATGAATAGTAAGTTGACGAACATCAATTATTCTTATGTTGCGTGGCTACCTAGTACCTTACCCACTTTGTCACTAACTATTCCAAGTGTAATCTTCATTTTCTATTGGCTTGTGCAGGCTTAATTAAATATATGACACGCACTTGATTGTTTGGCCGTCTCTTATTGGCTTATGTTCTAAATACAGGCTTTGGTTTTATAAATAAAATCCATTCGAGTGCGTCAAAAGGCTGAAGCTTGTGTGATCATAGCCCTTTTACTTTGTTGTCTTCACTGACATACTTATAAATTTGTTAACTATACAGTTTTTTTTAAGTGATTTTATATCACGTTATAACATGTCTAAATCTCTGTATGTATAATATTTTTTACCGTTATACTTCATTTTATAGGAAAAATTTTACGGGTGACTCTAAGTTGAGACCGAAATTCGCTAATACTCTTCACATTTTCAAATTAGCCTCAGATAACCCTGTTCTCATAAGTTGGATGTATTAAAGGGCATAACGGCAACTTGGGAAGCCAAATGTATCGGGTATTTCAAAATATCTCTGTTTGCAAGGGGTTAAGACGCGTGGCATTGATAGGGCAGGCACAAAGCTTCTATGTTAGGAGATTGAGCACTCCCGCCGCAGCTCAAATAAAAGACAATAAATAAATTAAAGACAATAAAGAAAATAAAGGCACAAAAATTTAACATGGTAAAACCCTCAATTTGAGGGAAACCTCCACGGGACAAGACCGAAAATATTTTACTATGAGAAAAAATATTACAATCTCTCTCATAATTAGAATGAGGGAGATAACAAGGGAGAAAGAAGATAATAAGCTTAAAACATAAGCTTGGGACACATATAAGGAGAGGAGGAGGCTTTATTATATAGCCTAGCCTCCCCTCTTACACTTTGTTTCCCACCAATGTGGGATTGTGTGAAAGGCAAAAATGCCTTCACACCTCACATTCACACTTCACATTCTCCCACTTGAAGGCATTTTCCCTTTCAGTCTTGTCTCTATACATGCTGCTCACGTCTCTAACAGGCCATAAGACGTTCTACACCAGATGAACTTGTTAGCATTAATTGGTTTGGTCAATGCATCTACTATGTTGTCCTTCGTGTGGATTTTCTGCATATCCACTGTTCCATTTTCCACTACTTCTCGTACATAATGATATTGAACTCCTATGTGCTTCGTTCTTGAATGAAAGGCTGGATTCCTTGCGATATGCAAGACACTCTGACTGTCACAAAATAAAGAAATCTTCTCTTGTTTGTGACCGAGTTCCTCCAATAACCTTTTGATCCAAACAACTTCCTTGCAAGCTTGTGTAGCTGCCATATACTTTGCTTCTATTGTAGATAGAGCTACAATAGTTTGTAGTTTGGATACCCAGCTCACAGCATCTCCTGCAAGTGTAAACACATAGCCCGTAGTAGACTTCCTTTTGTCAAGATCTCCTACAAAATCTGAATCAACATATCCCTTAACAATGAACTCTGATCCTCTATAGCATAGTGCAGCATTAGAGGTTCCTTTGATGTATCTAATGATCCTCTTAACAGAATTCTAATGCTCTCTCCCCGGATTAGCCATGAATCTATTGACCGCTCTCATTGCTTGTACAATGTCTGGTCTTGTACAAATCATAGCATACATTAGGCTCCCTACTGCTGATGCATATAGTACTCGAGACATTTCCATCCTCTCCGCTTCATTGGTAGGACTCATACTTGAGGATAATTTATGATTAACAGGAAATAGGGTAGAAATTGGCTTACAATCTTACATGTTGAAGCGTGATGCGTTCGAAACTAGCAAGTATACTAGTCGCACAAGTAATAAAGTGATAAGTAAGATATCGTTCCCACGAGGATTGATTCTAATTGAATTTGTTATTTCCAGCAACAATAAACTAAACAGGGGGGATTTTTGTTGAATGATTTACTAAATGAAATAAGAATGCAAGTAAAGAATAACAAAACAGAAAGTAAATTTGAATGAAAAATCAATGGGAGAAAGCTGGTTAAGGGATCCTTCTCTACCACAAGATATGGATTTGCGAATTAATTGTAGAATTGTCATCTAATTACAGCATTGAAGTTATCAACCGTAGATAATAACAAGCTCTATTACCCCAATCTTTCCTTACTTTGTTGTTAAATAAAACAAGCTCTTTATTTAATCTCTATCCATTAAACAACCTAGAACAAGCTCTCTGAGTTTAATTCAATGGATGCATTATGATAAGAAAGATAGGTTGATCTAAGCAATAAACACACAAGCTCGGATTATTTAACTTAGGTTATATTCTCCAATTGCAATCTCTGATCACAATTTTGCTACTAATGATTAGAAATTCAAGACAATTACGGATCAAGATTTCTAGTCTAGCAATAAACAATATCCAGATTATATTCAGTTGGCCACCCAAATACAATCAGCAAGCAATCATAAGCATTAAATATGGGAGAATACAAGCAACTTCAATTAGAGAATTGGATAACAACTTCTTGCACAATCAACTTACAAAAAACCATATCAGGGGCTTTGAAATCACCCTCAACCAATTCAGATTCAGTTACACATGTTTAAGAACGTGGTAAATACAATACAACATGGAGACATTCCAGAAAATGAAAGGGAAGGGAAAAACTTAGCAAATTTGATGTAATTCTCTTTGGATTGTAGTTCTTCCTCTTTCCAAGCTTCCTTTCTCCTTCAAGAAATCCAAGAGATGAAAGAATTCCAGAGCTGAGGCCTCCACCACGTTCTCCCCTCTTCAAGTTATCAAAATAAAACCCTAAAATGTGTTTAAATACTCTGCTACAGTGAATTGCTACAGTGCCCGTATTATACATGCTACAGTGACTTGTGGAATTATATTTCTATACATCTCACACTGTTTTGATTACAACTTTTGGTACACTGAATGGATTTATAAACCGTAAATTTCTCCAGAAAATAGACTTCGAGAGCTTTCCAACGGTATATAACATGTCATCGGGTTCATTGTATATCAATACAATTAAATCCGAGAAGATCACTGACTAGCAGAGGTGAAAATGAAGGGTTTTACTCCATTTTTGTGCAAGTTGCTCCAAAACTCCTACAAACATCAAAACCACACAAAAACATAAAAATACCAAGGAATATAGCAAAGAAACATGGACGAATTGATATAAAAGTAATACATAAATAGACACCTATCAAATTCCCCCACACTTAGACTTTGCTAGTCCTCGAGCAACTAAAATGATACGAAACAAAACTAAACCGAAACAGAATCAGAGAAAAATTAAAACACACCAATGCTTCAACTTGCAAATAGGCCTCAAAGATTGTACTTAATTATAACCCAAGGAAAACTTCAAAATAATGCACTTGATCGAGAATTTTATCTCAAAAATTAGTTTCGCTTCACTTCAATTCCTCAAGTGTGTGTGTGTAGAGCCATTCTCACCTAATCACTTGTAACCCGGATGAGTTTATGCATAAAAATGAATCATATTTAATATTGAAGATGTGTGTATAAATGAACTCCATAGGCTTGCTTTTCAAGTCACTCTCCACTAATGTAGACATGCACAACACCAAGGATCAAGTAGGACTTTATTAAGCTTGTAACGTTTGGCTTGGGTGAAGGTATGATAAAGGATAATAATTAGGCTCAAATCACCCATAAACACATAAAATCATTCAATATTATGTGGAGCTCAAGCCCATGACATAAAAAATTCATTCTCATTCATCAAATGACTCTCCCAAACTTATTCAGAACACTCGAACTCTCTGTTTTTTTTTCCTTTTTTCTTTTTTTTTTTTGCAGAAAGCAAAAGAAACTACACCCCCACACTTTGTTGTTTCATTCTTTTTAAGAACGCCCAAGGGTATAGAACTCTTTTTTCTTTTTTTTTCTTTTTTTTTTAACTGCAATTCCACTCCCCCACACTTAAACAATACATTGTCCTCAATGTTTAAGTACGTGGAAGATAAGTACAGATTTTTTTTCTCTTTTTTTTTTTTTTACAAACATAATAAAACTCACTTGCATTGCTCATGGCACAATCCAACCTCCTCTAACTTCCCAAAACCAGAACATAGCTCAAAATGTAATTGCGAATGATTTACATGCTCATAGGTAAGGGATAAACTGTTTGGAACAAATTCAATTAAAGTTAGGAAATCTTTTAGTGAGTTAACAAAGAAAAAGGTTTACAGAGGCTCAAAGGGGTAACTAGGGATCAATTTTAGTCAAGGTTGGCTCTTAAGGTTCAAACGGTCCAAAGATGGCCTAAATCATTTCCCTAATATTGCACAGTTTAGGATTTCGCCTCGAGTGACCATCAAACAAGTTCTAGAATTCATTGAAATCTGAAGAAACATTTAAATTACATAAACTTTCTCTAAGTGAACAAATAACTCAGTGATAATAGCTCAGTGCTCAATGTTGCGCAAGGAATCAAAAGCAAAGCGAAAACCAATAAACATTTCAAGCACACAGATCCATGCATCATTTATCATTTTCCAAGAGTTATTCTTAATTCAATCATTATCTTATCATCGACCCACAAAATGCAAGAAAAGAGGTACGTGGCATTGTTACACCTGAGTCAAGATTGTATATTTCAACAATCCTTAGGACCAGTAGCCCGCAGACTTAAGGTTTCCAGCCTATATACCTTTATTATGAAAGAACAAAACAAGAAACAAGACACTTCAAACAACATGAAATAAACAAACTACAGATTTATTTAGAGAGAATGCGTTTCAAGAGTTAAGAAAACCCTATATTCTGCCATTCTCAGGTTTTTCCACAATTGTTTTTTTTTTAAATCAAAACTGATAAAGATAAAAACACATAACAACTCTAAATTACGCAAAACTAAACTCACTCATAAAATAACAAAGTTCAACAAGTCAGCAAACAAAAACAAGTTAGTTAGAATGGGTCTAAAAAGTTTAGAAGTTAGCCTCCTTATTCAGCCATTATGGATTGAAGAGATCCAGAATGCGTTTCAAGAGAACTTGAACTTTTTAAGCCACCACTCTAAAAACCGAGATTAGAAAATATTACCTGGGACGAAAGAAATAACCTGAAAAAACTCAAAAGAAATGACATGACAAATCTCAAATAAACACACTAAAAAGAAAGCAAACAAAAACGAAGCAAACCAGCAAATAGAGATTACAGATGGAGGGTTAAATCCAGTTGACGCCTTTTGTTGCCTTCTCCAGACCAATTTATCTGAGCCATTGTTGGATCAGGCGAATAGACGAATTCTTGTAGTTTGTCAATTAACTCCCCTGCAGTTGAAGCTGTAACCAAGATTTGCCTTGCTGACGGTGAGATGAAAATTTTTTCTACAGCTTGATCAAGAAAGGACAACAAACCATGAAAAAAATTATTAACATTTAACAAAACAATGGGTTTCCGATGGATGTTTAGCTGTGCCCAAGAGGTGATTTGAAATATCTCCTCTAATGTACCATAACCACCAGGCAAAGCTATAAATGCATCGGACTTAACAATAATATGTGCAATACGCTCATGCATGCTAGAGACCTGTAACTCTTCCCCGATTGTATTGCCTACGATATCTCGTACAGCTAATGGTTTAGGGATAATGCCGAGAACTTTACTCCCTCCTAGGGATGCAGCTGTCGACACACACCCCATTAACCCAAGACTACCCCCTCCATAAATCAAATGAATACCCTCGCAGCTAATGTCCTACCAAGATCAAGAGCTGCTGTTGGTAAACTCTCCATCTTTACCAAATTGCGATCCGCAAAATACGCATATATTGCGGAATCGCCGAATTGGTGTTTTCTCCATTTCTACAAGTGCTCTAATCTTGTGTAAGACACGTTAGATATTATGCTTTTCAATTGCAAGACAGGTTATGGAATGACATATGAAAATATGCAGAATGTATATATACACCCATAAAACTCTCAAATTTTGACACATGGGGACATACTTTCGGTGGGGGTTGCTCGATGCAGATTTATTGCCCCAAGATTGAAAAAATGAGATATGCTTTCGGCGGGGTTTGACAAAACCTACACACTTGTCTCCCACGTGAAGCATGAAAAATGGAAATACACTTTCGGCGGGGGTTGACAAAACCTCCACACTTGTCTCCCACGTGTACTTATGCCATAGGGTAGTCATATTGTTTGTCAAAAAGAAAACTTGAAATTAAAACAAACAAAATCAACAAACAACAACAACACAAAAACAACATTGATAATCAGATCAAACGAAACAAGAAAAAAATTTCTACAACAACACACACATTCAAATATACAAGTAGTTGTGATTGTGGCTCACATCTTCCTCTGGTTTTACGTCTAGTAACGGCTTAAACGCCTTCTATGAGTCGGGGATTTGCTTCCCATCCAGTTTTCTTATAAACTGGCAAACAGGGTCGTTTTTAGTCAGATTCCCTAGACTATAACACTGCAATTCATCACGAATTTGTGTCCATAGATTAAGCAATTCACGCTGAACAAGTCCACAAGAATGTGACTCGAGAGTTAACAAAACAATATCCATCGACTCATTACTCAAACCATTCTTAATAAATGAAAGTTTATCTTCTCTATTCCTGGACGCAAAACCTAATGAATGACAAGTCTGGTTACAATTCCATCTAGCACATTTTATAACATACTTGTAACCTTTTCGCTCTTCGCCTCTTGGCGTAGTAGCTCTTTCCTAGACCTGGCATGTATTTTGTGAGATTAATGTCCGGCTCACCGGACAATCTCACCTTGGCTTCGATAAGCCATCGGATATCAGCAGACACATTTAGGAGCATCAATGCCCAAAGTCTAGTCATCCGTACTTTGTAAATTTTAAACACAGCATTTTGAGGAAGTGAAGGGAAATATTTACGAAGCTTCGATAGAAAGATATCAGCATCCATTAAAGAGAAGAAAAGGAGAGATATTACCGATAATGCGATTGAGTTTGTTCTTCTCCCAGATATGCACGTTTCAAACCTTCGAACAATGGCTTCAACTCCCGTTTGAATGTTTCCTCAAGCTGTTGCACAACTGAACTCGAAGTACGAAATAATCAAATTAAACACAAGGAAGGAAAAGAGAAAAAAAAAACAGAAACGAAACTAAAGACACATAAAAGAGATAACAACACAATAACAAACAAAAGTCAAAAACAAGTAAAACAAATAAAAACAAATGAGACAGATGTCAAAGAGAGATAAAACCTGATCAATTTGATGGCCTATGAAAGGAATCTCCTCGAGACACAAAAATCAATCATTATTACCTCATTTTATTTTTCTTTCGTTTTTTTAATTTATTTTTCAAAAACATTGGGTTGCCTCCCATAAGCGCTTGGTTTAACGTCCTCAGCCCGACGTTGGTTCCATCATGGCAGGGTCCAATCTCCGCTGTGCTTCTCTATTGGGCTTGGGTCCTTCTTCCAACAAGAATTGGTGCATGCATATGGCTGGGCCTTGGATGTTAGCAATCGTCCACCCAATAACTATTTTGTGATCTATAAGTATTTGGACGAGTTTCTCTTCTTGTATTCGTGCAAGGCCTATTTCCATTGTAATTGGCAAAGTATCATTCTCACCCAAGAATCTATGATTCAAATGATCTGGCAGTGACTTAAGCTCCAAGGTATTGGCTTTCATAACAGAAGGAAGAAGTTTTTCATTAGATAAAGTAAATTGAATGTACGAAATATCATACCTATTTGTGGTTATTGCTATGGTCTCATCTAAGCTTGCCACAGCTTCCTCCATTTCTTTGGACACTTGTATCAAAATTCCTGACTCATTGAAATTTTCTGTCCCTATATGCTCACTAATAGCTACATCCAATCCATTCTTGCGAGTTAACTCAAAGTATTGTTGTGGCAAAGAATCAACAACGTCAACTGCCAAAACCGAATGTAAGTCACTAGAGTACCTCATTGCCTCAAAAATATTGAAACATATCACCTTGCCATCAAACTCTATGATGAGAGTGTCATCACGAACATCAATCTTGGTTCTAACATTTTTCGAGAATGGTCTCCCCATAAGAATCGGTGTTGGATTAGGAGATGTCTCATCCTCTATTTCAAGAACATAAAAGTCTACTGGGAAAAGCAATTGATTCATCTGCACAAGCACATCTTCCAAAACTCTTTTGGTATATGCATTAAAACGATCAGCAATTTGAATGGTAATACCAATTTTCGCAAAAGGTCTAAGATTTAAAGAAGCATAAATAGAATATGGTATGATGTTAATAGATGCTTCTAAATCTAACATAACTCTTTCAAACTTGGTTTTACCAATGGTGCATGGCATGGTGAACGTACCTGGATCTTTGCACATTGGAGGAATTTTCCTTTGCAATATAGCTGAAACATCTTCCCCCACACTTACTTTCTCATTTCTTTTTAACTTTCTTTTGCTGGTGCATAACTCCTTGAGACATTTTGTATAATGAGGTACTTGCTCGATAGCATCCAGAAGTGGTATATTTACCTCAATTTTGTGAGAAGTTTCCAGGATTTCTTATTCTTGTTCCTCTTTCGTTTTTGCAAATCTACTAGAAAAAAGTGGAGGAGAAACATATGAAGGAATGGGAGTTATAGGATTTACCTGAGAAGTCAATGTTTTGTTCATGGTGGATGTGATGTCATCTCCTTTATTAGTTTGTGATTTCTTTGCCAGGTTTTGTATACTTGCCCCCGTTTCCAATTGCTCTCCACTTAGAATTTGCTCTTCACTTCGCAAAGTTATCGCACAAGCATTCTCTCTTGGATTGATAATCGTTTGAGAAGATAATTTTTCTGAGCATTGGCCCTCAAATTTGCTCATGCTAGTAGCCAATTGTACCATTTGATTTACCAGGTTCTGGATACTTGCCCCAGTTTCCTGCTGGAATTGCATTGTGTTAGTGGCAAGTGCATTAACAATATCCTGGAGTGACATACCTGAGTTTTCTGAAGCTGGTTGTGGTGCTGGTTGTGGCATTGGTGGTGGTTACATTTGAAATGGTTGCTGCACTCTAGGTTGATTGAAACCTTGTGGCCGATTTGGTATCACATTTTGAGTGATTGGTTGATGATTCCAGTAACTGAAATTATGGTGATCTTCCCATCCAGCATTGTAAGTGTTAGAGAAAGGATCATACATGCCTTGTTTGTCCTGGAAATCCACCCATGGCATTGGCTTGTTCCATATATTCTTCTTGTAAAGTTGGATACATGTCGATTGAATGCTCCATCGTAGAATATATCCCACATTCATAAGATTTTTGCATATCTCCTACAGCCATGTTTTCCACAAGAGAAGTTAGCTCAGAAAGTTGTTGGTCAATTTTCTGAGTGCTTACCTCATTTACACTCCAATGTAACTGTGGCTCAAATCGGCTACTAAATTGTTGAAAGTTTACTGCCATGTCTCCTAAACACAAACAATCAGAGAAGAAAAACAAAAAAAATACGAATCAACAATGAAAATAAAATAACAAATCGATTAGAAAATCAATCCCCGGCAACGGCGCCAAAACTTGATGCGTTCGAAACTAGCAAGTATACTAGTCGCACAAGTAATAAAGTGATAAGTAAGATATCGTTCCCACGAGGATTGATTCTAATTGAATTTGTTATTTCCAGCAACAATAAACTAAACATGGGGGATTTTTGTTGAATGCTTTACTAAATGAAATAAGAATGCAAGTAAAGAATAACAAAACAGAAAGTAAATTTGAATGAAAAATCAATGGGAGAAAGCTGGTTAAGGGATCCTTCTCTACCACAAGATATGGATTTGCGAATTAATTGTAGAATTGTCATCTAATTACAGCATTGAAGTTATCAACCGTAGATAATAACAAGCTCTATTACCCCAATCTTTCCTTACTTTGTTGTTAAATAAAACAAGCTCTTTATTTAATCTCTATCCATTAAACAACCTAGAACAAGCTCTCTGAGTTTAATTCAATGGATGCATTATGATAAGAAAGATAGGTTGATCTAAGCAATAAACACACAAGCTCGGATTATTTAACTTAGGTTATATTCTCCAATTGTAATCTCTGATCACAATTTTGCTACTAATGATTAGAAATTCAAGACAATTACGGATCAAGATTTCTAGTCTAGCAATAAATCACAACCAGATTATATTCAGTTGGCCACTCAAATACAATCAGCAAGCAATCATAAGCATTAAATATGGGAGAATACAAGCAACTTCAATTAGAGAATTGGATAACAATTCCTTACACAATCAACTTACAAAAACCATATCAGGGGCTTTGAAATCACCCTCAACCAATCAAGATTCAGTTACACATGTTTAAGAACGTGGTAAATACAATACAACATGGAGACATTCCAGAAAATGAAAGGGAAGGGAAAAACTTAGCAAATTTGATGTAATTCTCTTTGGATTGTAGTTCTTCCTCTTTCCAAGCTTCCTTTCTCCTTCAAGAACTCCAAGAGATGAAAGAATTCCAGAGCTGCAGCCTCCACCACGTTCTCCCCTCTTCAAGTTATGAAAATAAAACCCTAAAATGTGTTTAAATACTCTGCTACAGTAACGTGCTACAGTGTCCCGTATTATACATGCTACAGTGATGTGTGGAATTACATTTCTACACTTCTCACACTGTTTTGATTACAACTTTCGGTACACTGAATGGATTCATAAACCGTAAATTTCTCCAAAAATAGACTTCGAGAGCTTTTCAACGGTATATGATATGTCATCGGGTTCATTGTATATCAATACAATTAAATCCGAGAAGATGGTTGACTAGCAGAGGTGAAAATGAAGGGTTTTACTCCATTTTTGCGCAAGTTGCTCCAAAACTCCTACAAACATCAAAACCACACAAAAACATAAAAATACCAAGGAATATAGCAAAGAAACATGGACGAATTGATATAAAAGTAATACATAAATAGACACCTATCAAAGCGGTTCAAGTAGTTCTTTTGAGATAGCCAAATCTTCCTGTTTTTTCTGTCTCGGTGAATTTGCATCCCTAGAATCTTGTTTGCCGGTCCTAAATCCTTCATTTCAAATCCCCTAGCCAATTGTGCCTTTAATTCTTGGATCTGATCTTTGTTAGTGCCTACAACCAACATATCGTCCACGTACAACAGCAAAATAACAAAGTCTTTCTTAAACCTCTTGTAATACGTACAATGATCTAAACTGAGTCTGTTGTACCCAAGGTTGATGATGAATGAATCAAATCTCTTGTACCAACACCTTGGCGCTTGTTTTAAGCCGTACAGAGATTTGGTCAACCTGCAAACCAAGTTCTCCTTTCCTTCTTTAATAAAATCTTCCGGTTGGAGCATATAAATTTCTTCTTCAAGTTCTCCATGAAGAAACGCAGTCTTTACATCTAACTGCTCTAAGTGTAAGTCAAAAGTAGCACACATAGCCAAGACTGCTCGAATTGTTGTAAGTCTTACCATAGAAGAGAATATCTCATTGAAATCAACTTCTTCTTTCTGAGCATATCCTTTGACCACCAATCTAGCATGATACTGCTCCACTTGATCATTCCCGTCACGTTTGATCTTGTAGACCCATTTGTTTCCAATGGCTTTTCTTCCATGTGGTATTGTCACAAGTTCCCATTTCTTGTTTTTATCTAAAGCTTCCATCTCTTCATGCATTACTGTCATCCATAGAGATGCATCAGAACCTTTTATAGCCTCCTAAAATGTTGAAGGCTCCCCATCTTCTGTTAGGAGACAGTATGCAACGTTGCTCACCATCACATACTCTGAGTGCCAAGAAGGTTGCCTTCTTTCTCGAGTTGATCGACGTACTTCAGGTGCTTCAAACTCGACTGGTTCTTGATCATCGTGTTCTGGTACTACTTCAGAAGAAACCGTTTCTTCCTGTACTGATACAGTCTTAACATTTTTCTTCGTGCTATTACTTTCTTCACATGTAAGCATGTATTCTACAAAGACAACATCCCTGCTGATGACAACCTTATGGGCAGTAGGATCCCATAGGCGATACCCCTTTACCCCATCAGCATACCCTAAGAAGATATAGTTCCTGGATTTTGGATCCAGCTTCGTTCTTTCTTGGTCATGATACATCACATAAGCAGGACATCTGAAAATATGAAGGGAGGAGTAATCAATTGGCTTACCAATCCACATCTCCATAGGTGTCTTCATCTCAATTGCTGTTGATGGAGACCTATTTATCAAGTAACAGGCTGTAGTGGCTGCTTCTACCCAAAATGTCTTGTGTAGACCCGCAGTCCTAAGTAATGCTCTCATTCTTTCTACGAGATGTCTATTTGTCCACTCTGTCACTCCATTTTGTTGTGGTGTGTAAGCAAATGTCTTCTGCCATTTCACACCTTCTTTACTACAAAAAGCATCAAATTCCTTTGATGCGTTCAAAACTAGCAAGTATACTAGTCGCACAAGTGATAAAGTGAAAAGTAGATATCATTCCCACGAGGATTGATTCTAATTGAATTTGTTATTTTCCAGCAACAATAAACTAAACAGGGGGGGTTTTGTTGAATGATTAACTAAATAAAATAAGAATACAAATTAAGAATAACAAAACAGAAGTTAATTTGAATGAAAGATCAGTGAGAGAAATCTAGTTAAGGGATCCTTCTCTGCCACAAGATATGGATTTGCGAATTAATCATAGAATTGTCATCCAATTACACCATTGAAATTATCAACCGTAGATAACAACAAGCTCTGTTATCCCAATCTTTCCTTACTTTGTTGTTAAATAAAACAAGCTCTTTATTTAATCTCTATCCATTAAACAACCTAGAACAAGCTCTCTGAGTTTAATTCAATGGAAGCATTACAATAAGAAAGATAGGTTGATCTAAGCAATAATCACATAGGTTCGGATTATTTAACCTAGGTTGTATTTTTCAATTGCAATCTCTGATCACAATTTTGCTACTAATGATTAGAAATTCAAGACAATTACGGATCAAGATTTCTAATCTAGCAATAGACAACAACAGATTATATTCAGTTGGCCATTCCAAATACAATCAGTAAGCAATCATAAGCATTAGATATGGGAAAATACAAGCAACTTCAATTAGAGAATTGGATAACAATTTCTGACACAATCAACTCACAAAAACCATATCAAGGGCTTTGAAATCACCCTCAACCAATTCAGATTCAGTTACACATGTTTAAAAATGTGGTAAATACAATACAACATGGAGACATTCCAGAAAATGAAAGGGAAGGGAAAAACTTAGCAAATTTTCTTACACAATCAACTCACAAAAACCATATCAAGGGCTTTGAAATCACCCTCAACCAATTCAGATTCAGTTACACATGTTTAAGACTGTGGTAAATACAATACACCATGGAGACATTCCAGAAAATGAAAGGGAAGGGAAAAACTTAGCAAATTGGATGAAAATCTCTTAGGATTATTGTTCTTCCTCTTTCCAAGCCTTCTTTCTCCTTCAAGAACTCCAAGAGATGAGAGAAATCCAGAGTTGCAGCCTCCAAGTTGTTTCCCCCTCTTCAAGTTCTTCAAATAAAACCCTAAAATGTGTTTATATACTCTGCTACAGTAACCTACTACAGTGTCCCATATTATACATGCTACAGTGATTTGTGGAATTACATTTCTACACTTCTCACACTGTTTTGATTATAACTTTCGGTACACTGAATGGATTTATGAACCGTAAATTTCTCTAGAAAATAGACTTCGAGTGCTTTCCAACGGTATATAACATGTTATCCGGTTCATTGCATATCAATACAATTAAATCCGAGAAGATGGTTGACTAGCAGTGGTGAAACTGAAGGGTTTTACTTCACTTTGGTGCAAGTTCCTCCAAAACTCCTACAAACATCAAAACCACACGAAAACATAAAAATACCAAGGATTATAGCAAAGATACATAGATGAATTGATATGAAAATGATACATAAATGACACCTATCAAATTCCCCTGCACTTAAACTTTGCTAGTCCTCGAGTAACTACGACGATATGAAACAAAACTAAATTGAAATAGATTCAAAGAAAAAAATTAAAACACACATGTTTTAACTTGCAAATAGGTCTCAAAGATTGTACTTCATTATAACCCAAGGAAAACTTCAAAATAATGCACTTGATCAACAATATTATCTCAAATATTAGTTTCGCTTCACTTCAATTCCTCAAGAGTGTGTGTGTAGAGCCATTCTCACCTAATCACT
The DNA here is from genome assembly GCA_013180625.2 of Boswellia sacra. Taxonomy (NCBI): domain Eukaryota; kingdom Viridiplantae; phylum Streptophyta; class Magnoliopsida; order Sapindales; family Burseraceae; genus Boswellia; species Boswellia sacra. Next base: position 370,354 of record SNVD02010928.1, on the reverse strand, counting down.
TGTAACCCGGATGAGTTTATGCTTAAAAATGAATCATTTTTTATAGTGAAGATGTGTGTATAAATGAACTCCATAGGCCTGCTTTTCAAGTCACACTCCACAAATGTAGACATGCACAACACCAAGGATCAAGTAGGACTTTATTAAGCTTGTAACGTTTGGCTAGGGTGAAGGTATGATAAAGAATAATAATTTGGCTCAAATCACCCACAAACACATAAATCATTCAAGACTATGTAGAGCTCAAGCCTATAACAAAACTTCATTTCAATTCACCAGGTTACTCCCCCAAACTTATTTAGAAAACTCAATCTTCTTTTTTTTTTCTCTTCTCTTCTTCTTCTTTTTTTTTTTGTAGAAAACAAAAGAAACTACACCCCCACACTTTGTTGTTTCATTCTTTTTAAGAACACCCAAGGGTATAGATATCTTTTTCTTCTTCTTTTTTATTTTAACTGCAATTCCCTCCCCCACACTTAAACAACACATTGTCCTCAATGTTTAAGTACGTAGAAGATAAGTACAGATTGTTTTTTTTCTCTTTCTTTTTTTTACAAACATAATAAAACTCACTTGCATTGCTCATGGCACAATCCAACCTCCTCTAACTTCCCAAAACCAGAACATAATTCAAAATATCATCGTGAATGATCTACATGCTCTATAGGTAAGGGACAAACTGCTTGAAAAAAAAAATTCATTTGAGGTTAGGAAATCTTTTTAGTGAGTTAACAAAAAAAAAAAGCTTACAAAGGCTCAAAGGGGTAATTAAGGATCAATTTTAATAAAGGTTGGCTATTAAGGCTCAAACGGTCCAAAGATGGCCTAAATCATTTCCCTAATGTTACACAGTCTAGGATTTCGCCTCAAGTGACCATCAAACAAGTTCTAGAATTCATTGAAATCTGAAGAAACACTTAAATTACGTAAACTTTATCTAAGTAAACAAATAACTCAGTGATAATAGCTCAGTGCTCAATGTTGTACAAGGAATCAAAGACAAAGCGAAAACTAATAAACATTTCAAGCACACAGATCCATGCATTATTTATCATTTTCCAAGAGTTATTCTCAATTCAATCATTATCTTATCATCGACCCACAAAATGCAGGAAAAGAGGTACGTGGCGTTGTTACACCTGAGTCAAGATTGTATATTTCAACAATCCTTAGGACCAGTAGCCGCAGACTTAAGGTTTCCAGCCTATATACCTTTATTATGAAAGAACAAAACAAGAAACAAGACACTTCAAACAACATGAAATAAAAAAACTACAGATTTATTGAGAGAGAATGCGTTTCAAGAGTTAAGGAAACCCCATATTCTGCCATTCTCAGGTTTTTCCACAATGTTTTTTTTCGAATCGAAACTGATAAAGACAAAAACACACAACAACTCTAAATTACACAAAACTAAACTTACTCATAAAATAACAAAGTCCAACAAGCCAGCAAGCAAAAACAAGTCAGTTAGAATGGGTCTAAAAAGTTTAGAAGTTAGCCTCCTTATTCAGCCATTATGGATTGAAGAGATCCAGAATGCGTTTCAAGAGGAATTGAACTTTTTAAGCCATCACTCTAAAAGCTATGATTAGAAAATATTACCAGGGGTGAAAGAAATAACCTGAAAAAAAAAACTCAAAAGAAATGATATGAAAAATCTTAAATAAACATACTAAAAAAAAAGTAAACAAAAACGAAGCAAACCAATAGATAGAGATTACAGATGGAGCGTTAAATCCAGTCTATGCCTTTTATTGCCTTCTCCAAATCAATCTATCCGAGCTATTGTTGGATCAGGTGAATAGACGAATGCTTGTAATTTGTCAATTAACTCCCCTGCAGTTGAAGCTGTAACCAAGATTTGCCTCGCCGACTGTGAGATGAAGTTTTTTTCTACTGCTTGATCAAGAAAAGACAACAAACCATCAAAAAAATTATTGACATTTAAAAAACCAATGGGTTTCCGATGGATGTTTAGCTGTGCCCAAGAGGTGATTTGAAATATCTCCTCTAATGTACCATAGCCACCGGGCAAAGCTATAAATGCTTCAGATTTAATGACCATATGTGCAATATGCTCATGCATGCTAGAGACCTGTAACTCTTCCCCCATTGTGTTGCCTATGATATCTCGCACAGCTAATGGTTTAGGGATAATGCCAAGAACTTTACTTCCTCCCAAGGATGCAGCTGTTGACACACACCCCATTAATCCAAGACTACCCCCTCCATAAATCAAATGAATATCCCTCGTAGCTAATGTCCTACCAAGATCAAGAGTTGCTGTTGTAAACTCTCCATCTTTACCAAATTGCGATCCACAAAATACGCATATATTTTGGAATCGCCGAATTGGTGTTTTCTCCATTTTTAAAAGTGCTCTAAACTTGTGTAAGACAATGATGCACGTTAGGTATTATGCAATTCAAGTGCAAGATAGGTTATAAAATGACATTTGAAAATATGCAAAATGGATATATACACACGTAAAACTCTCAAATTTGATACATAGGGACATAATTTCGGTGGGGGTTGCTCGATGCAGATTTATCGCCCCAATATTTGAAAAAGTGAGATATGCTTTCGGCGGGGTTTGACAAAACCTACACACTTGTCTCCCACGTGAAGCATGGAAAATGGACATATACTTTCAGCGGGGTTTGACAAAACCGCCACAATTGTCTCCCATGTGAAGCATGAAAAGTAGAGATACACTTTCGGCAGGGGTTGACAAAACCTCCACACTTGTCTCCTAAGTGTGCTGGTGTCATGGGGTAGTCATATGGTTTGTTAAAAAGGAAAATTTGAAATTAAAACAAACAAAATCAACAAACAACAACAACACAAAGACAACACTCATAATCGAATCAAACAAAACAAGAAAAAATAAAATTCAGCAATATTAACACACATTCAAATATAAAAGTAGTTGTGATTGTGGCTCACATCTTCCTCTGGTTTTACGTCCAGTAACGGCTGAAATGCCTTCTATGAGTTGGGGATTTGCTTCCCATCCAGTTTTCTTATAAACTGGCAAACAAGGTAGTTTTTAGTCAGATTCCCTAGACTATAACACTGCAATTCATCACGAAATTGTGTCCATAGATTAAGCAATTCACGCTAAACAAGTCCACAAGAATGTGACTCAAGAGTTAATAAAATATTATCCAGCGACTCATTACTCAGACCATTCTTAATAAACGAAAGTTTATCTTCTCTGTTCCTAGACACAAAACCTAATGAACGACAAGTCTGGTTACAATTCCATCTAGCACATTTATAACATACTTGTAACTTTTTTGCTCTTCGCCTCTTGGTGTAGTAGCTCTTTCCTAGTCCTGGCATGTATTTTGCTATATTAATATCAGGCTCACCGGACAATCTTACCTTGACTTTGATAAGCCATCGGATATCCGCAGGCACATTTAGGAGCATCAACGCCCAAAGTCTAGTCATCCGTACTTTATAAATTTTAAACACAGCATTTTGAGGAAGTGAAGGGACATATTTACGAAGGTTCGATAGAAAGATATCAGCATCCATTGAAGAGAAGAAAAGGAGAGATATTACCGATAATGCGATTGAGTTTGTTCTTCTCCCAGATATGCACGTTTCAAACCTTCGAGCAATGACTTCAGCTCCCGTTTGGATGTTTCCTCAATCTGTTGCACAAATGAATTTGAAGTACGGAATAATCAAATTAAACAAAAGGAAGGAAAAGAAAAGAGCAGAAACGAAACTAAAGACACATAAAAGAGATAACAACACAATAGCAAACAAAAGTCAAAAACAAATAAAAAAAATATAAAATAAATAAGATAGATGGCAAAGGGAGATAAAACCTGATCAATTTGATGGCCTACGAAAGGAATCTCCTCGAGACACAAAAATCGATCATTATTATCTTTTTTTTTATTTTTCTTTTCTTTTTTTATTTATTTTTCAAAAACATTGGGTTGCCTCCCAATAAGCGCTTGGTTTAACGTCCTCAGCCCGACGTTGGTTCCATCATAGGAGGGTCCAATCTCCGCTGTGCTTCACTAATGGGCTTGGATCATTCTTCTAACAAGATACAGTCCATGCATATGGCTGGGCCTTGGATGTCAGCAATTATCCACCCAATAGCTATTTTGTGATCTCTAAGTACTCGGACGCGTTTCTCTTCTTTTAGCGGTGCAAGGCCCATTTCTATTGTAATTGGCAAAGGATCTTTGTCACCCAAGAACACATGCTTCAAATAATCTGGAAGTGGCTTAAGCTCCAAGGTATTGACTTTCATCACAGAAGAAAGAAGTTTCTCATTAGATAAAGGCAATTCAATGTACAAAACATCATACCTGTTTGTGGTTATAGCTATAGTCTCATCTAAGCATGCCATAGCTTCCTCCACTTCTTTGGACACTTGTATAAAAATTCTTGATTCCTTAGAATTTTCTGTCCCTATGTGCCCACTAATAGCTACATCCAATCCATTCTTGCGAGTTAACTCAAAATATTGTTGTGGCAAAGAATCAATAACGTCAACTGCAAAAATAGAATGTAAGTTACTAGGGTACCTCATTGCCTCAAAAATATTGAAACGGATAACCTTGCCATCAAACTCTATGGTGAGAGTGCCATCATGAACATCAATCTTGATTCTAGCAGTTTTCGAGAATGGTCTCCCTAAAAGAATCGGTGTTGGATTAGGAGATGTCTCATCCTCTATTTTAAGAACATAGAAGTTTGCTGGGAAAACCAATTGATTCACCTGCACAAGCACATCTTCCACAACTCTTTTGGGATATGCATTAAAATGATCAGCAACTTGAATGGTAATACCAGTTTTCGCAAAAGGTCCAAGATTTAAAGAAGCATAAATAGAATATGGCATGACATTAATAGATGCTCTAAATCTAACATAGCTCTTTCAAACTTGGTTTTACCAATGGTGCATGGAATGGTGATCGTACCTGGATTATTGCATTTCGGAGGGAATTTTTCTTTGTAGTACAGCTGAAACATTTTCCCCCACACTTACTTTCTCATTCCCTTTTAACACTTACTTTCTCATTTCCCTTCAACTTTCTCTTGTTGGTGCATAACTCCTTGAGAAATTTTGTACAACGAGGTACTTGCTCGATAGCATCCAGAAGTGGTATATTTACCTCGATTTTGTGGAAGTTTCCAGGATTTCTTGTTCTTGTTCTCTTCTTTGATTTTGCAAATCTGCTAGGAAAAAGTGGAGGAGTAACATAAGAAGGAATTTGAGTTTTAAGGATCTTACCTTAGAAGCATGTTTTGTTCATGGTGGAAGTGGTGTCATCTTCTTCATCAGTTTGTGATTCTTTTTGTCAGGTTTTGGATACTTGCCCCAGTTTCCATTTGCCTCTCCACTTCGCAAAGTTATCGCACAAGCATTCTCTCTTGGATTGATCACCGTTTGAGAAGATAATTTTTCTGAGTCTTGGCCCTCGAATTTGCTCATGCTAGTAGCCAATTGTCCCATTTGATTTGCCAGGTTTTGGATACTTGCCCAGTTTCCTGCTGGAATTGCATTGTGTTAGTGGCAAGTGCATTAACAATATCTTGGAGAGACATACCTGAGTTTTGTGAAGCTGGTTGTTGTGCTGGATGTGGCATTGGTGGTGGTTGCATTTGAAATGGTTACTGCACTCTAGGTTGATTGAAACCTTGTGGCCGATTTGGTATGGCATTTGGGGCGATTGGTTGATGATTCCAGTAACTGAAATTAGGGTGATCTTCCCATCCAGCATTACAAGTGTTAGAGAAGGGATCATACCATTGCCTTGTTTGTCCTGGAAATCCACTCATGGCATTGGCTTGTTCCATATCTCCTTGCAAAGTTGGATACATGTCGATTGGATGCTCCATGGTAGAATATACCTCACATGTATAAGATTTCTGCATATGTCCTACAACCATATTTTCCACAAGAGAAGTTAGCTCAGAAAGTTGTTGTTCAATGTTCGAAGTGCTTACCTCATTTACTCTCCATGGTAGTTATGGCTCAAATCCGCCACTGAATTGATGGAAGTTTACTGCCATGTCGTCTAAACACAAACAATCAAAAAAGAAAAACAAACAAAAATATGAATCAACAATGAAAACAAAATAACAAATCGATTAGAAAATCAATCCCCGGCAACGGCGCCAAAAACTTGATGCGTTCGAAACTAGCAAGTATACTAGTCGCACAAGTAATAAAGTGATAAGTAAGATATCGTTCCCACGAGGATTGATTCTAATTGAATTTTGTTATTTCCAGCAACAATAAACTAAACAGGGGGGATTTTTGTTGAATGATTTACTAAATGAAATAAGAATGCAAGTAAAGAATAACAAAACAGAAAGTAAAATTGAATGAAAAATCAATGGGAGAAAACTGGTTAAGGGATCCTTCTCTACCACAAGATATGGATTTGCGAATTAATTGTAGAATTGTCATCCAATTACAGCATTGAAATTATCAACCGTAGATAACAACAAGCTCTGTTATCCCAATCTTTCCTTACTTTGTTGTTAAATAAAACAAGCTCTTTATTTAATCTCTATCCATTAAACAACCTAGAACAAGCTCTCTAAATTTAATTCAATGGATGCATTACGATAAGAAAGATAGGTTGATCTAAGCAATAAACACACAAACTCGGATTATTTAACTTAGGTTGTATTCTCCAATTGCAATCTCTGATCACAATTTTGCTACTAATGATTAGAAATTCAAGACAATTACGGATCAAGATTTCTAGTCTAGCAATAGACAATATCCAGATTATATTCAGTTGGCCACCCAAATACAATCCAGCAAGCAATCATAAGCATTAGACATGGGAAAATACAAGCAACTTCAATTAGAGAATTGGATAACAACTTCTTGCACAATCAACTTACAAAAACCATATCAAGGGCTTTGAAATCACCCTCAACCAATTCAGATTCAGTTACACATGTTTAAGAACGTGGTAAATACAATACAGAGAAATTCCAGAATTGAAAAGGAAATGGAAAAACTTAGCAAATTTGAAAATGTAGATGAATCTCTTGGATTGTAGTTCTTCCTCTTTCCAAGCTTCTTTCTCCTTCAAGAACTCCAAGAGATGAGAGAAATCCAGAATGCAGCCTCCTCCCACGTTCTCCCCTCTTCAAGTTATGAAATAAAACCCTAAAATGTGTTTAAATACTCTGCTACAGTAACGTGCTACAGTGTCCCGTATTATACATGCTACAGTGATGTGTGGAATTACATTTCTACACTTCTCACACTGTTTTGATTACAACTTTCGGTACACTGAATGGATTCATAAACCGTAAATTTCTCCAAAAAGTAGACTTCGAGAGCTTTTCAACGGTATATGATATGTCATCGGGTTCATTGTATATCAATACAATTAAATCCGAGAAGATCACTGACTAGCAGAGGTGAAAATGAAGGGTTTTACTCCATTTTTGTGCAAGTTGCTCCAAAACTTCTACAAACATCAAAACCACACAAAAACATAAAAATACCAAGGAATATAGCAAAGAAACATGGACGAATTGATATGAAAATGATATATAAATAGACACTTATCAATGACAGAGGCTGTGAATGAAGCTATTTGGTTACAGGGATTGTTAGATGAATTGAAAATTGGGCAGAAGAAGATCACTCTTTATTCTGGCAGTTAGAGTGCTATCCACTTAGCGAAGAATCCAATGTTCCATATTCGTATGAAGCATATTGATGTTCGGTATCATTTTGTGCGGGAGATCATTGATGAAGAGAGAATCTTACTTCTGAAGATTGGGACTGCCGAGAATCCAACAGGTATGTTGACAAGGTTGTGACAACGATCATGTTCAGTCATTGCTTAAACTTGATCAACATTGTACGAGTTTGACTGCGCCATTGGACACTTTGGAGGTGTCGCAACTGTGACAGAGAATATGAAAAAAAGAAGAAATGTATGGTGGACCGACATATTCGTCAAGGTGGAGATTTGTTGAGTTTTGGCTCATATGCAAGTGGGAGATATCCCACATTGGTTAAGTAACAAAACTTGAGTCTCATGTAGGCTCATAAAAGAAGCCATGTGGGAGATGTTTAAGTGTCCCATTTTGAAATTCTCTGTCACCCCTTATATTTGTAAGGTCTCATATAAAAGACCTCATAGTTTAAGGGCTTTTCATTAAGGACCTTAAAGTTTGTAATATTTATCTGTTTTTTCCATTTAGTTTTGGGTATTTGTAATATTGCCCAATTATTTGGGTAATTACAATTTGATCCAACTATTTGGATAATTATAGTTTGACCCAATAGTTGTAGTATTTGTATTATGACCCAAAAGTTTATAATTCTCTCTGAAGATAGTAGAAGATTTCTTTAGCAGCGCCCGAGGACGTAAGTAACAATACCGAACCTCATTAAATTTTGGTGTTCTTTCTATTTTACATTGTTGGTTGATTAGTTGCCTCTTTAGTTGCTATTATATTCAATTATTTCGCATAGTTTATGGTTGTGCATTTGGTTGTTTTGTTGGTATCACTTCCACGTTACGCAACATGGTCATCAAGTATAAACGAATGCAATGCATGGGCACCATTAATTGCATTCACTTCTTCTTCTGGTTTAACCATTTAAGAACTTGGGAAATTAATAATATTTCAGCAAAACATATCATTTTTCAAATTATAAAAGGTTGATGGATCTTGTTATTGCATGTGCATATTATAAAGTAACTTGCTTGGTCCAAGATTGATCACAACCCCAAAACAAAAATCAAATATTAATTAATTAGTGCAAATATTCAAAGTCCACTTATTTGCATGCCACACATTTATTTGCCATCACTCTCAAGTCTTAGGTCCACCTAGAATGTGGCTTTTAGCATAATGTGTGAGATGTCAACACCAAAGTCCAAGTACACAGTATTTGACACAGGATCACAGATTCTATAAATTATTCACTGCTATATTTACTTTTTTAAAAGTAGAACAAACTCCAAACTTGAGCCTAAAATTTGGTAGTCAAAGAGAATGAAGAAGTGCAATTTCACCCTGACAATTGTGATCTCTATCACTTCTTCTCTAGTTCTCTTTGGGCTTCTAAGAATGTTGTATATTTTTTTATGGAGACCTAAAAGCCTAGAGAAGCACTTTAGGCAACAAAGCATAGGCGGCACTTCTTGCAGGCGTTTGCATAATGACATGACAGGTATGGCTAAGTGTTCTAAGGAAAGTTGGTCCAAGCCAATGCCTCTAATCCATCAAATGGTGCAGAAGTATGGTAAGCAAGACTTTTTTTTTAATTTGTTGGAAATTGGAAAAATCAGTAGTGATATATGTTACGCAATGCGGAAGCGATACCATCAAAGCAACCAAATGCACAACCACAAACTGTGCCAGCTAATTGAATATAATAGCTACTAAAGAAGGCAAACAATCAACTAACAATGCAGAAATAGAAAGAACACCAAGATTTAACGAGGTTCGATATTGTTACCTACGTCCTCGGACACTGCTGAAAAACCTTTCACTATCTTTAAAGAAAATTACAAACTTTTGGGTCACAATATAAATACCATAACTATTGGCTAAAATGCAATTACCCAAATAGTTGAGCCAAACGTAATTACCCAAACAATTGGGTAATACTGCAAATACCCAAAACCAAAAAAGGAAGAACAAATATTATAAATTTTAAGGCTCTTAATGAAATGCCCTTAAACTATGAGATCTTATGTTGAGGCCTTACAAATGTAGGGGGTGAAGGAGAATTTGAAAAGGACACTTAAATGAGAAGACTTGACTTTAATTTATAAGCTCAAGCCTCTCCCATACAATGACTCCCACTCCATGTGGGATCTTTGCACACACATACAAATGGTTAAAATAGCCAAAACTCCAATAATTCTCCACCTTAGCGAGTTCTATATTCTCTATCACAGCTACAACTCCTCCAAATACGCCCAATGGCGCAGTCAAACTCGCACAATATTGATCAAGTCTAAATAATGACTGAACTTGATCGCTATCACAACCTTAGTTAACATATCTGCGGGATTCTTGACAGTCCTAATCTTCTGAAGTAAGATTCTCCCTTCATCAATAATCTCTCGCACAAAATGATACCGAACATCAATATGCTACGTATGAACATGGAACATTGGATTTTTCGCTAAGTGGATAGCACTCTAACTGTCAGAATAAAGAGTGATCTTCTCTGTGTAATTTCTAATTCATCCAACAATCCCTGCTTCCTTCACAGCCTCTGTTATTGCCATATACTCTGCCTCAATAGTAGACAAAGTCATCGTAGACTATAAAGTAGACTTCCAACTCACTGGTGCTCTTGCAAGAGTAAACACATAACCAGTTGTCGACCAACGTTTATCCAAATTACCAACATAATCAGAATCAGCATAACCAATAGCATACTGATCACACGTATCATCCCTCTCAAAGACTAAGTCAACATCTACGGTTTTCAGCAAATACCATAGAATCCATTTCACTACTTGCCAATGTCCTTTACCAGGATCATGCATATACGTGCTCCCTAGGGATGGCATTTTTCCCCGGCTGGGTCGGGTACCCGCACTTTACCCGTACGGTCCGGCCGGGGAAAAACCCGGATTTCCGGTGTTAAGGCCCGGGGACGGGGCCTGCTAAGTGCACACCGATCCGGGTGCGGTGCGGGGGCAGTATTGCTGAAGACACCCGGTCCCCGACCCGCACCCGGACGGCCCTGCACTATTAAAGCAAAATTATGCTACCTGCAGGATTCGAATACATGACCTATGGGATTGTATTGCCGCCATTTACCACTAGACCACATGGCTTTTTTGCTAGAATAATGGAATACACTTTTAATTAATCAATTCATTTGTATATTTAATTAAAATTAAAATCTTCAACAGAGTTGGGATTTGAACCTGGGTTATAACACACAATTATAACGCGCTTTGCCACTTCTGCCACCCGTGCACTTGGAATAATACTGGCAACATTACATTATTTAGCCAATTCAAGACCTGAAAAATTAAAAAAAAATAAATCCGGGGAAAATCCGGGGATTTTATCTGGGTGCGGGTGTTACATTCTAAAACCCGCAATTACCCGCACCCGGAAAAACCCGGAAAAAACCGGGGATTTTGCGGGGACCGGGGAGGAGTTTTTTTATCCGGTGCGGGTGCGGAAATGCAAAACCCGCACCCGCACCCGGATTTTGCCATCCCTAGTGCTCCCTAATCCAACTGCATGTGAAATGTCAGCTTTTGTATATACCATAGCATACATCAGGCTATCAACTGCATTAGCATATGGAACTCGAGACATATACTCTCATTCCTCATCTGTACTAGGAGATAAAGATGTACTGAGTTTCATATAAGGAGCAAGTGGGGTACTTACAGGTTTTGACTACTCTATAATGCCAAACTGTTGTAATACCTTCTTCAGATACTGCTTTTAAGTCAAATAAATCTTGCTTCTCCCTCTATCTCTACTAATCTCTATACCTAGTATCTTCTTAGCTTTACCCAAATCTTTCATCTTAAACTCTCGATTCAACTGAGTCTTCAACTTCTCAATTTCTTCGACATATGTCGAAGCTATCAATATATCATCAATATCCAAGAGTAGATAAATGAAAGAACCATCACGTAGCCTCCGAAAATACACACAATTATCAAATTTGGTTCTTATGTACCTCTCCCATCATAAACCGATCAAATCAGAGATTGCTTCAAACCATAAAGCGATCTTTTCAGTTTGCACACCAAATTTTTCTTACCAACAACTTTGAATCCCTCTGGCTGAGTCATATAGATTTCCTCTTCCAAGTCACCATGTAAAAATACAGTTTTTACATAAAGTTGAACTAGTTCCATATTCATCTGAGCTACCAAGGTCAACAAAATTCTAAAGGAAGAATGTTTCACAACTAGAGAAAATATCTCATTGTAATCAATTCATTCCCTCTGAGTATAGCCTTTAACCACCAACCTTGCCTTGTTGCGCACGTCATTCTTGTCAAAAAATCCATCTTTCTTTGTAAATACCCATTTGCATCCAGTTGCTTTTTTACCCTTCGGTAGTTGAGCTAGCTTCTAAGTTTCATTCTTCTGAAGAGACTGCATCTCTTCGCTCATAGCTGTCTTCCACTGATCAACTTCAAAACATATGACTACCTCTTTATAAGTGGAAGCAATATCATCATCTATAATTGGAAGTGCATAGGCCACCATCTCAGCAAATTGAGCAGGTCTGCAAATCTTACGTCTTGGCCTATTAATTACAATAGATTCTTGTTGCTGTAGAGGTTCTTGAGTAAAACCCTCTCCATCATCTTCTAAATCCTCCTCTGTCATAGGAGTACCATCATCTGTCTCAACAGATCTAACTTGATTTAATGTTGTTGTTTCAAACTCCACATGCTGTTGAGTATGCTTCACCTACTATATATGAAGTACCATTCATCTTTGTCTGTTTTCTGATTTCTTCAACATTGAAAACTCATCAAATATCACATCCTGACTAGATACAATCTTCCTCGAACTAGGACACCAAAGACAATATCTTTTTACCTCTGAAGCAAATCCCAAGAAAATTACTTTCTTGGCTCTAGGATCTAGCTTAGATTCTTTTACATTATAATATGCAGTAGAACCAAAAACATGTAAAGAATCATAATGAGAAACAGGTTGTCCAAACCATACCTCCAATGGAGTTCTCTCACCAATAGCAGTTGAAGGTAGACAATTAATGAGATGACACGCATAAGTCACAGCCTCAGCCCAAAATTCCTTGCCCAACCCAGTATTAGACAACATATGTCGAACTTTCTCCAGCAATATCCGATTTATGCGTTTTGGCACCCCATTCTGTTGTGGTGTACCTCTAATAGTAAAATGACGGACAATACTTTCATCTTGACACAATTTCAAAAATTGATCACTACAATACTCACCACCATTATCTGTTCTAAGATACCTGATCTTTTTACCGGTTTGTGTCTCAATCATCTTTTTCCACTTAAAGAAAGCACTGGGTACATCATCTTTTGATTTCAAGTAATACACCCAAGTTCTTTTGGAAAAGTTATCAACAAAAGTAAAAAAGTAGTGCCTACCTCCCATAGAAGCGGTTTTGATAGGTCCCCACACATCTGAGTGAACATAATCAAGAATACCTTTGGTATTATGAATATCGGTGCCAAATTTCACTCTCTTCTTCTTTCCCAGAACACAATGCTCATAAAAATTCAGCTTTTAGGTCTTTGCACCTTTTAATAAGTCTCGTTTCACCAAATTGAATAAGGCTTTCTCACCTGCATATCCCAATCGTATATGCCACAGTCTAGTGATCTCTGAGTCTGAATCATTATAAAAAACCGTGACCGCTGATCCAATAACTGTACTACCATTATAGTAATACAAGTTGTTCCTTCTTGTGCCTTTCAATATCACAAGAACGCCTAAAGTGACCCTCAAAATATCATCTCGAATAGATGTAGCACAACCTTTAGATTCCAAGACTCCCAAAGAGATGAGATTCTTCTTTAACTTTGGTACATAGCAAACATTTGTTAGAACTCTAGTCAGTCTGTCATGATTCCTTAATCGGATCGAACTTATCCCAACAGTATGCCAAATATCATCAATACCCATATACACAACTCCACAATCAATCTCTTCAAACTAAAAAAATCATTCCCTATGTGGACACATATGATAAGTATAATCCGAATCCATAGTCCATTCATCAGAACCAGAAGTGGATGGGTGACCAACTAGACGTATATATGAATCACTATCGTCCTTACGCTCAACAACACATGTATTAGAAACAACTTTGCATTTATCTTTCTTTTTCAACTAAGGATAATCTTTCTTTTAATACCATTTCTCACAACAAAAGGCACACTCATCTTTTCCTAGTCTACCCCTTGATCAAGATTTTTCTCTTTTTTCTGGTTTCCTACTTTGACTATACCCTCTCACTGTCAATGCATCTACTAACTCATCCTATATTCTCTTTCATCTTTCTTACGAATTTCATAATTCAACAAAGTAAAACAAACTTTTTCAAAAGATAGTTTATCTTTTCTATGGATAAGAGTAATGCATAAATGATCTAATTTATCAGGAAGTGAGCCGATCAATATCATAACCTTACGTTCATCTTTGAAGGTTTTATATAAGTTTAACAAATCAACAATTAACTTATTAAACTCATCAATATGAGAACTGATGCTCGTACCTAGTTTCAACTGAAGACAGAACAATCTCTTCAACGTATACAACTAATTTTCATTGCTTTTCTTCATATATTTGTTTTCCAACGCCTTCTATAGTTTGCTTGCAGATGTCTCTTTTGTGAATGCATACTTCTGTTCTCTACACAAACAAGAGCCAATTAACCAACAAGCTTTTATATTCAGTCTGTCCTAATCTCTTGCACTGATATCTTTTGGTTTTGTTTCTTTGAAAACAATATCCAAATCTTGCTGATACAACCTGTCCAACACCTCACTCTACCATAAGTTAAAATTATGTCAACCATCAAATTTTTTAACATCTATTTTTGCATTTATCACAGTCACCGTCTTCTCCAATACAGTTGACGCTGATGCCATCACTATCTCTCACAAATAAGCTTGATACACAAATCACCAATAACCAAGCTTCAACAAATTATTATATTCAATAACTAGCAATCCAAATTCAACAGCCCATAATAGTAGTAAGTACTAGAATGAAATAGTTACTCACTATCCAAAACCTTAGGCTCTGATACCACTTGTTACACTTCCGTACTGTGCACAACAATTCAACAAATAGGGGACCATATATGGAGTAAGTATCCAGCCTAAAAGACTAGCCTATTAGGTGGAGGAACTCCTCCCATATATAAGCCCAATGACCTTCCCTTAACCAATCAATGTGAGACTCCAAATGGGGACTCCTTGGGTATAACAAAATTGTGCAACAATTAGTATCAGAGCCAATCTAAGACAGCAATGTGTACTAATTTGGTTTAGACAAGGATGGTGTTGATGCCCAGCGGGGCCTTGTCCTTGTAAGGGATTATCGTTGGTTCAGACAAAGATGGCACCTCCACCTACTGGAGCCTTGTTTGAGGAGGGGGATTGTTGTACTCATTGAGTCCCCATTTGGAGTCCCACATTGATTAGTTAAGGGAAGGTCATAAAGCTTATATATGGGAGGAGTTCCTCCACCTAATAGAATAATCTTTTGTGCTGGATACTTACTCTATATATGGTGACCCATTTATTTAATTGTTGTGCGTAGTGCGGAAGCGTAACAATATAAATCTCTACTAATCTTTTAATAATAACACAATATTGATATTGAAATGAAAAAAAGAAAAATCTGTCTAAGTTGGATTGAGAAAAGGCCTAGGCTGATAGTAGTAGACCCGGAGCTGATGAGGCTGGCATTAGCAGACAAGTCTAGGAAATATATTAAGCCACCATTGAGCCCTTTTGTCCATCTTCTATAGCTACGAGTCTCAACCTTGGAAGGAGAGAAATGGGCTCAACGTAGAAGGTCAGTCACACCTTTTTTCCACTTTGAGAAGTTAAAGGTACGTATGTACATACCTTTAATATATCCTCTTCTTAATTAAACAATTAAATCATTTTCAAAGATGACTAAGATGATTGTTAATTGGCATTCTCTGTTTGCAATAAAAAGAGCATGGCTCGGGCATTCTCAAGTAGTTGCATTAACCTGATCAATTGGTGGAAGAAGTTGAGTTCTTCAGGTGCATATGAACTCGATGTTGTCTCAGAGTTCCACACTCTTATCAGGGATGTTATCTCTCGCACAGCTTTTGGAAGCAACTATGAAGAGGGAAAAAAGATAATTGAACTTCAACAAGAGCAAGATGCATTGGTACTAGAAGCTTTCTATTATTTTTACTTCCCTAGTTTAAGGTACAACCACTACAAGAAATTTTAAAATATTTGACACATAAACATTATTATATTTGAGGCTTTTTTAAAAATGAGTCAAATATGGAGGAGCTTAAAAAAGTGAACCCGCTTCCTACGTTTACTTGACACAATTTTTATATATCTTAATTACAAAATTGCCACAGCTTATTGAATATTTCGTTTCCCTCCTTCTGTTTGCATTTCCCCCTTTTATTTTGCCCCAACCGCTCTATTTTTTCTCATTCCCTCACTACACTCCTCTCACCGATTAAAATCACTTGAATCACTCAACTTCTCTCTCTCACTGATTGAAATTAGTAAACTTCTCCTACACTTTCTTCGTCGATCCCTCACTCCCTCACTCTCTATCATTGGGTAATTTCCACTTCTCATGCTTCTAGTCTCTCTATCACTAGGTATGTTTCTCTCATCTCCTCTTATCTCCGTTGCTATCTCTCTTCACTTTGATTTTCCTGGTGAGGTGGGTTTTTCTTTTTCTTTTTCTTTTTCTTGTTCTTGTTTGAGCCTTGGTTGAGTGGCCTATTTTCGATTTTCAAGCTAGTAAAACATTTTTTTTCTATCAATCTTCTCGAAAGCACGCTTCGCATTTTGGTTTATTTGGAAGTAATTTTAATCCTAGTTGAGGAGCTTTCACGTTGAAGTGTGCTTAAATAGATGTCTTTGCTTTTTGTGCTTTAATTGCTCGATAAAATGTCTAATTGAGAATTTCAGTGAATTTGGTAAGGACTATAAGAGTTGCTTGTAGGCTTGATCTGGAAAGAAGGATTGCATCTCAGTTGGATATTGCTGCTCTTGATGATCTTTTAATCCCATCTTTCTGACATGCTGATGATACATTATTTGATGTTGACATAGTTCAAAGGATATTGGTAAATTTTGCACAACAAGATGATAATGAAGATGATATGGATGATGCATCTGTTTTTGAGCCCGACAGTCCTGGTTCACCAACCCAAACTGCATTGTTTAAGGTTTCAAAATTGGTAGACAATTACCTAGCTGAAATTGCCCCTGATACAAATCTCAAGCTTTCTAAGTTCATGGCCATTGTAGAGACTTTACCAGACCATGCACGTACTGTTCATGATGGATTGTATCGAGCCATTGATATTTACCTGAAGGTATGTTACTGATTATTCTCTTTATGACATCTCAATAGAACTGTTTGAGTCTTTGCTTCAAACTAATGTGGATGTCTTTGTTGAAAAATGAATATGTTTGATAGGCAATGCTGAATCGCTGATGGATGAAGTAGATAGTTATTAGTGATTCCTTTTGCAGATAAAACTAGCCTCACCAATCCTTCAGAAATTTAAAGATGAAAAACTCCAAGCTGTCCTACTCGCTAATATCTTCTATAACTATAATAATTATTGTAGACTTGCAAATTTTATCCAAACCCTTCTAATCTAGATAGTATTCACCAGCTGCTAATAGCACATGTTTTGCCTCATTATGAATATCAAAAATAAGCCAAGCAGGATTCTTTTACGACAAGATGAACCAGAAGTACATATTCATTTCTGCCAGTCGTTCCTATGTAGCAGATGTATCCCTGATATATTTTTGTTCTTACGATTCTTTACCAGGCTCATCAGAACTTATCAGATTTGGACAAGAAGAAACTCTGCAAACTAATTGATTTTCAGAAGCTCTCACAAGAAGCTGGTGCACATGCAGCACAAAATGAATGCCTCCCTCTTCAATCTATCATTCAGGTTCTCTACTTTGAGCAACTAAGGCTCCGTAATTCCTTGTGCTGCTCTTATCTTGATGATGAGCAAAAGCCAGTGCACTAGTCATGGCAGATCAGCAGTGGTGCACTTAGTGCAGCAATGTCTCCACGAGACAACTATGCATCATTGAGGCAAGAAAACAGAGAGCTAAAACTTGAGTTAGCTCGTTTAAGGATGAGATTAAATGACCTAGAAAAAGAACATGTTTGTATGAAGAGGGACATGCAAAGGTCTTATTCTCGTAAATTTATGAGTTCTTTCTCAAGGAAAATTGGTAAGCTTAGCTTCTTTAGACATAGTTCTTCACGGGGTTCAAGTACTCCCTCAAAACATTCTTATAGAACAGATTCTAAGGTGATTGAGAGAACATGTGCCAGCACAGATTAGCTAATTCAGGTACCTGTAATTTTTTCTCTGTACATTTTCTTTAACTGCAAGCTGTACTCTTGGTTTATCTCATTAATTAGCGTTTTGCTTCCTTGTATATGAGTTGCGATGCTTTAGGTGAGCAAGACTGGGGCCCTTCTTGAATGCAAATTATGGTTTTTGGGGAAGTAAAACGTTGATATTGTTTAAGTTTTACATATGTAAAAGAGAATTTGATGTAAACATGTGGAAAATGTTCACGATAAATATATTTACTGACATGAGCATTCAGAACATGAAAAACAGAACTGCATTTGCAACCTCCATTAACTGACTTTTATTATATTTTTCTCTTTGCGGGCATATTAGTTTAAACAAGTTGGTTTCTATTGAATCTTTTCAATCCGAAAATCCTAAATCCAACTGAGTTATATATTTATAAAAAAATATAATTATAGCAAATTGAAGGAATTACTAAAATTTAATGCAATTGAAGTTGGTTTCTTATTAATGGTTTCTTAATTCATACAATTGATGAGGCCCACAACTTATACATTAGGAATGGTAATAAAAGACCAATTAGCATCTGAAAATTACTAGGAAAACCAAAATATCAAAACTAAACCTTGTAGACCCTGATTGTTGTTGCTAGTTTTTTGAAACTTGACTGCCAAACTTAATGCCATCAAATATCAAACTTTAGCACAGAAAAACACATTATGAGGACAAAATCAAGTTACTTCTGAGCGAGACTTAATGAAGAATCTACTTATCTCAAGAAAAGGTCTGAACTTTGAAGAACGAATAAGAAAAAGAAAATGCTTTATATATATATATATATATCTGGTTCAAATTCTGTGCTTATTATCTGTGGTTCCTCATCTTTCACTGGCAAGACAAAAGAGACCTTAAGATGATTTGACTTACGAACACTTTCATCTTTCCTTAAGCAAGACTTTAACATAGGGACTTGTTGACTGTGCTCAAACTCTATATTACCAGCTTCTCTTCTACGGAACTTTGCACTTATGCTACTATCATTAAGATATCTATCTTTAGCACTGAATGATCTGATCTTAGTTGTAAAATTTTGATCATATAATGTAATATGCATGTGCATGTTTTATTTCTTGTTTACTTACCGATATTGACTTGTGTTGGCCACTGATGCAGGATTATAAAAGGAATGTATTAATGGAGGCAGATATTCGATGTTCAAGCACTATTCAAAGCATGGAGAGATAGCTCAGAGCAGCTTGCCATTCTTCTGACGCAAATATATATAGTATTGTGAAAGTAAGCATCCATTGCCCAATTTTTCTCTTTATAAAAGCACTTTTATAGAATTTCAGAGAAATCATAAACTTAAATTCTCTTTTCATGATATACAACGTTTCTCACTGATGTTTTTCCTCTAAACCTATAAGTTCTTTCAATTTTTAAACCTTCATTACTTTGATTTTGGAATCATTGTCCATCCGTGAGGCTTCCCTAATTGGTCTCTGATCGGGGATTAGATAATGTATTAATACAATGCTTGTTTACGCTCAATTGTTGATTAGCTTTTTTGTCCATTTCTTTCTCTTATGTGAATATCTTTCCACTGAACGATCTGATACTTTTAGTCACGACTATTACACAATTCTAGTTCTTCAATTGATGTTTCAAATGTCAGACCCACTGTATTAATAGATGTACCCTAGTGTTCCATTTTCTGGCTGCTCTGGAATATATCCTGATTGTCAACCATAAACCTGTTATGTTGCTTGTAGCTCTGAATTATGTAAAGATGGCTGCTCTGAATTATGTTGCTTGTAGCTCTGAATTATGTTACAAACAGCTGTTAAGACCGTGTGTAGGGGTGCAAGCTGATTTTCAGATATGTGAAAGAAAATCAATATTTGATGTAGCCTCTTGTATGGTTACTTGCTTTCTTAATGAGTTGGTTCTTTTTATGGTTTAGCTCATTTAAATGTAAGATTGAACTAAAATGACATGTTTGTAAAACATTAATTGCATACAGATGGGTGAAGAATGATCAAATAAAAATAATAATAATAATTTTTTTGGAATTGAAGGGTTTGTGCAGCAAACAATGTACTAAGGTTTGCTACTTATAGTGGCATATTCTGGTTCAGAAAACATCATTGATCACCTGAAGTAATTGAAGTTTCTGATAAATTGCTCAATGTATTGAGTTTTGGAAGGATTGAATCTTTTATACATTAAGTGTTGCTGTTCTAAAATTAATTAGGCGATATCAAAAGAACAAATAAAATTAGTAAGTGATTTTTTGTTAACAAAGTTGAACATTTAGGTCTAACTGAGTACGTCTGCAATGATTTTTGTTTGTTCAGCCGTATAAATTACTTAAAATAAGATAGAAACGTCCAGGAGCTTTATGTTAATTGAATTCTTTGGGGCCTTTTGGTACATTGGACTTGCTTTACTTATTTAACTCACATGACAATGGTTTTGGAATTTGTCGGACTAAACTCTTATTTGGCCTTTTTTGCAGCTTGCAGCAACTACATTTACTGGGGCAATATATTGCTTTGGTGCCTTTTGTTTCAAGAGCATGTATGGTTTCCTTGCTCTTTTCTCCATTGGTGAACTTTTAATCTTTGCCATTTAGGTATTTCTTTTGCAAAGCTGAAAGACCTCAGCATCATCCAGATACGCTAGTTAATTTCGCTACTGCAGTCACATGTTTCCCATTTATCATGTAGAAACTTTTATACATTAATCTTATGAAATTCAGGATTATTTGTAATACAATTTTACTTTCAATGTCTTCAAGTAGTGATCTTGATTTGGAATTCCTAGCCCTCCACAAATTGAAAATTATAAACTCATGTTAAGAAGCATAATTTATGCTAGTGAAAATATTTTGTCCATGGTAAGATCTCAACCTTAATCTACCTATAATTGTTCAATTTTGTGTTAGGATTTATTGGGATTTAAATATGGTTTTTTAATGTTGATAGAATATAGTTAGGTCTGATAGACTATAATTCAGATTTAATTTATTCATCTATAAATTTCGTAAACCTAAAACCAAGTTTGAAATTTCAAGGTCTCACCAAGTTCGAAACCAAGTTCGAAATTTCAAATATTTAAGGTAATAATATTTGACTGTAAAATAGCTTACATACTTGACGGTCAAAAGCAATCAGATATGTTTCGTAAAGAGTCAAATATGAGCCAAAATATTTATCATACTTGACAGTATCGGAAGGTCAAGTATTAAATTAATAATATTTGTTTGTCAACAAGGGTCAAATATCATTCTATGCTCACATACTTGACGGTCAGAAGCAATCAAATATGAAAAAAATTTCGTAAACCTTTTACTGCAAAATACTTGACGGTTATAAGCAGTCAAATATTGAAAAATTCGATCGTTGGAATCAAAATATTTGACGGTTACTGTCAAATATTATTAACAAAATTTTAAAATTTTGACCGTTACTTTTGTCATATTTGACAGTTAATGTCAAATATTTCTTCAATAAACCGTCAAATAAGGCCTAAAATTTGAATCCAAAGGTATAAAAACTTTATTGTTTCGTAAGAGTCAAATAATACTGTAGTGGATATTTGACTGTTTGACCAACGGTCAACTATTATCATATTTGACGGTGACATATATGACGCGCAAAAACCGTCAAATATTTTCATATTTGACGGCTAAAAACAGTCAAATATTTGCTTTTTTCTTGTAGTACCCATCAAAAATCTAGAATATTTACTCTATATTTTGTCAACTTGATTTAATTGCATACTGGTCAATGTCTTGATTTTACATTTCCTGGGACAGATTTATACCCACTAAAAAGAACAGAAGGGGATATAATTATTATGAAACAATATTCTACTATATGAAAAATTGTTATAATCATACAAACTTTGAACTCATTCCCAATAACCCTTCCTGAAGACCCGTAACATATCCGAAGACCCGTAATACACCTTTTCTTCCTAAGCTTTCTTACTCACTCACACCTCCAAGACGAATTTTAACCACCTCACTAGAGAGGATTTCACCTAAGCTAAACCATGAAATTGCTTCAAATGGTGCACTTGTAACCAATGAATAAGATCCTTTATATAAGCTTTCAAGTCCCATTAATAGGAATCCTCTTCCTTCCCTAGTAAAACTCTCATATTTAGAATATGATTAGTCTTTATTTTCTAGTTGAAGTAGGATTCTCCTAAATTCAATTAGAACTCTTCTAATAGGATTTTTATCATTATCAAGACTTTAGAAATATCTTTAAAAACTTTTAGGAATATCTTTTTATTTAGCTAATATCCTAACAATAATGTAGACAAGGGGATCAAAGCAATGTCACCACATATTATCCACAAGAAAGAGCAGGCTATGCAAAGTAATGTAGAAACTGGTAATGATGACATGCTCAACTTGTTGTTACAAGTGAAAGAACAAGCCCATAGTGATTTGGCAATTGAAGATGTGATAGAATTAGGAGTGCAAACTCTTCTACTTTGATGGACCAAAAACCACTGCCATCTGGCTCACCTGGACAATGATCCTCTTATCCATGTATCCAAACTGGCAAGAAAAGGCAAGAGAATAAGTCATAAACAATTGTGGCAAGAAAGCTCCCAGAATCGAAAATTTAAATCAACTTAAGATTGTAAGTATTTCCCTTCCATGCTAATGTTACATTCTTTGAGCAATTAATGCTACACATAACATATACGAATTTATCAAGAAACCACCTACATTAAAAGCTTAAGCTATCAGAGTAAGGCCGAACATTAGTATGAAGCTTCATTTTCTAACAAAAATGATTTGTTGTCACACATTTGTGTTATATTACTCATCAACATTTATTATTTTAATTTTTTTATAGTCACACTATGGTTCATTTGATTACATGTTGCTTTGTATACAAACGTCGTATGTGTATTATTGTTATGCATTCCTCTCAAGCTAGTGTATCAAATTTTCAAAACACAAACATGGATCAGTGAAAATGAACTTTATTGGTTAAAATTTTATTGTGGACTTCAGGTGTCAATAACATTAAATGAAGCGCTTAGGCTATATCCACCTTTGCCGCAGCTGGCTCGATATACTAGGCAAAAAGCCAACATAGGAGGGATCTCTGTCCCGCCTGGTGTAGACGTTCTGTTTCCAATATTATTTCTCCATTATGATCCGAAGTATTGGGGTGAGGACGCAGTAGAATTTAGTCCACAGAAATTTGCTGGAGGAGTTGCAAAGGCTTCAATGGTTCAACTCTCCTTCTATCCATTTGGTTGGGGCGCTAGAATCTGTCTGGGCCAAAACTTTGCAATTATAGAAGCAAAGATGGCTCTAGCTATGATTCTTCAAAACTTCTCCTACCAGCCCTCACCCACTTACGCTCACTCTCCTTGCACCGTCATTACTTCAACCACCACATGGAGCTCCAATTATACTCCACCAAATCTAAGGTCTCTAGATCTCCATAACCATAGACATAAATAAGCTTTAAGGATGAATATTTGTAATTTTACATTCCTCAGAAATGTTGGGATTCAAGCTGGGAATATGTTGTTGGTGAAGGGGAATTAAGTATGTTATTTGCCTTTTTGTTACTTGTTATATGTTGCTATTAATTATCTATTTCTATTTCTACGAAAACAAAGTGTCTGGATATGCAACTTGATTGTACGCCTAGTTTTTCTATTTAAATATATTTCTTTGAACGTCAAAAGTAAACACAAGAACTACTTTGAACTCCAAAGTAATCCCATTTTCAATTAATCATCCAATCTATTAGGGTAAAATGTAATAATCTACCTACAAATTTGCTTCAACGGTTAAAAGCTCAGATAAAATAAACCAGTAAAAGTCTCATACGTATGCGTGGCGTTGGCAGAGATCATGCTCAAGAGTGAATAAGCATATTATTCAGTGTAAAATACGTGATGTATTTAAATTTCTGGTTTCATGTAACAGGTTTTTCGTTACAAACTTAAGCCTGAGCACCATTTTGCCATTTTAATATAGATAAATGCCCAAAATCTTTGTTGTGGATTTGACCATCAGTCTCAAATCTAAAATTGATGGAGCCATATCAGGAAGCAATGGAATCAAGTCAAAACTTAGTCAAATGGGCCCCAACTTTCATGGACTTCAATTAAAGACCAAAACAGTAATTTGTCCTATGTGCTAGCTGGGCTGGCAGACGTTGGACCATGAAGAAGAGAACTAGATCCAGCATAAAGCTTTGCATATTTCTGCATCGTGTATAAATTAATATCGAGGAATTTGGGTCTTAAGATACTCGTAGCATAAGCTTGCTATAGATTATTAACATAGCTGGAATTTGGCACTTTAAGTCCCTTGTCTTATCAGCTGTTTCTTCCGTGTTATGCACTTGAAGTCTCTTTGTCTTATAAGTTGTTTCTTTCCTGTTCTGCTAATTCAGTCTAGTTGGTCTTTCTTGGAACATATATTTATGTACTTATACATAATAGAGCAAATTTTAGTATATTTAATGAGTCGAAAAGCCCTCGTGAACACTTTGGCATTTACAAAATTAACTCCGGTTCACGCTCGTTATCCTCATTCAATTAACTTGAGTTTATCACAACAAATTTATAGTATTAAAATTAGATTTGACTGAAAACCTGGTCCAAGTAAGTTATACTTGTAATAGGAAAACTCCAGTTATAAGGTTGCTATTGTACTTATCTTGTTCATCATCTCTTGCATGTGGATGTCTGCGGAGTGCAGTGTAATGATGCTACTCAGTTCAGTTTCCCACATTTTGATTTATCTAAGGTTTAGAATATTTCTCTCAGAATTTCAAGGAGACCCTCCTTCTCATGGAAGAGCCAATCTATATTTCATGATGAATAGTGGGCCTAGAATATCAAATAATGACAAGTTTATTGTTTGCTATTATAAATAAATTATCTGAGTATAGAATTATGGTTGATTTTAATTATTTCTGAACTGTACGGATACATAAATTTTCTGCTCATAATAATGAGGGAAATCGAAAATATACATAACTAATAAAATCTAATTTGCAAGAACAAAAGAAGAAGAAGAAGGAAGAAAAGGATGGAAAAAAAGGGTATATACTTTTTGTCAACTAGGAATATGCTTTGCTACATAAACCTGAACAGGGATTTTACTGGAAATTTCCCGTGGTAAATACATCACAAAAATATGCACAAGCCACAATAGATAGATGGAACAAATTTAAGTCTAAATATCATTCAAAGTTAAACCAACTCTCATCCATTTCAAAAAATCTACTCATCCACTCTAAGTTTAGAGGCTCCTCGTTGAAGCAGCAGTCGAAGAACTCATCTCTAGCTAAGCTACATTTCGAGACCTCGTCTGCAGTGGAAGTAGTACCTTCTTCACTTCTTTTTTCTATAGTACCCAGCTTCACTACCTTAGAAATCTCGAGCTTTGACGACTCTTGTGTGGACGTTGAGCCTCTACTTTGTTTTTGATCATTTTGCTTAAGTTTCTTGCGCAAATGAGAATTCCAATAGTTCTTTATCTCATTGTCCGTCCGACCAGGTAGCCTTCCAGCAATCAAAGACCACCTATAAAAGCATTTAATTTGCTAAATTATTGAATCCCACATGCCAAAATGGGTTACATATATTGATGGACAAAAAGACATAATTATATTTGACTTGCAATTTGCTTACCTGTTACCAAGGAGTTTATGAAGCCTGAGTATTAAGTCCTCTTCTTGGTCTGAGATGTTGCCTCTTTTGATGTTGGGCCTGAGATAATTCATCCATCTTAGCCTGCAACTCTTCCCACATCGATTCAGACCTGCAAAATATAACGTCGCCATGTCAAGCATTTTTAAGATCAAGTAAGAGCATTGGCTTGGTGACATGAGAATGAACAGTACTGTCATGAAACCTGCTTTGGCTGCAATTGATTTCCACCTCTTTGGACCATGGATTTCAATAACTTGCGCCAACTTTTGGTCTTCTTCAGCTGTCCATGTTCCTCTATTAGCTTCTTTCTTTGCGCATTGACTACTCACAGAAGCCACTGGCATCTTCTCCCTTTCCTCCTATGACCAAGCAAATTAATCCACCTAAATTCAACACACAAGCAGTTGCACTCACACGCATGCACAGAGGAGAATCAAGAGGGAGAGGGATAGAGAGAGAGAATGGAAGGAGATAACTAGTAGTACTGCGTGATAATGAGTGCAGACTTTGTATAAGGCTAACCTTGCAAGTGATATTTATGGTTTAGGGAGTGGTGAGATGGGTCCCTTCTATCTAGCTACCTTTCTTGGCCAAAAGAATTTGAACCCAACTAACCATTTATAAATGAAAGTAAGCTTGCTCGCAGACTGAAAATTGATTCAAAAGATTTCTATTGGTAAATCATTGAAGAATGAGAGCATCTAGGATTTTATAGGCTTATACATATAAAAGATATATATACTTGTACACTTATATATGATCACTTAGATCAAATTAATTTGAGAATATAAAAGAGAGAAAAGGGATCAAAGAGAGATGCATCAACAGACAGATCTGCATATATCTAATGACTGTGTAGTTATGCAATTAAATGTCTTGTGTGTGTATATATATATATATTTAACACAAGACATGCACTATAGGCTAGCTCTTAACTGCTTAATATGCTCCAAAGAAAAAAACAACTTAATTACTTCATTCATTTCATATATTCATAATTTATATATGTCAGAGTTGGAATTTTTTGTGGGACATATGAAGCAATATATGATGAGAACAAGGGGTAAGCAATTTGAGGACAACAGGAGAGTCAAATTACACATCAAAACAACAGTCATGTTCACCATCATTTTAACAGTATCATATGGGGGAATAAAAAATTACAGCCAAAATGTGAGAAAACACAAATAATTGCAGGGCATTGGTTAGATTCTTCTACCTTGAGAAAAAAATTTGTATCATGACCTATATGCTTATAAACACATTCGTCTCATTCATCTGTCACAAAATTCTGTGCATCATTGTATATAATTTTATCCTGGGTTGTCTGTCTAGGGCCCTTGTGTATGGTTTTGTCAGAGCCACGGATACCCACCTAATGCCTGCCATGGACCATGGTTTTAAAGTTTGGGGCCGTGGCTAGCTAGTTATCAATTTTGTAAAAATGTTAAAAGATTTTACAAAAAGTTACTTGAAATTTACCATGGAAAAAGGTCCCAGGACTCATCAACTTTTCTATATATGCTTAGATCTTGTTATCAGTTTATTAAATGTGACTGCTCTTCTCTCTGCTAAAAGTGTAAAAGCTAAGATTATATATATAGAGAATGCAGCCTTTATTTAAAGGCATAGGTTGTGGTACTGGGATTTCATTAACTTAAGCAGTATAAGTAGTATAATTAGTTAGTGATTGCCAGACTCATGTATTTGTGGACACATATGCATTGGAAGGGCATAGAATTGATTCATCTTCACAAAGATGGAGCAGATGAGATGATGATGGATAAAAGCTATATAATAAACGTGAAAAGATTAAACAAGAACAAATGTGATGTTATCTTTTAGGCATTATTTGGTTTTACATGATTCAGTGGTCCAGTCTATCTGCTACTGACGATATTTAGAAATCCCATGCACTCCTATATGTAAAAAGTTACATTATTGTAGGAAGGAGATTCAGGAATCAGATGTGGATCACACACACACAAATACATACATATATAGATGTGGATCACACACATACACACACATTAATTGGAAAGAGACTGAAAGGGTGCTTGGCTTGACTCTATATATATATATATATATGCAAACCAATGATCTTCCTCATCAGAAGAATATCAAAACTAATAAATATATGGAAATAACCGAGTCCGATCTTGTCAAATTCATTTCATATTCTTGCACTTTGTTTGTTTATCGTGAATTTATGTTGCACATTAAAGAAAAAGCACCTATTTTACGACTGTTAATTAAGGTGTGTGTGTGTGTGTGTATAACACCACTTTTTCCCCAAAGAGAAAAAAAAAAAAAAAGAATCAAGATTTGATTTCGAATATATCAAGTGGTAAAATTAATATGACACACAACTTAGCAATGTGGATTTTGGTATAATCTATTAAAGCCACACAATCATAAGGGCATGTTGTTGGCACTCATAATTATACGCTGCCAAATTTTCTTCAAATTAGAGAGTATTAAGTGAAAAATCATATTAATCCAAAGCCCAAATATACACAATTTGTAATTCATTCCATTGGAAGCAGACATATTGTAAGAGAATTTAAAAAAAAAAATTAATGTCTGGCATGCAGGAAAGTAGAATTTAATCATCGCAATAAGATTCGTTCAGAAACCAATTTTAATTTATTCAAAAACTGGTTATCGTTTGTTACTAAAAGTAAAAAATTTTAAAGACAGTAATGATTGAGTTATATATAGTCACTGAAGCCCTGAGACATATAAGCTAGCTTTGAATAAACCAACTCGATTCACAGCTGCTGCATTGATAGTGACAAATAAGCGAGCCCGTGAACAAACAACAAGAAAAACAGAAAGCAAAGACAACAAATAATTTTAATTGAGACTCTAGTGACTTGTCATTTGATTTTTTTTACAGAAAAGAGGAATGTTTCTTTCCTTATTTACGAGCAACAGAGTGCAGAAAGGTTAATGGAAATGAATACTCATTAAGTATTTAACTCCAAGAAGTCCATTTCAATGCCAGCGTGAAACAAAAAACAACAATGAACTTGTGAAAAGGGTTTGGTGTTATTTTATTGATAGGTCACTTGATAGTCCAATCTGTAATGTTCTTCTGCAGCAAAGTGTCTTTATCTCTATTTGCATATCACATCATTATCAAAGTGGTACGTTATTCCCTTGAACCACTGGCGAATATAATTGAGATTTTGTTCAAAATTCAACAATGAGAGTATCTAGCTTCAGTTACTATAAATATATTACTTGTCTTCTCAGGAAAAGCTGATAAGGGCTTTCTCAGGAATGGTGTATAATTGCATCATCGCATCGCTTGGAGAACAATGCACGCCACGCAAACCGCAATTAAATCATGAAAGCAATTCCCGCAATTCGGGTTTCTAATCATTTGATAATTGATCTTATTATGTGTATATACAAACAAATGTGTATTAACTATATTGAATATGAATATGCACATCAAGGCACGAAACTCATCGTTTAGCATTTTTTTAATACATAAAAATACTACTGCTAATTGGACAATATTATAACTGAAAATTCTATTAAATTTTTTTTCTTAATTTCAGAGAGTAATTTAGAGTTTTTTTTAACGCTTACATAACGAATTTAATAAATCTTTTGTACAAAGTGTAATCCATGGTTTAGTCTCAAAGAGATATATGTAGAGTATGAAATACCTGCTTATTATTATTATTATTATGCTTTTAAATTAAAGAACTTTTTTTCTTAAAATTTTATATCAATAACATAATAGCTCACATTTTAGAAATTTCAGTACTTCTTACTCCAGTCTGACTCTGTTGCTGTTGCAAATTGAGAGCAATTATGTTAGCACTGAAGATAAGAGTAGAAGTACACCTCAAGAACCACAACTACAACATCAATGGATGGTCAGGAGCTATTAAATAATCAAATTAATTTCACTGAAGCAGTTTATTAAAGCAAGCAGAGAACATGGGTTTCTTCTTCTTGGTCTAAAATTAATTATTTTTATTTAGTCTGATGCTGGGTCTTCGGACACAATTCGTCCATCTGAAACCTGCAGATAAGTCTAGTTGCAAGTACATCAAACTTAAATAGCCAGCTAAGGCCCAATTAATGTGTTTCGGTTGTTCAGTTTGATGATGCTAGAACTCTACACTGCGACCTGCTTTGGCAGCAACAGATTAATTAAATTTCCATCGACCTCTTTGCACCAATATTGAGTCCAAGTGCCCCCGGTTTTTCAAGAACCTAACGTCACCATGCCCCTCTGAAATTTGTTCATAATAGGATAGGTTAATATCTTACCCGCTTTGTTCAAATCAACTTTATAATTTAATCAGATCAAATACTGTTCGAATTTTCTCCTTGTAAAGAGTCCAAATTGATTGACACCCAGTAGAAAGAATTCGGTACACTTTCAAGTAGGTCTTATCATCTCATGTCATCATATTCATCTGCCTGCTCATATACTTTATCAATGTAATCTAATATACAAGCCCAATTTGAATCCTATTGGGTTTTGTTTAACAGTGGGTGGATTGGATCAAACCCATTTAGGTCAGTTCAATCCATTTTGCTTCTCCAAATTTCCCAGTTTAACTTAACCCAAGCTTTAATTCATGCCCTGCTTTTACACAATTAAACTGCATATAATGGAAGGCCATGGAGTGATCTGCAGGTCAAGAAGTTGTTCTCATTCAATTACAAATTTGATTAGACTTGAAAAATATCAGCCATGGCCATGAATCACAAGTGGCAAAATTAATAGTTCTATGCTCACTATAGCTTTTTTTTTTTAATAACTTTATCAGATTACTCCATGACACTCAATGGCAATCAGACTCAATATTTATAAGCATTCTGGGCCATGACTTAACTGTGACATGATGCAAATCTCTCTTGCAGGTCATAAAGAGATTTTAATAAACGTAAATAATGGCACAAACAAGAGGATAGGCATAGACTTACATCAGTGAAAAAGGGATACAGTGTTCTACTACTAAGCTCTAAGAATATGCCCTCTTTCAAAGTACAGAGAATATATAAAGTAGACCTAACACTGAAGAGCCTGAGTTTCACAGGGTTTGTGTCAAAGACTGAATAACTATAGGCCAAGATACAATTCAAATTCCACATCATCATGGTGAGACATTTTCTTCATCAAGATCATTGGAGCCTCTATAGCCATGATCAGCTAGCTCTAGAAAGAATATAAAATTTAATGAGTGTCAAGGACATACTTGACTGCTCAACTTTCCACACTATTCTCTCCAACACCTTATGGATTATCGTAATAAAAACACAGCATATATCCATATCCAAGCATTTCTTTTTTTTATTGATTGTTCGAATATTATTCATCACCATAATTAAAGGGGCCTCTAACTTTTCTCCATCTATGCTTCAAGATACTTAAGAACATGGAATGTTGCCCAAAGTTGAACTAGGAATTGTAAAGTGATAGCTTCTTGTGAATGTTAATCGCCCAGAGCTACAAAACTTTTGTATCATCTTTAAGGAAGTTCAGATGATAAACCAAAGTACAATCACTTCAAGTGCTTAAAAATAATAGATTAATGAAGTTTCTACAGTGATATGGCTAGTTGGGAACTTGGGATGTGACAGAAGAGATTTAGTCTTGGAATAATCTGATATGGGTAAAGAATATTTTGAAAATATATGGCATATAATACTAATTAAAGTACTGTATATTGCCATAATAAAGAGACGAGAATCAAATTTACAATACATGTCAGTATATGCTATAGGGTTACATAGTCAGAATCCATTACATGTAAATTCGAAATTGAAGGAAAGAACAAAGTCACAACATGGTAAAAAGATATGTATTTATCTTATCTTGAAGTTCCATCAAGAGAACAACCTCAAATATAATCTATTTTAAAAGGGTTATTTATAAGAAAAACTGTTTTGTTATTGTGATAGAGAATATCAGGTAAGATATGTATATTATATATGTAAAATGGGAAACTCTGCAGACTGCACTCTCTAACATAATAAAGTGTGGCTCTGTTGTTGTGGGAATAGGAAATAGATAGACCTCTTCTAATCTTCCCATTCTAATGAAAAATTTTCCAGGAAATTTTAGAGAACTTTTAAAAGGTCTCATGGTTCCTATTACAATCTTAATGTGAACTTGCATTTGTTTTCTTAACTTTGATGGATCTTTGCTGTGTGCCAACCAGTCGCCAATTCTGCATATCAGTATAGAATAAATGTAGATTTAAATTAATCCATATCTAGCTTTAAATTTGTCCAATCAACAGGAATTGGCCTCAATTTTTGACATTCTGAAATAAAAAGCAAAATTGAGTTTACCAGAACAAAGGTGTGCTATCTGCAAGAATTGATCAGCATCAATATTCACAAGCAAAGTTCTCAATAATTCCAAATGTGAGAATATTGATAGCTAATACGGGCTACACACTTGCAGCGATATTATTCTAGAAAAATCCAACTCAATATGTCAAACGGGACATATGCCAAGTCAGATATATTAAGTGTACTACCCGGTATTTACAGATTTTGGTAGGTTAAAGTTGTTCGCTGTTTATCATCACAAAAGCAACTGTAACTATAGTGGATATTAACCTACTTTGGATTATGGAGAGTTTGCAAATTGCAATATATTAATTTGTTGCAGTAATCGGTGTGCCTGAAAACGTGAAAGCATCCCATCAGTCCAAAACCCAAAAAAAAAAAAAAAAAAAAAACACATCATTAAAGGAATCTAAAATTCTAGAGCTTCACATCCTTCATAAAGAGTTGATTACGAGCCCCGGAACAAGGAAAGGAAGTTCTTTTAGAGTTGCTTTTTCTCTATATAAATAGACGATGTTTTGACTCTGGCCATGTCAAGCAGCAACGTCTTCTGGGATATATTAATTTGATAGCATTAGCTTTTTAATTAAGTGAGAAAACA
Organism: Boswellia sacra; assembly: GCA_013180625.2. Lineage (NCBI taxonomy): Eukaryota > Viridiplantae > Streptophyta > Magnoliopsida > Sapindales > Burseraceae > Boswellia > Boswellia sacra. The sequence continues at coordinate 337,641 of SNVD02010928.1, read as the reverse complement.
AAATTCTTCAACTAATTAAAACTCTGCTCAGGTTCAATTGACAAGTATATATCTAGGAAGAATATTAATTTAGCACTCAATAACTAACCAATCCAGGAAATTAATAATACTTGGAAACTATCCAAAAAGTTTCACTCAATCACTCATGCAAGAGATCTTCTCCTAGAAATCCTTCACCACAATTCCAATGGTGTCAACATCTGCTATCATACATATTCAGCCAATTGCTGCTGGCAAGCCAATTGGTTTATTATCCTCACTCAAACAAGAGTCATCATTTGCAAATACGATTCCGCAGAAGAAATAGCATGCTTATTAACCTCACAAATTGGCCCCACGAATAAATATTGATACTATTATCATCTCTTATGATATAAGCTTTATATTGCATAGATTTGGGTTTAATGACAGCACCTACTAGAAAGTCTTCTATTTGTATCATACACGTATCAGACAGGTCTATTCTTAAAGAAGGAAAATTAAGTTCCATATCGTGTAGTAACCGGATTCTCCTTTTTCTAGTCAATTGAAGAATGATGAAGATTTATCTATATATCAAATATATATTTATTCATTCAACGCGATGCATATATTCTTTTTAATTTGGTGAAGAGAAAAGTGGAGAATATGACAAAGCCAAAGCACAGAGAAGATTAAGCGCATCAGCAAAATCATATCTTGACGAAAGATGTGTTATGCTGCATGCGCATGCAATATGGGAGGTGCATCAAGCTTGCAAAATTGAATTCATTGTTACGACTCACGTATCTAGTAAGAAAAGGACCTTTCACTGAATCAATCTAAGAATTTTGGAGCTCATTTCATGAAAACTGACCCCATTTATAATATATATCACTGTCCAACTTCAGCAAATTAGTCAAGTATCCGATCAACCACCTTGATAACGTATCGCAGATAGCTTTGGGAGATCAATCAAAAGTCTACAATTACACCAATATGGTTTCTTCCTCTATCTTGTCAACTAATGTGATGTCCTAGCTTCTCACACTTTCAAGATAAGATTCATATATATTATTTACGTGGAAAAATCTTATAATTGAGATATATCCGGCTAATAATTAAAGGCATACAAATCTGACTAATAAAGACATAAAAAATACATAAGATAACTATTTAACGTGGGACTTCCAACAATTCCCCTCTCGAACAAACACATATCAAACCGTCCCTGTTGGAAAACCCAGATCCTTACTTTGGGATAATTTATCATTAAATAGTTTTGGGAGATCAATTGAAAGTCGACAATTACACCAATATAGCTTCTTCTCTATCTTGTCAACTAATGTGATGTGCTAGCTTCTCACACTTTCAGAATAAGATTCATATATGTCATTCACGCAGAAAAAGCTTATAATTGAGATACATCATACTAATAAAGACATACAAATCCGACTTATAAAGACATACGAAACACATGTAACAACTATTCAATTTGGGATTTTCAACAATTCCCCTCTCGAACGATACAAAACACATATTATAACCATTTAATGTGGGACAGACACATATCAAACAATTTCTGTTCGAGAGTCCAAGTCCTCACATTGAGATTATTAAGCCTAATTCCAATTCCTCGCATTGAGATTCGTGGGTTTGGCCATGACACCATAGTTAAAGAACCAGTATCCAATCCAAAAAACCAACACTTTTGGTGGAGGGATCAATCTTTTTTATAACCCAAGACCCACCTTACAACTATTCAATATAGGACTTCCAAAAAAAATGTATTTATGTTCTTGAATGCACTCAAGTTTTTATCTTATATGTAAGACTACTTGGCAAGTTTTCTATATAAAAATGAAATTATATCTTATTTGAATAGTCTTCATCAAAAAATTTTATAGCTCAAACGATACGGTGAATTGAAGATGAAGATTTATGAGCAATTGCTACAACATTAATTAAAAAATGGTAATGTCCAGCATTAATTCGGTGTTGATAACCTGTTCTGCCGTAATCAAACAAGCGATTAATTAACCTTTCATAAACTCTTAATTTAAGTAGAAACCGTATGGAGAAAAGCTCCTATTTTGAGCCCTCAAATGAACACCTCAACATCACGTTCATTTTCTTTATGCTTTAGAGGGAATACTTGTGCCCGGACCATTCATCCCTTTATGTTATATACAGACTTCTAGGTAAACATATATATAGTGCTACAAAAATAAAACAAAGGTGTTATTCTATCCTGAACTGGCTAATTTTCTTTACTTTCACCTATCAGAAAATGATAATAACAATAATGATGATGGAGACTGGAAGGGCTATCACTCTCATGAATATTGTATCCTCAATGAAATTATCCTCTCCTCTCCTCGTATGAGAGATTGCCAAGTTTTAAAGTATGTTATGATATGCACATATTACTATTCATATAAAGAGAGAATCGTTATCATCATCATGCAGACGATCGTTCTCGATCGATAATAATTGATCCTCTCTCTCTCTATTAAAAAAAAACAAAAAAGAAGGCTACACAGCAGGAGTGTGAACGTCCCATCTTAATTATTATTATCACTTCTTTGAAAACGGACATTTGCGAGTTGGGAAGTCCAGAGTCCCGGCTGAAAAACAAATCAAAATTTTGTTAACATCATCAATCACGAGCATATCCTTTTACTTATGATACCAAATGATATTTTTTTGCTTCTTGACTTTATCTGTTTGTTCTCTACAAGAAAACACATAAAATCCACAACCCAGATTCTCTCATCCCCCATATTTATTCAACTTCTTATGTTGTTCGCTTGCTCTTCAACCTTAGCTTTGATCGATATTATTTGCCTAACTTCAGATAAACCAAATGCAAATCTCAACGACTTTACCTCAACAAAATCCTAGGAAATCTATCATTACCAAAATGGTCAAAATTAGCTCATTTTGAACTAATCATCAAAATCAACTCTTTCCATGCTTTCTTCAAAGTCTAAATTACTTTTTTAAGCATAGTTTGGTTTTGGGCACTCTATCCACCTTATTTTCAAATTGATTCAGCAGCCATCAGCCTATATTTTCGTGTCAAAATATAAGATTTCACACAGCAGAATATCTATGGAACAGTTGAATATTCAATCACGTGAAAAACCAAATAACAAGTTCCTTAGCGTTCATAAATTAAATACAGATCTTTCCCTTTCAATTAAACACATCTAGCTAAGAAAATAAACATTGATTTAACTTCTATGGACCATTAAAGACAACTAGATGTTATATGTGAACCCTTGTCTAATAGCTTAAAGCTTAATTTAAACAACTATTACTTAATATGATAAATTGATAGCATTTACATCATTAAATCGAACGTATTTTATTTTTTCATATTCATGCCATCTGCTAGAGATACCCCATCAAATTCCGATGATATAATTCAAAACACACTACATATATCTAATCTTCCTTTCTTAATTTGAACAAGTCTACATCAAAGGTGGAAACTATGACTTTGGCATAGGATTATAAACTAAAAAAGTATAATTAAAAAAAGTGCCGCCTTGAACAAGTCTTAATCAAAGCAAGAAGTGATTAATTAATTAATTTTCAAGTGGGAAAGGCAGTAAAATGGCGTTGTTGCAATACAGGTGACATTTTCAATTTGAATCACACAATCCAGTGCAAATCTACAAACAAGATTTAACTAAACGAAAATCATGCAAAAAGGCAGTCCAGTTTGGAATTTATGAGATTAAAAAAACCTAAGAAAATCAAAGAGTTCAGATTGCATTTGAATTGGGGATATTAAAATTATGCCAGTGAAAGTAACGTAACAGTTTATTAATATACCTAGTTACTTGTTTGGCTAATCACATGATTGCTAAAAGGGCAAAAAAAGTCCAAGCCTCTGGTCTAAAGGCATGCATGTAAAAGCTTCAAGGAGAATCATCCTTGAAATTGGAACGCCTTTGAATTGTTTTTGGTAACACTGAAGGTATCTTTATGCGTACGTGGTCAAATAAATGTTTTCTAGAATATCTAATCTTAACCTATTCAAGGCATGTTAACGTTTAACTTATTACTCATGATACTTGTGTTCTAAAAGAATACATATCTTTCTTGCATATATATCGATGCATTGAGAATTACAAAAATTCTACTATTGCTTTGTCATTTTGCATGCATTAATATTCCAAAAACAAAAATTCAATATGTAAATTGAATTTGACTAATAATTTATTCCCCCTAGTGACTCAACTGGCCCTTGAGTAATATATAATACACAAAAACAAATATGATTACAATCAACGTAACCCCATAACTTTACCCAAAAAAATATGGAAAGAAAGAAAAGGCAAATATGTAAGATCAACAAATGACAAGTAGACTAGATTACAATCGATTAATTAAATAATTTAACGACGTAATTAAAGTAATGTTTAAGCTGTAAACAAGTAGTCTCTTTCCTAGTTAAGAAATAGGTATAAAGAGCGATATATGTTGAATTTTCTGTTGTGTACAGTTGAAAAAGTTATCAGTAAGTTGGCATATTATAAATGGATAGTTGTTTTGTTTTTGTGCTTTTAAGGTGTGATCCATGCATGCAATGTGCCTCGGATTCTCTTGTCCTATTGCCTGCTTGCTTTAATTATCTTATAGTAGAGCCATACCCATACAACTTGTTTTGCTTCATCAGATTATGTGATGAGAGAAGAATGAATTAAATGTTCTGCGACTGTTCCATGCCCGTTTAGATTCGCCCATTGTTGCTTCCTTCCAAACATGATAATTTCCAGAAGATCAATATTATTGCATGCATCCATGCCTGGATGCATATGCTAGCTAACTTAACTTTAGTTGTTGTTTGTTTCTAACCTAATTATCTACATGATATATAATAAAAAGATTACAACAGATCTTCATCAAGTCAAACTGCTAGAATTATTATTTGATTAATATAGATGGAGATCATTAAGTTGGTAATTAATAATGAAGTATAACCCGAGCTAGTTTAATATGCAAAACACTTGTATTGATTTAATGAAGACATATATAACTTGTATTTATATTCAGAGTTTACATTATCTGATCCTATTGGAGGTGGACTATACATGGATTCCTTCTCAGCACAAATATAAATAAAATAAAATGAAGAAAAAGATAAACCCTTGTACGATTTTTATCATTTTAATTAATTTAAATATTATAATTTTCTGTTGTAAATTTTTATATTTCAATCAGCCGCCCCAATAATGTTAGTAGGTGATTCAGTTCTAATATATTTAACCAAAAAAAGTAAATTTACGTATTCTGTATTCTGTTAAGAGGAAAATGGGAAAAAAAAATTAGCCACTAACAATATCTATAACCGTTGTGTTATTTATTATAGTATATCTTAATCCGATAAAACCATTTAAGAATTAAATTACATTTTAGTCAAACCTCATTATTAACTTTTTTAAAATCATCATAAAAGGCTTGACTAATGAAAATCAAATATAAATATCCAGTCAAAAATATATTTAGAATAATTTAAGAGTTTCCTTTCGGAATAAATAAATAAATAATATTTATATACTAGAGGTTGAGAGAGCAATTGAGTAATGCTACTCATACAAACTATTTATACAAACTCACATATACAAACTGACGTGGCATCTCTATATGATCGTCACATCACCCATGTTAATTAATTTCATTTATTATTAATATATATTTATCAAATCATTGTATTTATTTATCAAATCATATTATGTAACGTCAGTTTGTATGAGTGAGTTTGTATAAGTAGTTTGTAAGAGTAGCATTATTTGAGGAGAATTTCATGATACACTATATTAGTAACAAACATGCAATTCCCCCAATACACTCAATTTTTATTTTAAGTAATAAAAACATAATTTAATAGAACACCAGCCAGATTCAAACAATGATAAAACTCAATTGACTTTAAAGCCAAAGAATTAAAACAAAAAAATATATAAAAATTGGCATTGTTTAAATATATTAGATGTTGAAATTTCTCCCATTTAGCCACGTTATCCCCGCCCCACCCTTCTACCTTTATTTTATTTTAATTAGCTCTCACCGAATAATCAAATATAAAAGAATGAGTTAAAGTTAAAATATCAATTGACCAAACAAGGAATAAACATGCAAGCTTATATTCTAAAATTCTTTGAATCTTCTCTGTTTTGTTTACTTTTGCTTTTTATTTTTAGTTTTCTCCTACTTAATTTTTTTGTGGTCTAGTCTACTACTGTGACGTTCAGGTGTTCCAATCTCGTAATTATGCAATTAAGTCATTTATCACGCGACTGTGCACATCATTTAAAAGGGATTGACACTAAATAAGTACTATATTTTGACCTACACAAGTCAAACATAATATAATGTAAATTTATTCATTAATTACAACTCCTAATGCTCGCAGGCCGCAGTGAATGATAGGTCAATATTTAGTAGAAAAATCCGAGCATCTTAACTAACTATTTTAATAACCCTTTCTTCACTGTCTTACTTTGTTTTGTCCGTTGCAAAATATATTTCAAAGTGGAGAACCATAAACAACAAAATTAAAATAATCAAATTTTCTAGAAGAAAAATTTAAAAATAAAGCCAACTTAAATTAAGAAATTAATTTTAAAAATTCTTTAGAGAATGGTTTACGACTTTATGTTATTTCGGACGGCCGATTGAATTCAAAAGTCTAAGGCACTAAATTTAGATGCATTAATGATCCTTCTAATTAATTTTCTAAATGAATTAATCCCAATGTAAACAGGTATACATGCATGCACCTTTCTAGTCAAAAATTAATTAATCAAAATCGGCAATTAAAAGTCCACTGGCTCACTAACTAGGTTTTGCTCTCTGACCAAACTTAGGGAGGAAATCTTTGAGTTTACTTCTCAAGCAAAATTATGGAGGCCAAGTTATGTAATTTCAACAATTTAAAAAAGGATTTTAACAATTTACCCCCTGAGATTAAGTGAAAATACAAATTCTCCCTTGCAAAGATTTAAAATTACAAATTACCCTATGATTTTTGAATTCTGACGTTAAATTAAACGAAAAAGGAGGAGAGAGAAAAAATTCTTTACAATTTTACCAAAATAACCTCATTTTCGGTCATTTAACATTAACAATTTACCCCTTGATATTAAGCAAAAATACAAATTCCCCCCACACTGCCATCAATATCCATTCTGTCTTCCCTTTATCAGCAATCTCTACCACCTCTCCCTAGTGCTTCACCAAATCTTCCCCCCACATCGCCATCATCTAGGAGTGGCGATTTGAATCATGACACCCGAACATGACACGAACACGACACACGATTAATAAATGGATCGAATTCATATTAAGGGTGTTCAACACGCCAATCAGTTTAATAATATGAATAGTTAAATATATATTGTCAATCACACTACAAGAAATGTTACTTTTTACAACATCCGTTCACAGCGGTTTTTATAAAAACATTGTAAAAGTAAAATCAGCTAGCACCATTGCCCACTAATTACAGCGTGCACATAATACAACATTATAAATAGTTAAATGAAAATAGTTTTACAGCATTTATTAAGCGCTGTAAAGTGTTTTTAGGTCTCTAACATCAAACACTGCGTTTTGGATAGAAAAAATTAAATTAAAAAAATTCTTTTATTCTTTTCATTTTCGCGGGTTGCCTAAAAATTTACCCGGGATATCTAATTTTACTCATTTTTAGACCTAGTTTCCTCTCAGTCCCACTCGTCATTTTCTCTCAACCCCTTTCAATCACTTGTAGCCCTAATTTCACTCTCAATCTTGCTCATCAGTTTCTGCTCTCAATCCCTTAGCTAATCCAGAAATGGATGATTTTTGGCTGAGGGAAAAAACCTTCACGGAAAATGCAGCAAAAAAAATCTCAAAGCTTTACAACCTCCACCTAAATCACAGATCTAGTCGCTAAGATGGCGAAAAAAGTCAAACAAACTAGCATTGGAGGCATCAAAGAAAGTTGACGAGATCAAAGCTGCAGCGGTCAAGCAAGCCAATCAGATCCCGATCGAATTCAATCTTTGATGATTGTTTAGAGATGCAACATATTGTTAGAATATGAAACAGATTGTTTAGGGATGCATATTGGTGATGTTCAACCTGGAGAATGTGCTTTGGTCTAGAGGTACACTTTCGAAGACTATTAGGTAGAGTCTAGAGGTACATCCTGTATGATTTGCATTTCAATTTTTATTATTATAATTCTACTGGACTTTTAACTTAATCTAAACAATGTTTGCAATTGCTCTGTTAGCTAGAACGTGTTGGATCTGAAGTAGTTAAGTGCCATTGGGTTATCTAAGGTAATTTTGGATTATTCTATTTCACCACTTTTGTAATGAGTTTTCTCATTAAATGTATAGATGTATTACTGCTTATTGTTTGCTCCTAACTTTGCCAGTAATAGTTGCATTATATGTGTTTGTTATATTGGTTATTACATCAAATAACAGTCCCACAAAATTAACATCATCTCTGACAGCATGAATGCCTTTTATAGATGTGTGAGTTTATTGGTCCACGAACATTTTGTTTCTTGATTTAGTTAAATAAGCATGTAAGTTGGCTTAGTATTATGACAACATGATTGGAATTTGAGAGGATCGAATGCTTCATTTGGAATCATTGAATCTTTCATGATTTAGACAAAATTAATGAACACTCCAAAGGCTAATTTGGGAAGTCATCTGTTTCACAAAATTCAAATCCTCTGATAAAGGAAACAAAATCGCTTGGAAGGTTGTCAATTTCTGAAATTTCAGATCCAACTAAAAACTCAAAAATTTGATCATGTACGTTACTTTTATTTGACATTTTTCTTTCATTTTTTTCTTTTAATTTTTTACTGGTGTGTGTATTGTGTTCCATTTGATTTTTTCGTTTTTCTTATTTTTCCAACTGTTACGGATATAAATTTTATTTATTAGTCTATGATGTAACATACTTATCTCATTCCTGGCTCTGTTTCCTTGGTAAAGCCACAGGAAATGTACCTGGTGCTCCTCAAAGGGTCAATTTTAACATGGGTCCAAAGACAAGTGTGACCAGTTACAGTTCTGAGTGGTAGTCTCAAAGAGGAAATCTACAAAGGGTAACTTAGTGTCTAATATTTCAATCTTGTTCAAGTCAGATATTGTACTATTAATCATCCCTAGAACAGAGACAAGGTTAGAACAAGGAACTAAATCCAGAAAAGAGGTTGATATTGTTGGAATAACATTGCCATTTTCTTTGCAATCAAGGAGAAATGATGTCCCAAAGTCTCCAAATAGTGGCGACGAGGTTGACGGTCGAATGCCTGTGCTTTCTCTGAAACTACGGGCTTTAAGCCTACTGAATTGAGTAATGTTTCAGGTAGGACTACCTATCCTGCAGTTAAAGGCTCATTCCAGGAAGTCTCTATAGCTGAAAGGAACATGAAGGATGATAGGTTTATTGCATCTGATAAGAGTGAAATAATGATAATGTTCGAGTTCCCTGCTAACTACCAAGAGGAAAGATGAAAGTATAAAAACTTGAAAATATATTTATTTTCTATTTAAGTGTCAGTTTGCTTTATATTTGTCACCATGTGAAATCTTATCTGATTTTCTCATATCTTATCATGTGCTCTTAGTGCTATATATTACTAGACCTGATACAAAGTCTTTGAGTCGTAGTGTCTATTTTTTCTGGCTTTTGGAATGGCCCGAAAGGATGTCAAAAGCTTTTTGGTACCTTTTTTTGTGTTTGGAACTTAAGAAGTGCCATTAAAAAATTATAAAATACACCATGGGAAAAGAAAATGATAAATCATAAGTGACATGCTAGTGGAAAAAATAGAATACTGGCGACCAGTCTCATAGCTCTTCTGTTGTGCCATTTACCTAGGATAAAAATGTGCTTGCATTGTTGCACTTCTCTTTCTTTTTACATTGGTTTGGATTATGATTATTTATCCTGTTATTGTAGTTTATACATTACACTGATGCCATGAGATTCTGTTCTTGCAGTTGCCTAACCGTGTTTTGCCCTCTTGCATGCTGAGATGATCAAATTGCTTTGGATTATGGCTCTCCATTTGCTTGTAAAATTAATTACTTGTCCAAGTTTTGGTTTTCTTATTATTTCTTAGTTCTAGTACTGCATCTTTACTTCATTGTTGTTTTTGTTTCAAAGGTTTGGGCAATTGTAGATTCGAAGCGGTAAGGATATATTGGTCTCGAAAAGTTCATACCTACCATGCAAGTTACACTTTCTGCATCTTTAGGCGGCTAAAATTATTAGTTCTTTTTTTCTTTTTTGGAGACTAGTTCATTATTTTGTTCTGTAGTTAGTTTTTCTAGCACAAGATGGACAAGAGATAACATTTGAGGTTGTGAATTTATAAATATCTTAGAATAGATCTTGAATATATGTGATTGTGAATTGGAGTTATCATTTTGTGCTGAGTCAACTGCATATTGTTTTGAGCTGTTTTCGATAGAAAACTACTGAGAACAACAACCAATTTTTTTTTTAAAAAAATACTATACATTTTGCAGCGTCTAAAAAATGCTGTAAAGTTTTACTCATAACGTTTAAAAATCGCTGTAAAGTTTACTTGCAACGTTTTAAAAATGCTATGAAGACTTGCTCATAGCATTTAAAAAACGCTGTAAAAAAAATTTGTACAACATTTTAAAAACATTGTAATAGACTCGTGATCTTTTACAACTTCGCCGATAACAACGTGAGACAAAACGCTATAAAACTATGTTTACAACATTTTTTGAACGCTGTAAAAGGTCTGATTTCTTTTAGCGTCATTAACATGCAAGCTCATTTAATGATATAATTTTTACATTCTTACAACATATATATTATAAAATTAAAAATTTTATATTATAAAGTAAATTAATTTACATAATAGTAAATTGTAATGATTTTAATAATTTTTTATACTAACAGTTATTTATATTCTAAGAATAATTTTAATTGATATAAATATATAGAATATGATATACTATGCATTATATTAAACAATTAAGTAAATTATATTAATTAAATATGACACGATTACAACACGTTGGTGACATATTTAATAACCGTATCAAATCCGCTTTTCATATCTTGTCACGAACAATTAAATGGATTGACACACATGACATGAATTACCACCCTCACGATTGTCGTTTCCTTCTTTTCATTGGCAAAATTGCTTATATCACCAATTCCTCCTCTCTCTTCTCTATTAGAACTCGTTATCGCCTAATTTGGGTTTGTTAACTAAAGCTCGAATTAAATGGTGGGTTTAATTTAGTTCAAATTTACTTTTTATTATTTATTCAATAAAGTTTTAAATATTTTTAATTATTATTATTGTTTTCATCTTAATTTTTTAATTATTTTTATCCTCGACAGGGGGAAATTTGTATTTTCTTTTAACCTCAAAGGGTAAATTGTTAAATATTCTTTAATTTTATCACACGAGTTTTATTTTCAATAATACCCCTACTCCGTTTAACTTAACGTCAGAATTCAAAAATCATGAGACAATTTGTAATTTCAAATCTTGTAAGGAAAAATTTGTATTTTCGCTTAACCTCAGAGGGTAAATTGTTAATATCCCTTTTAAAAAACTTAAAATACTATTCTTGGGGCAATTATTTAATCATTAAAATTTTCTTTTGAATGAAGTAATTATTTTTACGGAGTCGCTTATGTGTAAAGTAGATTCTAATAAGTATAAAATCTAATTATAGTTAGTTTTAGTTTAGGTTAATTAGTCTCAAAAGGCTAAAATTGAAACAAAGTAATTGTGTCGCTGTGTTGACCTTCAGAAGGGAGATGGTCACGTGAACGGCCTTCAGTTCGTGCGGAACTTTGGAAACAAATACAAAAATTGCGGGCCACTCTTTAAAAAATAGATTTATTTTTGCCTCAAAATTTATTTTTATTTTATTTTATATGAAGAGGAGAGGAGTTGGCATGATGATAGGATTCTAGACTTCTAGACAACACTCAATTACCAGAGACAAACAATTATTTTAATATTAATAATGCTTTACACATGCCAAATTAGTGTCCTCTTAATTCACTAAAACCCCGCTCAAGTTTCTTCGCAGCCAATTGATTCAGACTGGAATTCCGAATTCTTCTTATTCATTTCATCAATCATCATAATTTTGAAAAGTTATGAATGTATCCTATGCCGCATATTGCACAATGATACCCTTGTAATTCAATCATATATACATAAAGAGAAAATAATAATAATAATAATAACAAGGGTAAAATGAAAGAGATATTTTGAGAAATTACTATGAAAAATTGAAATCAAATTATAGATAAATAAAATCGTGACACATGTAATTTGTTTAAAAAAATTATCAAAATTAGATGAAAAACCAGAGGCGAGAGTTGAAGCAAATGGAAGGTGATAACTGATAAGCTATCATCATATAAATTCATAAAAAGAGAAAAAAGAAAATTATATAATACGTGGAAGTGGCAGACACAGTCTGTTGTTAGGATCACATCGTCAACAGAGTTATTGAAACTTAGGCTACGTCATAATTATACTAATTAACCAAATTTTTATTTCCCAAAATGACCCAAATTCTCCTATTTAAGCCTAAAGCTCCGAACTGTCACCAGCGCAGAAACCATAATCAGCTTCTTAGGCTCTCAGCTTAGCTTCCATACACACACAGATAAAGAGAGGGAAGGAGAGAGTGGTGGAAAAAAAAAAAAAGCTTACCGGTTACCGGCGAATTTAACCGATAAAAGAAGTGATTTCAAATTTTTTTCCGGCGAAGATGATAGCCTGTTTGGAGAGATTCGTGCACGAGAACGACACCGAATCCAGAACGGATGACGACGTTTCGAGTATATGCAAGACTCTGGACCTTCAAGGTAACATCGAGTGTGGAGCTACTGGCTTAGCTGATAAGGATTTCGGTGGAATGTATTCACACAAACCGTTAGCCGTAATTAGACCGTCTGGTGCCGATGACGTGGCGAGGGTGGTCAAGGCAGCCTCACGGTCATCGAATCTGACTGTGGCGGCCAGAGGCAACGGTCACTCCATCAACGGCCAGGCAATGGTCGACCGTGGCCTCGTCATAGATATGCGATCCACTGAGGACCACCACTTCCAACTAGTCACAATTAATGGTTCACACTATGTTGATGTCTCTGGAGGGGCATTATGGGAAAACGTCCTGATTCGGTGCGTTGAGGAATTTGGTTTGTCTCCAAGGTCGTGGACTGATTATCTGAGTTTAACGGTGGGTGGAACATTATCTAACGCCGGCGTTAGTGGTCAGGCCTTCCGTCACGGACCACAAACGTCTAACGTAGCGGAGTTAGAAGTCGTAACGGGAAAAGGCGATGTTTTAATTTGCTCGGAAAATGAAAACCCTGAATTGTTCTTCGGTTGCCTTGGTGGTCTTGGTCAGTTTGGCATCATCACCAGAGCTAGGGTTCTGCTACAGTCAGCACCGGACAAGGTGGGTAGAATTTAATTTCACTTAAAAGTTTCTTTTTTTTTTTTAATTACATTGTCCATTAGTTCTTATGGTTTGTCTCTTGCTCACAAAACTTCTTATAGAGCGTTTTTAGTGCATGAGCGACACGTTTACGTTACGTAATTTTGGTTGTTCATTATTGTAATTAGGTGAGATGGATAAGGGTGGTGTATGCGGAGTTCGATGAGTTCACTCGGGACGCTGAGTTGCTGGTGACTCGGCGAGACGATGGTACGTCGTTTGACTACGTGGAAGGATTCATGTTCGTCAACAGTGACGACCCGGTTAATGGTTGGCCTTCGGTGCCACTCGACCCGGACCATGGGTTCAACCCTGCTTACTTACCTCCAACCGCTGGCTCTGTTCTTTACTGCCTCGAAGTGGCTCTTCATTTCAACAACAGTGACGACCCGTCAGCTGTTGATACGGTAACAAATTTTCACCAACCATATTTGCTACAATCTCCTACATCACGTTCCATTCGAATAAGATGCAATTCAGATCGATTTTCGTTAACTGAGTCATCATAACAATCCCTTTTAGGACGCAAACACAAGCCGTGAGCGTATTGTAGAATGAGTAACTATGGACCATATGTTGTGTACAGTGATATCGAGTTTTGACCCAGGTGGATGCTAAGTGCGTCCTCTTTGAGGATGTTGACCGTGGATTGAGACGGTGGGACCCTCCTCAAAACTGTCCCGCCGGACAGTGATAAAGTCAAAAGACTCAGAATTTAATGACACGTGTACGACTCTAATCGATGGAGGACGGCTTATTCTCGTCCTCCACTCATAACACCAAAACTTTTGAAGGGGAGGGAATTATATGGTTCGAGACTTGAAACTGACCATACAGTATAATGTATCTTCTATTGGATTTTCTGACACAAAAGGATAGCAAAAAATGCCTTCTTTATTGGCATTTTATTACGCCAATGACATTCTAGTGTTACTCCTGCATATGCTTCCTGGTGGGGTCGCTTTCGTGATAATAAACCCTTGTCAGGGTTAAAACAGTCATGACACATCACTAGATGTTGTTGCACTGATCATTGAGATTTGGCTTGCATCAGGGTCCCCACGCTTTCGCAAATGGCCAAGAAGTCCTTATTTTCCGGAATCTGTAAATAAATGAATAGTAATTCCCTTCCCTTTCAAAATGACCAACACACCCCTGATTTTTCTAATCGTTTCTTTTTCCATAATAGGTTGTACGTAGATTACTTGGACGGCTAGGATTTATCAGAATGTTGAAGTTCCAAGTGGACACAAGCTACATTGACTTTCTACTGCGTGTAAGGCGTGCCGAGGAACATGCAAAAGCCAATGGTATTTGGGAATCTCCTCATCCTTGGTTGAACATGTTCGTATCAAAATCAGATATTGCTAAATTTGATCGTGAGGTGTTTAAGAAGATCTTGAAGGAGGGTGTTGGTGGTCCCATTCTAGTCTACCCTCTGGTGCGAAGCAAGTAAGTGTTGCTCTCCACTTTCTTTCTCCCTCTTTACATATTTCGTAATGGACCCCATCGTGTTCATTAGGTTCGTTCTTGTCGTTCTCGCGCGTCTGTCACGTGTAATTAATTTACTTTGAGTTAACGAGGTTTTGGACCAAATGACCTCTAAATCAAGACACGTTAGAGCTTGCGGCCCCGTGGACAATTGTCACAAAAACAAAAAAATCGTTGAATCACCTGTCGTGCTGACCATCTGCTTAGCATTTTAAATCGGGCGGTTGAGATTTTAACAGGTCAAACGCTAACGATGGGCCCACAGGGAATTCCTAATTGGCTGGCTACTGTTACTGTACCAACTATCCTACACCCGGGTGCACTGTGTCAACCCTGTTTGAGTTCCTATCTACGTCATGTTAGGTTTTGGAGTTGTGTTAGCGTACAAGCAAACGTAGAAAGGAAATATGTACTTGTAGGACAAAGATATAGTGGGGTCAACCGCCAACATTTATAATAATATATATAATGGAGTCCATCAGATTGAGGGTGTTTTGGTAAATGGGGATATCTTGACATAGTAATTGTGAGCGGTGAAGATAGGGTAGTTTTGTCATAAAAAGCTTTCTCTTTTTGTGGAAAATGAGAGTTCGAGTGAGGTGACTTTCATGATCAGTCTGTCATTAGGAAAACGACAAGGATATTTATTCGCCAACCAAGCTATAATGCACCATAATTTGTCCGGCTCCAGCAGGGATTTTCCTATGGACCAATTTGTCCCTGCCGGCGTCTCTACATTAAATTAATAATGCTTTCAAGCCAAAACTGTGATGTCTGACTGAGAATAATTGTTAATTTCGAACCAAACACCGGAGAGGATGCCGCCTTCCAAACTTGCCATACAAAGGAAAGAAAAAATACCCCCCTAAACCAAAACTTGTTATTTTTTAGCTGAATCCCTTGTCAAAAAAGTTGATTAAAAATGAAGAATAGTTTCAAAATATTGGGTAAAGAAGTGATATTGACTATTCTATAAGTTTTTAGATTCTCGCAAGACAGCAAAACGACATCTCTTAAGTAAATTGTATTCTGAGTTGATAAGATTAATAGTTGAGATAGATATTCATTGCTTTCAATTTGTGGATTATATATCCAATGTTTTTCATATTTTATATATGAATGCAATTGGCTTTGATTAACTCTCTCACATGGGTATTTGCGATGTTTTCAGGTGGGACAGTCGTACGTCGGTTATATTACCGGATGAGGAAATATTCTACCTAGTGGCGTTGCTCCGTTTTACTCCACCCTATCCCAAGGGCCCATCCGTTGAAAAACTTGTTGCAGAAAATCATGAAATCATCCAATATTGCACCAGAGAAGGATTTGATTTCAAATTATACCTCCCTCACTACAAATCACAAGAGGAATGGGAGCATCATTTTGGGAATCAATGGACAAGATTCTTTGAGAGGAAGGCCTGCTTTGATCCAATGGCCATTCTCGCACCTGGACAGAAAATATTCTCTAGGATCCCTCAACCCTAACATCTATATATGTATATTGTAATAGTTGCGTAATTAGTGAGGTTGGATTAATGGAAATCAACTGTAATTTTGTTTGCAACTATTTCACCTTTTTATTAGGGGTAGGTTTAAATTTGGTGGGTCTGGGGTCATGTTCAAAGTCCAATTATTAGTCGAATGTAATGTAAAGGAATATCTTTGAAGCAACAAAAAAAAATTTGATCTTTTCTATGTGATCCATTATTGAAAATGAAGCCAACAACAAAAGCTAGATTGAAAAGATCTTGAGCCCAATTGGTCTAATGATTTGACTATCAAGTCGTATTTGATTACTGTAGTAACTTAACTATCATGTAATGTCAAGGGGCTTAATTCATTCATTCACTCATTCATTCGATCATGTCTCTATCAAAGTTATCATGCGAGGACTCTAGCTAGCTAGAATATAAGCTATATAAATATATATAAGCCAATAAATTTAGACCGTTCAAAATATGTCTTGTCCATATATAAGCTAAAGATAATCTATGCATGTCTATTAATGTAGTCTAATGGGTTTGATGTTTCAGTTTCAGTTGAAGAGGATTATAAATTTGACTTCAACTTTGCAGCAAGTGGGTCAAATCTTTTTAAACACAAGAGGATATAAAAGGTGAAGCCAGTTAGGTATCAGATGCTCTTTTCATGCATAAGCTCCAAAAGCTTTCACCTTTTTCTCTTGACGATTTGATTTGGTTCTTTCCATCTTTCATTAAGCTTTACCTCGGGGGCTGTTTGAGGTCTGGTTCTTGCAAAATCAAATCTACTTGGTTTCTTCACCATTTTCGCTTTTCTTTTCTTTTCTTTTCGTTTCTTTTTTTTCCCCTCTTTTCCCTTTCACTTTTCCTTCTAAAAAGTAGAGAAAAGTTAAAATTGAGTGGGGTCCTACAGCAACTTTAGAAGGCAATTATAGGATCATGATTTCTTGTAAGATGCACCAACCAATCAGTAACAGTTTCAAGCTTTCATTCCATGCAGAGTTTCCTGTACGTTCTTTGATAACCGTGACATGCACGGACATGCATTCCCGCCGGGAATCCTGTAATGTTGTGCGTGCAATTCAAGCTCTTTGTTTTCTCTGGGCTCCAATTGATCACCCAGCAGATCCAGATCCAGACCCAGACCCAGACCCAATTGCTCTTCTAAAATTGTACTAGCCACTAGCCACACGCGCGCGCGACTTGAAATAATTGAAAACAAAAATCGAATTTGGAGGAAATAGGTGTTATTTGTTTATATTTTTAAAATTATTTTTTTTAAAAACGTATATTTATTAATACACTTAAATCAATATCAATCATATACTATTTTTAGAATTTAAAAAAAATTAAAATTAATTACATATTTTTTTTCAAATTTTAAAAACGAAAACTCAAAGTACACAAATAAGCATCCTCTAAAACTTTAATGATATAAAAATAATAGAATTAAAATTAAATAGGTATGTTATGTCTGTACCATTATGTGTGTTTATACAAATGAAATTTATTTTAGTATAAGTTGGGATTAATTTCTTTTTCAAGATATTATACGTTAAAGTTGACCAAACCGTTACCTCTACTACTCATGATGAATGAATTGAACCATGCAATGCATCTCAATTTTGGAATTTCCAGTTATTCTCTTCTATATATATGATCATGTTTTTTTTTTGGTGTTTTCTTAAATTAGTAAATTGGAGATTTTTTTTCAAAAATTAATGAGGGACTAATGTTACTTCAAAATAGTTATAGTTTCAACTTGCAAAATGCATGTAATTCACATTAAGCTAGCATCATTTAAGAAACTAACCTTAATGAATATTCGGGAAATTTATAATTTATTCTTTAAATGGGTAATAAATTATATATAATTTCTGAGGTAGTAAGTTATATTATATATGAAACTGTTCTTAAATCATTATCATGATCAGGTTGATCCATCCTTTTCTGTAATCTTTTCCATTTCTTTATGGGTTCTCTCTTCTCCACCACGCCACCCACCCTACCACCACACCCTCATCTCCCTCTCCCTCCCCTCCCCCGCCTCCACCACCCCCCAACCCCACCACACCCCCGCGCCCCCACCCCACCACCCCCAAACCCCCCCTCCCTACCGCCCCCCCGCGGGGTCGTTCTCTCCTCTTCTTTCTTTATTTCTTTCTTTTTTTGAAATATTTATTGCTTTATTATATGATCAAATATGCGTTCTGGAAATCAAATTAAGTTTCAGCAAATTAATTTTCTTCTCTCCATTGGAGGCAATTAATTTTGACACATGTATAGTCTAAGTGGCCCGCTCTACAGTAATCAATTAAGCAATTTAGACATATATACATGATCACATACACATGCAAGCAAAAGTAAAGATTAAACCGGCCTGTAAGAAAAATCACTTATGCCCAAATAAAATCACTTTAATTTGAGTGCTTTTTGATTGTGTGATATGATGGGCGCAGTTAATTTTAACTAGAAAAGTACCTCTACTTGTCTTTGAAAAAGTTGATCATGAGGGCCTTTAGCCTTAAAATAGTCTTCCAATATATCGGATTATCTTTCAACTAAAAGCCAATAAACAGCACATTTCCTGGACTCTAGCCAGCATGTATTATTGTCCTTAAATCCCAATGCCAATACGAGTGTTGGGGTAGTCTTTCTGAGCATAATTACAAAAAGTTTTCATTTTTAGTGGCCTTTACAGTTGTAGCCATGATTTGTCATTATGCCCCTTACCTTCAATTCTGAATAAAGATGATAAAGTTTCACATTAAAGCATGGTCCACACACTTAACTATCCTCTCATAAGTCTCTCTACACGCCCAATTGAGGGCCATGCCCAAACCATTTTGACAACAGGGAATGAATGAAACTCATCGGATCAACCCTTTGACTGGGCAACACAGCTGCTACCAATTAGCTCCTTCTAGTACTTCTACCTTATCATCTACATAATTTAATTAAAGTCTTATTTAAATTAACGAAAGCATTTGGTTTGTGATAAGAAGTATTGGAATTAGACTAGATTCCCATTATCTATAAAGATACGATCTCATTGCCACGTGTTTGAAAAGGTCCAAATAAACAGATTGAGACCTGCACATAGGTAATCTATCCAATGTTATCAGTAATGTGACAAGATATGTATACTTGTCATTTAGACGACTGAGGAAGAATGTCACAACTCACATCACATTGAAAGTTAAATGGATATTAGACTTTTTTTTTGGAAAAATAAATGGATATTAGACGCCTGATGACAAACACAACAACATTTAACAAATTAATATTTCTATAGCAAGTGCTCGACCCAGCATGGTAGGATACATTATCAAATATTTGTGTAGATGAAGAAAAGATTCGTCCTAAGCTTTGTTAGTTTGCAGGAATTTAGAGATGACGTGCAAGAGAAGAGGTGATTGACTCATTTGAACATTTTGTGGGTGCAATGCACAGATTGAAGTAGAAAAGCAGATTGAGTAATTACGTTCTTAGACAAACAAAGTTGAGCTTAATCAAAACCCAAGTGCAATGAAAGTATGTCAAATCTTTTGTTCCACACTTCCGCTAGATATGTTTTGGGTACTCCAGCTCTGACTTAACGGGCTGGTTACAGATTGTGGGCCTGAGATCTGTGAGCTTAGGTTTAGCTCGAGGTCCATGTGGGTGTTCTGGGTTCCCATCTGGCCTTATATTTTAATGGTCCTGTGGCCCATAGGCTCCTGAAATTTTGATTCTCCAATGCTAGCCCAACTCACTAATACTAACGTGACTCCGTTGTTCTTGATGGGATACGCATTGAACCCCCAAACTAATCGGTTAAAACAGTTAGGGTATTCGTTTTTTAATCTAAGTATTGTATATTTTTTAATGTATTTTATATTCAATATTAATCATATTTCCTTTTTAAAATTCGAAATAATTCAAAATCAACCGCATCTTCTTAAATCTAATTGAAAAAAAAAACACAAAATCACAAAACAAACATACCCTTAACATCCCACTAAATTACAATCTAACGCCTAAAGGGTAACATTGTCATCGATCGTATATTACAAATAACATATTTCATTTTAATTTCTTTTTTCATCTACCCCTACATTTCATCATTTTTATGCTTCTTTCTCCGCTCTATGATGTCAAAACCCTATCATCACCCTTGAAAACAAAATCAGTTCCTCACAACTCTTCCATTCCTTCTAGTGATTCCAATAAATGGCGGTGGATCGTGGAGGTTGGTGTGTCGTGGATGTGGTTCCCTTTGATGGTTATGATGGATGGCGAATATTATTGTCGCATTGATTGATTATTATTTTTTTTTTTTTTTTAGTTTATGTTGATGTTTGATTCTGATGAGGTTTGTCATTGAGCTTATGGTGATGATGGTAGCAGTGAGTTAAGGTTGTTGTTTGATGATAATTGTTGAATTGCAATTGTTCAAAGATGATGACTTTTGGGGGATTCGATGAACATTGGGTTCTTTTTCTAAAGAAATTGTTTCATTGTTGTTAGTGCGAAGTTCATTCCAGAGCTCCTTAACCGCGTCAAGTCGAAGCTATTAGGGTAAATTTAAAATTAAAAAAAAAATCACCCAGATTAATGGGTTGAATTGAACGTGTTCTTTTATGAATTTAGTATTTTTGTTTTCAATTGAATTTAGAAATATGTGGTTGATTTTGAATTATTTTGAATTTTGAAAAGAATATGTGGTTGAGATTGAATAAAAATGTGCAACACAGAAAACAGGATTTTGATTAATAAAAGGACAGAGCATGAGTCTTCTTAAAAACTTTGATATAATGATCCTTTTGCCATTTAAATTACTTTATTGTCCTTTTTAAATGTAGTATCAGATAATAAATAAAAAGTAGACACTAGACGAAACTTGACAAACACTAAACCATACTCAACAAATAGGAGATAGATACTAGATAAAACACTCGACAGAAAAATATATACAAGATAAAATACTAGATGACACTCGACAGATACTAGACAGTTGACGAAATTGTGTCTAACATTTTTTGTCTTCAACCTTTGTCATTTTTAATTGAAACCAGTTATTTTTTAAGTATTGTCACTCAATTTTTTATGCAATTTCATACATTACAAACACTTTTAACCAAAAAAATTACAAACCAGGATTTAAGCATATCAAACCCTAAAAATTAAATTAACATTCATAAACAAACTAAAAGAATTTTTTACCTTTAATAAAGATATTGAAGTAATTTCTCAAAAAAAATGTAATGACATCTAATTTTTTAGAGACAAGTCCACTTTTGAACTAGACCTCCTAATTTTGGTCCATTTCCGCAATTCTTTCAAGTTAAAGGTTATGAGAATAGAAAAGAGATATGACAGGATGTGTAGACCATTGGGTTTTTCAAGCCATGCTACTACATAGCTTTAAGGTTTATAAATGATCAATGTCTCTTCTGTAACTCTTTGATTACTCGTGGTTGGATGTTTAGTTCTTTATATAGGCTCTGCAATTTCAATTTATCTATTCTTTTTAGCGATTGAAATTCTTCAAAAAACCTTTAATTTGATTTAGTTTTATATAGATTTGCAATAAAAATTTCAAGTTCTTCGGTTACATATTAAATCTTTTTTTTATCCATTTGCGTTTTCTTTTTCATCTTTTCTTAGTGTTTGTAGAGTGTAAAAATTGCTCAGATTAAGTTGGAAGGGTTTTGGAGTAAAAATATACTGAATCAAATTTTGACAGAGCTACCGAGTACAATTTCTCATTGGTTCAGAGTCCGTTGAAGTCAGATCAGTCACTTCTGAATGCTTAATTCCGAGTGAATTAGATTACGTAAATTCCGAACGAATTAATTAGACTTTAAATTTTGGATGAATGATAACATGATCAGATGGATTCGAGAATTTAAAATCTCAAGATCGAGAACATATCCGATTGGAATTATAGTCTATCATATATTTGGATACGTTTGAATTCTTGTTGAACAAGGATTAAAAATCGCTAAGACTCAGCTATAAAAGGATGCGAGGACTTGAGGAAAATTCATTCAAAAACATACTGAACATAATATATTTCCTTCAGTCACTGACTTGAGCGTCGGAGAGTCTTAGTCGGCACCACCGCTTGCTAATCCTTTGACCATTTTTTCTCTATTCTATAGTTGCTCAGCTCTCACATAAGTCCGCCACATGTATTCTTCAAGTAGGTGAAATTTTGAGGTCGACAGTTGGCGCCATCTGTGGGAAATGATAGACAAAAAGTCATGACTACAAATCTGGCTAAGGTTCATACGGTAACAGTTTCAGAAACTCGGGATACGAGACACACTAGTGAAACTTTGCAAGAAATCGCAAAGGGAAAGAAACCACGAGGAAAAACAATGAAAGTAAACGCTGGGGCTAAAAATTCAAAGGCACCTAATGCCAATGCGGAAATTAGAGACCTGACCCAACAGAATCGTGAGATGCATGATAAAATGAAGGAAATGATGGATCAGATGAATAAAACTAAAGAGACAGAACATGTTCAGGATCACCGAAGCTACCAATCGGTCCAATCATGAGAAAAGAAAGGAGCGAGAAGATTACAATGCTGCTGATTCTCATAGTAGACGTCGGGATGAGTCCAGAGGAGACTCGTTAACAAATAAAAATACAAGATCGATCACAGAGAGTCTATCAGAGAGCACCCGTACTCAAAGAGAAACTCTTGACAGAAGTGATCTAAAGCATTCACTTGATGCGCAGAGATGATATAAGCGAAAGGGTGATAAAAAAGATTTCGACCGAGTAGATCAATGGCAAGTCAGGGTTCGATATCTGGAGGAACAAATTGACAACCTTCATAATTCAAAAAATACTCGGACTAGAGGCTATGAGCCTTTGAGGGAGTTAGAATCACTGTTTGTTGGGAGAATAGAACGAGCTGGACTACCGAAGAGGTTTGCCATGTCGCAAATAGCACCATATATTAGGCAATCCAATCCATTGGCTCATATTCAACTATATAAAGAGCTAATGGACGTGTAAGGAGTCTCGAATGATGCGAAGTGTAAGACTTTTCCCTTAACTTTCACAGCTCCAGCCCGCACATGGTACAGAAAGCTACGACCAAGGAGTATCCATTCTTTCTCACATATGTGCCAAGAGTAGTTTGCCAACCAATTTCGAGGGGCAAAAAGTCCAGAGAAGGAAGTTTCCTTACTTTTGGAAATTCATCAAGAAGAAGATGAGTCTCTTCGAAGCTTTGTCAATAGGTTTCATAATGATGTGATGCAACTTGGTGCTTTCGAAGATCGATATGCGTTTGATGGAATCAATCGTAACATACGCTCGAGTAGGCTTTGGTTTTCTTTTCGGGAAAATAAACCAAGATCATACTCTGAGGCTTACAAGCGCACATTGAAGGTAGCTGAAGCTGAAGAACTTTTTCAGGCAAAAAGAGAGACCCTCGGTATGACCAACAAACGCAAGAAGAAAGATGATTATAGAAGAGAAGGGCAAAATAGCAAAAGGTCCAAGGCGACGAACCACGACACCAATTTTGAGCGGAATAGACAACGGAAGAATGAGAAAACTTCTTCACGTTATATAACCTTAACACCCTTGACAGCAAGCAGAGAACAAGTACTTGCTGCAATATGTGAACAAAATTTGTACAAAAAGCCTCCCCCAATTAGAGGAAGTCTAGAGAAAAGAAACAAAATAAAGTATTATGACTTCCATGAAGATTTCGGCCATAATACCGCTGATTGTCACAACTTGAGAAATCAAATCGAAGCATTGATTCGTCAAGGCAAGCTAAAAGAGTTCATAGCTCAGGTCAAGGAAGCTCAGAAAGATAATGACAAATCACAAGGAGAAGATAAGCCTACTAAGCAGAAATCTCCTAAAAGTGATTACGTTAAAACCATCTCTGGAGGTCCAACTTTGGCCGGAGACTCAAATCGGGCACCAAAAAAATATGCAAGGAATACAGTTGCAGGAAAGAAATGTTTGGAGATAAAAGGTGAATCTCTTTTCCAGAAGCGACCAGGAGCAACTGAGGTGACCATAACATTTATGAATAATGATGCAATAGGAATTCTTCACCCACATGATGATCCGTTAGTAATCACATTGAAAGTGGCAAGCAAGAATGTTGCTAGAGTTCTGGTAGACACTGGAAGTTCCGTGGATGTGTTGTTTAAAGACGCTATAGATCGGTTGAACCTTACCGGATTAACACTAGAGCCGTTGAGAACCCCGCTATTCGGATTTACAGGGGAAAGAATTTTTTCGTTGGGCTCAGTAGTTACCAGTAATGATCGAAGCCAAGCCATATCAACAGGTATTGATGATCAATTTCATTGTTATGGATAGCCATACTTCATATAATATCATTTTAGGAAGGCCTTTTCTTGTGGCAACAAAAGCAATTGTGTCTGTGTATCATCATATGCTAAAATTTTTTATTGAGGATAAAATAGGTATCATGAAAGGTGATCAGCAGTCTGCGAGGAGTTGCTATGCCACTTCAGTAAAAGAAAGTTTCGAACCGAATAGGATGTTTGAGCTAGAAAGTACCAATTCAGAAGAAATGATTAAGAAGGAAAGCTCTATTTTAGAAAATGTTATGGACTTGGATCCTAGAGAGGCAGATAGGGAGAAAAATAGCGAACCAATGGAGAAACTGATTCCTATCCGTATCTCAGATGAGGATTCGGGTAAAATCGTTTAGGTAGGAGCTAAGCTGAGCTTCGAAATGCGTGATCAACTTTCTGATTTTTTTAAGGGAGTATTCAGATGTATTTGCTTGGACTCACCAAGATATGCCTGGAATAGACCCAGGAGTTATATCTCATCACCTATCTGTAGACTCGAGCTATAAGCCGATAAAACAAAAAATGAGACAATTTAGTGAAAAAAATACCGAGCAATGAGCCAAGAGGGAGATAAACTTCTTCGAGCAGAATTCATTAGGGAGGCTTGATATCCATAATAGGTAGCAAATGTTGTGCTCATGAAAAAGGCAAATAAAAAATGGCTTATGTGTGTCGATTATACTGATCTAAATAAAGCGTGTCCTAAAGACAACTTTTACTTTGCCAAGGATAGATCAGTTGGTCGACGCGACAGCTGGTCAAGAGTTACTCAGTTTTATGGATGCGTTTTCAGACTATAATCAGATTCTGATGAATCCTTTAGATGAAGAGAAAACATCATTTATGACGAATAAGGGTTTATATTGTTTTAGGGTTATGCTATTTGGCCTTAAGAACGCAACAGCAACTTACCAACAGCTTGTTAATAAGCTTTTTTCTGGATTGCTCGGTAACACTATGGAGGTATGTATAGACGACATGTTGACCAAGTCTATGAAGGCTGGTGACCATATAATGCACCTTCATGAAACTTTCCAAATTCTCAGACAATACCAAATGAAGTTGAATCCAGAGAAATGCGCTTTCGGGGTTAGCTCACGGAAGTTCCTTCGCTTTTTGGTAAACCAGCGTGGGATAGAAGCAAATCCTGAGAAAATTGATGCAATTATGAACATGCGATCACCGCAAAACTTAAAGGATGTACAGAGCCTAACTGGACAAATTACAGCTTTGAACAGATTCATAGCGAGAGCAACTGATAAGTGTCAACCCTTTTTAAGGTAATGAAAAAAGAGAGAGGAATGACGTGGACGATAGAATGTGAGGAAGCATTTCAGAAGCTGAAGGAATATCTAGCAAAGCCTCCTCTTTTATCAAAACCAATACAGGCAGAGATTTTGTATTTATACCTTACGGTGTCACCAGTAGCAGTCAGCTTGGTACTGATCAGAGAAAACCAGAATGATCAGAAGTCAATTTATTATACAAGTAAGGCTTTGACTGACGTAGAGACCAGGTATTCAAAGTTAAAAAAATTCGCTTTGGCTTTGGTGGTTTCTTAGAGGAACTTACGACCATATTTTCAAGCACACACGATTGTTGTACTTACTGACTAGCCTTTGAAACAAGTATTGCAAAAGCCTAGACATGTCAGGGCGATTAATCAAGTGGTCAATAGAACTCAGTGAATTCGATGTAAAGTTTAAACCTTGACCTTCGATTAAAGCTCAAGCGATAGCTGATTTTGTAGCGGAATTTACTCCTTCCGAATCAGACCTAGACGCAAGAGAGGTGGAAGAAGAAGATGGTGATATTTATGCTCATCAAAATGGACAAAATTGTTGGGAACTGTTTGTAGATGGATCTTCCAATAATCAAAGGAGCAGAGCAGGAGTAATTTTGATTAGGCTAGAGGGTGAAGAATTAGAATATGCTTTGTGATTCAACTTCAAAGCCTCAAATAACGAGGCTGAATATAAAGCACTCATTGCTGGGTTGAGACTTGCCTTGGAATTGACAACTAAAAAGTTTATAGTTCGAAGTGACTCTCAGCTGATTGTAAGCCAAGTCAATTTAGAATATCAAACAAAAAAAGGGAATATGTAAGCATATCTTAAGAAGGTCTGCGAGCTACTTGATCGATTTGCTGATGTACGAGTGGAACAAATACCTCGAAGTGAGAATGTTCAGGCTGACTCCTTGTCTAAACTTGCTTCTGACCCTGAGTAGAAAATTCCGAGAAGAATCCCAATTGATTGAGTTTGCCAAGCATTGACCGAGTGGAAGAAATGATGAATATTGAATAATCGGCTAATTGGATGAGTCAGATTGTGGAATATTTGTCAAGTGGACTTCTTCCTGAAGAAAAGAATGAAGCTAGGAAGATAAGATATCAAGCAGGAAGGTATACTTTAGTTAATGATGTTCTATTTCGAAAAGGGTACTTTTCCTACTACAAAGATGTCTACGTCTAGAGGAAGCAGATTATGTCCTCAGAGAAATTCATGAAGGGATTTGTGGTAACCATTCTGGAGGACGAATGTTGTCATATAAAGTTCTCAGGCAAGGGTATTATTGGCCAACAATGCAAAAAGATGCAAAAGAGATGGTGAAAAAATGCGATAAATGTCAGAGATTTTCGAACATTCCAAGGTAGCCACCAGAAAAATTAACTTCAATATCAAGCCCGTGGTCCTTTGCCCAATGGGGGGTTGACTTAATAGGACCATTACCACTAGGGAGGGCATAAGCTCGATATGCAATTGTTGCGGTGGATTACTTTACTAAATGGATGGAGGCAGAACCTCTAGTGAAGATTACAGAGCAAAAAATGACAGACTTCATATGGAAGAATATAGTTTGTCGCTTTGGGATTTCACACATGATCATAACAGATAACGTAAGACAGTTTGACAACAAGAGGTTTAAAAGATTTTGTTCAGAGTTGAAGATTCATCATCGATTTGTATCGCCAGCTCATCCATAAGCAAATGGGCAGGTTGAAGCTGCAAATAAGGCCATCAAGCATATATTGAAGACTAAACTTGAGAAGAAAAAAGGTCTATGGGTGGAAGAGATGCCATAGGTCCTATGGGCATATCGAACAACTCCTAGAACAACAACACTTGAATCTCCTTTCTCTTTAGCTTTCGGAGTAGAAGTTGTGATACCCGCTGAGATAAGAATTGCATCCTATCGAACACAGCATTTTGATGAAAATATGAGCTCGCATCAAATTAGTCTATGTTTGGACTTAATTGATGAAAAAAGAGATCAGGCTAGAATTAGAATGGCATCATACCAGCAAAAACTTGCTAGGTATTATAACCAAAATGTTCAAGCACGAAAATTTTGAGTTGGTGATCTGGTACTGAGAAAAGTGATTCTAAACATCAAAGAACCTGGAGAAGGGTCATTTGGTCCGAACTGGGAGGGACCATACCGAATAACTCTTGTACTCTGACTAGGAACTTACAAGTTGGCTTGCTTGGATGGAACAATAGTAAAGCGACAATGGAATGCATAATGCTTTCGAAAATATTATCAGTAGGTTCTTATTTCTGATATTTATTTTCTTATGCATAATTTTACGATCAATGAATAAATTCCTAAATATGATATTTGCTAGGATGTTGACATTTGCTTATCATTCATTAATAAAATCCTCACATGGAGGCTTGAGTTTTTATTTTGTGAGAAAGTCTGAGAATTGTTCTATATGACATATGCATATACAATGAGTCTTGCTAACAGTAGGACTATCTCATCAAAACATGGAATTAGGATAAATAAAAAGCCCCTAGTATGGCCTATATGGATGCAGGGAGCTAACAAGAGTGGTGAAATAGTAGAGGATATAATAATAATGTTATATACACAAAATAAATTTGCATATATATATATTGCAACATAATCACCCTTGTGAAATAGTATATAGAGCGTAAAAATCGCTTAAGATAATATAACGGGTAGAATAATAATTTCAGTTTAATTCTACTGAATGTAGAATTACCGAGTAGAGCAAAAATTTAGTTCTACTGAATGCATATTAAATTTCAGAGTAGAATAGATAAATAAATTTGGTTAAATTCTACAGAAATGATACAAAATATTGAGCAAGATAAATGATTTTTTAATCTTGCTAATTAAAAAATTCTGAGTGGGTTAGAACCTATTAAAATAATATTTTGAGTAGGATAAATGCTTCGTTTAATCCTACGAAATCAATATATGTGCATATATCTACATCTGATATCTCTTTCGTAAAGTAGGAATAAAGATCTTTAGAGCAGGATCCTACCAAGCTTGTGTTGAATAGGATGAAGCTTAAAATGAAAATTTTTGGTTAATAGCGAGACTATTAACAAACTTTTAAAGAAACAAGGGAGAAATTCTACTTATATTTAATGATTTTTGTAGACTATAGTCATTCTTGATCCAGAAGATATTGGGTTCTCAATAATATGGACAGAAACAGATTATATTTGGGTTTCTATATGGAAGAATAAAGTGAGCTATTGAGAATCCATGAGGTCGTAAAAAATTACCTTCAGAATTTAATGGCCAATTCAAATTAAAGAATTGGGTTATTTCAAAGCTCATCTATGGCAAATTCAGAAGGGGAGAGTTCATAAATTTAAATTTCAGAACTCGGAATACAATAGTTTAGACTCGAAGTTGTCTTATCTAGCTTATCTTCCAAATTAGACTACATGAAAGTTTTAAAAGAAAATATTCACATTGAAGGAAGTACCGAATTAAAAAGTGTTTGCTCATCAAAGTCACAAAAGGTCATCAAGTAAGTAAATATTATTTTAATATTGCTTATTCAAAGTTTTTACACTTGAAGCTTGGATGGAGTATTACGTGACTGCAGAATGACTCATAAAGAGATAAAATAATGGCCATTTGAGAAGTATAGGCTCTGAAGTTTTGTAAGATATTACAAAATTACAGAGTAGACTTTCCAGAGAATGCGACCAAATCTACTACCAGAGTAGTGAAGAATGGAAGACGAATGCTGCTTGAGAATAGTCATGTATTCAGACATGCAGAAATACCATGTGCAAGTTTACATATATATATATATATATATATATGTATGTATGTATATATATGTATGTATGTATGTATGTATGTATGTACGTATATGTATATGTATATGTATGTATGTATGTATGTATGTATGTATGTATGTATGTATATATTATGTAAAGCATGTGCGTTGGGCTTATAATTTGATGGATAGCATTCAGCCTTCAGAGTAAACACGAGAAAGCCGAGTCAATAACATGATTGACAAAAAGATAAAGTTATAGAATAGGCAATTGTTAGCCGAGATACCGAGTAAAACAGAATGAGTTTTGCTGATCTCAATTTGCAGATCAGACAATATCTTTGGCAGAGTAAGGCACATTTTTGTAGCCTTGCATGAGAATATGGAAAAGGCAAACCTTTGACAGTGCCTAAATAAAGCAAATATATTCTTTGACAAAATAGTGGCCTGAGTAAACCACAACTCAAAGCAAATAAAGTAGAATCATCATCAGACTATTTCAAGTTACAAACGTGTATGCTCATACATCAGATTTTTGTTACAATGCCAAGCAAGAAGTAAAGTTCAAATCACAAAAAATAGCAAATTTTTAAGGCAAACAGCAACCCAACAAGTGATATTAAGTAGCAAAGTTTGTCTCAGAAGTCAAAAAAACAAAAACCATTCATAATTGCTACAAGCTTTCAGTTGGGAGCAACCAAAAAAGTCAGTTTTCATGACTTACTCATTAAGGACATGATCATTTTCATTGATCAAAGATGAGTTGAAATTGGTTGGAGAGCTCAACTTACTAGTATCATCCTCTTCAATTTCAGCTTCAGATTTCTTTAATTCATATCTTGCTTGATCAAATCCAAGTTTCATCCAGCTAAGGTCTAAACTCTCATCTTTGCTCTTTAATTCAAATTGAGCCATCTCATAACCATCCAAAAGTTGACCAGCTATCGATGCTTTAGCTATCGAGTGAGCTCTTTTTCAGATGAAAGAGATCTCTCAAGTTCACCAATGGCACGTTAAAGTTGCAGAATCTCTGCTTCAGCCTCTATACACTTTTTCTTCTCAGATTCAGCGGCTAGTTTGGCTAGGGTAAGTTGATTTTCAAGCCCTTTCACCTGAAGCTAGGAAGAATCGAGTTGTAGGCAAAGTTCAAGGTTTGCTTTTTTGGATTCTTCTAATTTATCTTGTTCAGATGCATAGTCTATGCAAAATTCTCGCACATCAAAAACGTGGGAATCCATTCCGAAAAACATCTGTTGAGCATTGTAGAAGGTTAAATGGTGTTAAAAAAAAAAGAACAGAAAAGATTAGAGTGAAAGTTATACCTTTCCCATGGCATCTCGCATTAAACACCAAGTATGTAAAAAACCAGATCAGGTTAACCTCTCAGCTTGACTTTGATTTATGATTTGAGATAATGTTAAGCTAGGTCCAACCAGATAATCTGGAAGTGTGATTGTTTGAGTTTGGACGCCATCAGAGCTAGAACTAGCTTTCTCTTTAGCAGCTGAGGAAGGAAGGCCAATAACAACGGGAAGGGTTGTATCATTTGAAGACATATTTGGAGGATGTTGCTCAACATCTACTGAAATTTTTTTCTTTTTTCTTGGCGGTTGCTATTTCAGAGCTAATAATTTGCTAGCCCGTTCATTCCTGGATTCATTATTCCCATTGGAATCCATTGTTGCCAAGAGAACAAAAAGAGTAAGTATACATATCTGAAATCTAAAATTGTTACATAAATGAGAAGAATAAACCATATTTTATACCCATTTTGGTTTTCTTTCTCTTCAATGAAAATTTATCAATAAGCCCAAACTTGAGGAGATGATCTTCTGTTAAGAGAATAGTTTGTTGGCGAAAGTTATCATTAAGTTGCAGAATAGTGTCAATGTTTGCCTTCTGTTTCAAAGTTAATGGGACATTTTTGCCCCAAGAAGCTACAAAATAGAAAGAAGAAAATCAGGGCAAAACATGGCACATATTAACCATGCAACAAATGATATGAAAAGGATGAAGACTTGGTTGTTGGAACTGTGCAGATGCAATGCCCTTCATCCAGAAATTGACCCCAATTCCCACCTGCTAAGAAGCATTTGTTTTTCTAGGTTTTGTTTGAAGAAGGATTGCCCAAGACAGCGGTTCCTATCCCAAGCCATGAATTCAGTTGGTACCAACCATGAGTTCCTTTATGAGTATGTGCTTTAATTTGGTATAATGAGCATATCTCCTCCAAACTGGGTTCTGAGTTTAGGAATTTCTTCCACAAAACCAAAAAACCAATAATGAAGCGCCAACCATTCAAGTTTAACTGAGTCGGAGCAAGATTAAAAAGGTAAAAAAGTTTCCTGAGGAAAGGTTGCAAGGGAAGTCTCATTCCTAATTTAAAGAATGAAGTATGAAGGGCTATAAATCCATCTGGAGGATTGCTGGGAGTATCATCCTTACCAATGGCTTTAAGTACTACGCAAGGTGGGATATGGTATTTCCTTCGCATCTTTGTATCTAATTTATCCTGTGAAATGATTGTCCTTCTATTGTCAATGGCGAAAGCTTGCCTATGGTTACTGCAGATTTGACTTAGGGATTCTTTTGGGTGAGTTATAAAAGAAGGCAATGTGCAAGGGCTGTCTAATTTAGTTAGAAATTCAGCCATGGAAAAAGAATCAGAAATAACAGTGGATAAATCAGTATCACCAAAACTATCTAGCTCTAGAGCAACAAAGTCTTCAGACAAAATATCTACGACACATTCAGTACCTAAAGGGTTCATAGCTTCAAAAATAGGCTTTCTTAATTTCAATCTCAGAATAAACAACCAAGCAGAAGCCACACAGCATGCATTATCAGCAAAAATAAGAATTTGAGAGACCGTGACCATACAACTTATGGTTAGATTTCTGACATTTACTGAAAAAATTTATATTATTATTTCTTACAATTCGAAGGACTACAAAAATGAAAATTATTTTGGTGCATGGAATGTGTGAGATTCTAGATGGAATCAAAAGAGAAATTTGAAAAATAAAGAAAGTTACCTATAGAAAGGAAAGTGGACCTGCCGGAGATCGGAGAAAATAGGAACTCCTTCCAAGTTTAAAGTGAAAAACAGTGAAATAAGTTTGATGACTTTTACTACCTTGCGTAAATAGACTCTGGCTGTGGGATTGATGAAAAAGGTGTTCTGTCCAAAGCCATTTGCTGCAGCGAGTCAGTCCCATGCTCCTAGATATCTGATGAAAATTAAAAAATTGGGGCTATGTCCTTTTTTGTTTTCAAAACCTGTTTTTTGTGTTGTATATTTTTTAATATAATTTATATTAAATTTTAATCACATATTCTTTTCAAAATTTAAAATAATTTAAAATCAACCACATATTTCTCAAATCATTTTGAAAATAAAAACACATAAAACAAAAAGGAACACACCCTTAACTCCTTGAAAGAGAGGTTCAAAACAGATTTTTGGATAAAGAGAGAGTCTCGTGTGTAGCAGAGGGAGGCGCAATGGGTAAAGTGAAAGTAAAGCTATAGTTTAATATCCCGATGGAGGTTAATTGGGCTTTAAACGAATGGGCTGGAAATTTTAACAAGACCAAGTCCGCAAAGTTGTTTGAAGCCATTTGACGGCAAGTAAAAGGCTCATTTGAGCTGACTATTACATTAGTTAATCATGCAAGTGGTATAAATCTGTTTTGGGGTCAATGACATACAAAGTGTTTATAAGGTCATGTGAAACTTTGATAATCGAATCCTACATGGATGAATGAATGGAATACTAGAAGACAAAGCAATGCTTTTTGAAATTAAGGGAAGGATAAGTATCAAGCTTACAAGAATTTAGAATTACCGAATCCAAACTTTCCGAATTAACAAGTACCAAGCATTGACATCGGCAAAATTGGTCTAAGGAATGGTACTTCTTCTTTTTTTTCTTTTTTGTTCCAAACATCAAATAGAGTATTTTAGAAAAAACAGAGCAAAGAATTCAGCCACATGGAGTAGTTTTTTGAAAGTGTAATACAAAGTACCATGTGAAACAGGCCGAATACACGGATCGTCAATTCAAAGTTACATGGATCAGATTCTACCAAGTCAAAACATAAAATACTGAAGCTCGAAAGTCAAGTTCAGCATTTCAAGATTTTTTTTGTGGTTGAGAAGTCAGAATACCGAGCTAAAAGTTCTGCGTTGGTATTAAGGGAAAGGAAAAAATACCGATTACAAGCTTTAGAGTTGAATATTCTGATCCTAAAGCTTTATAGATTTCTTTGAAATCGAAAAAGCTGGGGGGCTTATGTAGAGTGTAAAAATTGCTCAGATTAAGTTGGAAGGGCTTTGGAGTAAAAATATACTGAATGGAATTTTGACAGAGCTATCGAGTATAATTTCTCATTGGTTTAGAGTCAGTTGGGGTCAGATCAGTCGCTTCGGAATGTTTAATTCCGAGTAGATTAGAATACGTAAATTCCGAACGGATTAATTAAACTTTGAATTTTTGATGAATGATAACATGATCAGATGGATTCGAGAATTAAAATCTCAAGATCGAGAACATATCCAATTGGAATTATTGTTTATCATATATTTGGATAGTTTGAATTCTTGTTGAACAAGGATTAAAAATTACTAAGACTCAGCTAGAAAAGGATGCTAGGACTTGAGGTAAATTCATTCAAAAACATTACTGAACATAATATATTTCCTTCAGTCACTGACTTGAGTGTCGGAGAGTCTTAGTCGGCACCACCGCCGGCTAATCCTCTGACCATTTTTTCTCTATTCTGTAGGCGCTCAGCTCTCACACAAGTCCGTCACATGTATTCTTCAATTAGGTGAAATTTTGACGTCGACAGTGTTTTTATAATCTAAATGTTTAAATTTGTTAAATTGAATTATAGGAAAAATTTGGTACGTCACTGGTCAAATTTAGTTGAGCATTAACAGAGACTAACTTTTGGGGGTTAGGAGTTAGTTTCTAATTGAGTGGGATGTTATTTGCTGACTGATTATTTTGGGGTTTTAATTGATATCCCATTACCAAATGGGTGGTTGCAACAATGAGACCATCAATGCCCTTCTTAAAGGATACTAAAATCAGTGATGAAGTGGATTTTTTTTTTTAAATTATCTTTTTATTCGCTTTGGTCAATTATTCACTACTCTTGATATCCAATTATGCATTGATTGATTTTACTATTCCGTATTTTCTGTAGCTTTACTCTATAGTGACATAGGAACTTGAAGACCTTTCCCCTTGGGAAAAAATAGCCCCTCGAGCCCCTCATTAATGGAAATACACCAAACATCTTCTTTTTCCTGCAAACACTTTCAATGTACACACCATGAAATCCAAAAGCAGCGACTCATATACATTCACATAGATATCTGCAATTTCTATTTGAATGCTCACTGTGGCTTTCATGTCCTCTTGTGGTAGTTTCAATTTTCAAAAGAGCTCCTAAGAATTTGATGCTCCAACATTTAGGGTAAGGAATCGTTTAGCAGTTAGCATCCCTTCACTCTATTAGACTTTCCCAACTTTGGAAAAATTCTTCTTCATGGGTTCACTTGTCCAACGAATTATCTACTCAAATGGAAGGTCAGGATAAAGATTTGGTTTTCGAGTTCCTTTCAAATTTGAATAGGCTAAGTTTAGTATTCTAAATTTATAAAGGAAAAGTTGGAGACTTGAAGTAATAGCCCACTCTACTCTCACGGTCTCACCTACCCTACCAACATGGCATAAATTATTGTATAAGTGCATTAATCGAGCTTTGTGAAGTCCCTAACAAAAATAGTTACTTAGATTGAGAAAAAGTAATCCTAATTAAATATTTAAAATTATAGTATTTATTTATTTATTTATAAATGATTTTGACTATTCGGAATACTAAGTTAATATTGTTTTTTATGATTCCAATTCTTTTTAACGCATCTTAATTTCCAAATTCAAAAAATATTTTATTTTTTCTAATTTTATCAAAATATCATTGATTTATTTGTTGAATAGAATATTATCGTGTTTATAAAACTATTATACAGATTCAATTATATAAACTGATGTAATGATACGATTAAAAAAACAAATAATAAATTGTATTAATTATGATATGCAATATGGTAATTACATAACGAATAATACTATTATTCTCGATATATTATATCAAAAATATACTATTTAAACAGCATGTTAAGTGATATAACATTCATTGAATGGATGATTGGATAATTGGTAAATGATTAGATAATACCACATTATTTGGCACATGATTTGATATGAGATTTGACATAATTTTTTAAGAAAAATAATATTATTCTTAGGGTTTTTTTATGTGAGATATAAATAGGTATGATATTTACAAATATTATAAGTTAATATCTTGTCAAAAATTAATATTATAACCACAAAGATGAGCACATTTTCCATTATTTACCTCAAAGGAAATATGCTTGCTTCCATATATAGCACTTTTGCAACATGTGGGTATAGACCCATTTGAAAAATATGCGTTAAGAATTTTGATCGCAATCAGTTTATCTTGATCCATCCATTATCATAAAAAGTTATTCATAAATTTTATTTTATTTTATTACCTACCTTTGAGGATTTGATTCTGAAATCCAAAAAAAGGTGAATATTTGACTTTAGAGTGGGATTTGTTTCTAAATAAATAAATAATATATTACATGTCACATTCTGCAAAATTTCAAAGATTGGAAATAAATGAATAAATGAAAATTATATTATTATTATCAAAACAAATTGAGTTACCAACTCGCCTTCAGTCCACTGTTGTTTCATAATTTACATAAAGGGAGTCAATGGTCGGCCATTAACTTGATTTTTTTCTCAAAATGTCAAGGATTTGATAGACCGTCTGATCTTTTGACATCTTTTTTGACCATTGATTCATTTGTGGGTCCACCGGATTCCCCATCCGGAAGCTGCTCACTGTAGCTTAAAAACAATGGTTTCCCCATTCGTTAGCGCTTAATCATTCTTAATTATCGATGTTGACTATTAAATTATCATAATCAAAGTAACTAAAACGCTTTTTGCAAATTTTTTTCCCCTACCGTGGCAGCGAAATATAAAACTCTAATAAGTTGGCTTTTATGTTAATTTGTAATAAAAAATACAAATTAGTTTGTCAAATAATATTACTTTAAAAAATAAATTGATGGATCATAATTTTTAAGGTCTCGGTAGACATTAATTATACAAGGTTATTTGTAGAAAAATAATACAAATCAATTTATAAAATACCGTTGCTTAAAAGAGAAAAATGAAATAATGAATTATAATGGGTATACAATGCAACTCAATTATGGTATTATTTATTTATAACTTAAAATACCATATTTACAAAAAAAATAATCGAAATAATATACTACAAAACATTAGTGATATTAAGCAATAAAACATAATTTATGATTGTGTTGCAAAACCAATTATTTCCTAAAAACTATTAGCTAACCATGCTTAATTATCAAAGCTGAGGGTTAATTAGCAAATAAATTAATTAAAAAAAAGGATCGATATTACAGCTGTGAAAAGTGTCTGCTGCAATAATAATGATAATAAACCATTGAGGGTGGAGGTGTACTAAGTAAAGCCGAGTTAGGTAGTGAGTTAACTCTGGTAAAGTGGGGCAGTGAGAGTGAGTGTAGTGTAGGGTTAGAAATAATTTTTACTTTTTACACTCCGATTAATTAAAAATACAGAAAGCTTTGCTTGGGTCAGGTGCTTATAGCCGAACATAATGTTTGCAGTAGAAGAAGGGCCACCTGTCTCGTTTGATTAAAGTCTTTGCCTCACTGGCCCTCACAACTCACAGTCGGAGGCAAAGCATTTGGGTAATTAATGGGCCTCACTAAGCCCACCCCAGAACACCAACCCATCATGACCGTTGGATTTACTGACTCCACTGCCATCTCCCACCATCAACCTCATTCATTTGAGTACGGTAATTGCTGGTACTTTTGTCATCGTTTCACTCAGAAGTCAGTAGTAAAAAGTTAAGCGTAATCTATTCAAACTTGTTTGAGCTGTTCTCGCGTGAGAGAGAGAATGTGAATGTGAATGTGAATGCGAAACCCAAGACTTGGCTTCGCTTCTTGACTTACAATGTGGGATGCAAGGAAGGGAAGCTGATAATTATAACCCGTTGAATATTAAACATTAATTGCATAATTAATCAGGCCTAATTATTTCAACATCCTCTCATCACAACCTCTAGCCCGTTCTTTATTTTTGTTTATAATAAAATTATATTCCAAAATAATTAATTAATATATATTTTATTGTAATTAAGAATATTAATGGTCAAGACATGATAGAGTAACGGTTTCTTTCCATTCCCATCACATTCATTAAGGCTGCGTTTGGCCGTCCGTATAGTATAGTATAAAAAGTACTATTCGCATAAAATTTTTTTATACCATGTTTGGTGCGGTCGAAGGGTGGATAACATAGTAAAAGGTTGTATAAGATCCGTATAAGGACCGTATAAAAGGAGGTAAAATAATGATGCCCCCCACCATGGGTTAAGGCCGGATAGGATAAGGATATGGAAATTGTTGGATATAATTTTTAATTCATAAGTTTTATATAATATAATATAATATTATATTATATTATTAAAATATTTAAATTATACAACTTTATTTTTTGTTCCAGTTTTTGACAATAAATACGACAAACATATATAAATAAATAAATATTTAAATTATTATTTTATTGATTATTTAAATAAATTATTTTAATAAATAAATATAATTTATTAAATATTTAAATAAAAATTAATTATCTAAAAAATTAATTTAATATAAATAATTTTAAATTATTATATTTTAAAATATTATATTATATTATTAAAATATTTAAATTGTACAAATTTATTTTCTGTTCTAGTTTTTGACAATAAATACCGCAAACATATATAAATAAATATTTAAATTATTAGTTTATTGAAATTTAAATAAATTATTTAAATAAATATATATAATTTATTAAATATTTAAATAAAAAATTAATTATCTAAAAAATTAATTTAGTATAAATAATTTTTAAAATTATTATATTTTAAAATATTTTATAATATTATATTTTATTATATTATTAAAATATTTCAATTAGAAATGTTTATTTTTTGTTCCAGTTTTTGATAATAAATACCCAAACATATATAAATAAATAAATATTAAATCATTAGTTTATTGAAATTTAAATGAATTATTTTAATAAATATATATAATTTATTAAATATTTAAATAAAAAATTAATTTAATATAAATAAATTTTAAAATTATTATATTTTTAAATATTTTATTAATTTTAAACCATTTTTATTATTTTAAGAAATTTAATATAGTTAAATACAATCTTTTATCAAACATAGTATTATACATTATACAATACCGTGATAAACCAAACACAGTATAGAGTTTACTCAATCCTATACTATACAATTCCATACAATGCTATCTGCTACAGTAATAATTATACAATCCTATACGGTGCACCAAACGCAGCCTAAGAGACCCGATATCTTAGATAAACGACGTCGTTTCCTCTCCGTTAATATCTCCCTCGTACTTATGTAACTGAAATTCAATTAAATTTAAAAAAATAAAAAAGTAAAAGGAAAAACTAAAGCTTTTTGTTCGGTTTTTTAAATTTAAATTTATTTTTTATTATTATTTTTTTCCATATTCATATAAGCATCCATTAGTATCATTTCTCACTTTCTATCACCATTAGTGCCGATCTCTCAATTTTTCCAAAGCTCTTACGAAAAAAAAAAAAATCATAAAAACAATCAGCTCACAAGATCCGACCAGATCCATACTCTCTCTTTGTCTTTCTCTTTCTCTCTGTACGTGTAGATACAGTTGGATATATCTCTTCTTCGATTCATCTGTGAAATTACCAAACAATTTCCCAAATTTATCCCCAATTCATGCGCTCAAAATTAGGGTTCCACCGATACTGACTCAATTCCTTCCATTTCACTTCAAAATTTAAGATTGTGCTGTGTGGAACAAATGCATTGAATCATGAGCTAGGGTTTTGTTAGGTAAAGTCTTCCCCTTTTTGCCTTCA
Organism: Boswellia sacra; assembly: GCA_013180625.2. NCBI lineage: Eukaryota > Viridiplantae > Streptophyta > Magnoliopsida > Sapindales > Burseraceae > Boswellia > Boswellia sacra. Next base: position 297,650 of record SNVD02010928.1, on the reverse strand, counting down.
AGTGCATGAAGATTTGGTGCTGCTTATGCTTCAACGAAGACGACGAGGACGAAGATAAGGCCATAATGAAGATTAATGAAGATGATTCCGAGGGCAGTGCTGGAGAGCATGAATTTTTGGATTTACCGTTAGGGTTTATGGATTATTTTGGCTCTGAGGGGAATGAAGAAGCTGACTCCTTGAGGCAGTTCGAGGATGAGATAGCCTCGATGCCTGATTTTCATGATGCGCCGCCGCGTGGTCGGAGGGCTTCCAGGTGGCGCCCGGTCGTTCGTGTGCCGACTCCGAGGCGTTACGCTGCAGAGAGTAGTAGTAGTGGGGCTGGTGGCACGGGGTTGGAGATTGATGATTTGCAGAATAAGCGTGCTAGAGTGTATTCTACTTCTCCGTGAGTCACTCCACTAGCTTGTTTTGTCAGTAAAGAATTTTGCTTTTTATTTATTTATTTATTTTTTTGTGTTTGTGGTTTAATGGTAATATGATGTTTCCTAGAGTCATTTGCGGTTTTGGCTTTAGGGTTAGTGATGTGTATGCTCATAGAATTGACAGAGTTTCTTGTTAGATGTTACCTCGATAATTTTTACTGGGAAATGCATTCCCATTTGATAACTTCCAATGATAAAGTAGTTGTGAACTTAACTACTCTCTGGAGCAGGTGTCATTATACAACTGCAATGTCTTCAGATGCTGGAGGTTCGAGTTCATTGGCAGACCGACACTTCAATGTTAATAATGGGTCTTCAGTTCCATCTAATAGTAACGAGATATTTTATCATAGTTTTATGTGGAATAAGGGTGGTGATGACCCTACTGGTGGAAAGGACGATGGAAATGATAATGGTACTTCAAAAACGGAAGATTTTGAAGTTCGGATGGATCTTACAGATGACCTACTGCATATGGTACGGGTATTTGTTTGTTATGTCTTTACTATATTTTTTTTTTCCTTCTTTGTATGCGGCTTCAGTCTGCCCTCTCCATTTCTACCCCAGGTTTTTTCTTTCTTGGAGCACGTTGACCTTTGCCGAGCTGCTATGGTTTGTAGGCAGTGGAGAGCAGCTAGTGCTCATGAAGATTTTTGGAGGTGTTTGAATTTTGAAAATCGGAAGATATCTTTAGAACAGTGTGAGTTTACTTATGACCCTTTTTAACCTTTTGTCTTTACGTCTCTGTATTGCTATTCTTTTGAGATTGTATCAATTATGTGGATGGGGGGTTATGTTAATACAAAACTAGAGCATGTAGATTGTATTCTTCAGAAAAATCATATATTTTTAGGCGTCTTTGACATTGATGCTCATCAACTTGCATTTGGGCCAAAATTTTGTGGTGTCACAGCTTAGGCCTATATGGTGACACAAAGCAAATGTACCTTACGATGATCTCCTAAATCTGGATCTGGATGCCACAGTGACCTATGTACATTTTTAAAGAGCACGAGTAGTAGTGGTACAAAAGCATATAAAATTAAAGCAGGGGGGTTTATAGACTAAAACTATCCTCTTTGTGCTTAAACATTGTAATTGATGAAGGGATAATTTCTTGGTTTTGCAAAACCTTTGTGTTTTTGTTGTGCTGAGGGGCAATTCTGTTGCATACAGAACCACAATTTGCCACATCAATGTTTGGAAATGGTGCTTATAAGCATGACTAGAGGGGTGTGGTGGACAATTGAGGTTTAGTTGCTTATGGTGGTAATATCCTAGCTTCTCTTAGGGAGGTATTAATGTGTTTCTTAGTGGTGGGGAGGGAAAGAGGAAATGAGGTAGATTCAGAAGAAAGTTTTAGTCTCGGTCATCATTTTGGTCTTTGGAATTTATTTATTTCTTTGTAGGTTACAGGTTATTATTTCTTGATTGGACAGGAAAGGTTTTTGAGGAAGGCTGTGATTTTGAAAGGGGGAGAGTTGCAGGGAGAAATTTGAAGTAAAAAAATAAATAAATTGGTGTTCGTTTCTAATGTTAGGGGAGTTATATTATTAAAAACAAATGAAAATGTCTTGAAGGTGCTTTTGAGATTGGGTTTAATGAGTAGCATAAATATGTTGTTTTCCGAATCTTGTTTCAAACTTTACCAAGTATCTGGTTAATTATAAGTTAGATTATGCTTATTCAGTGCTATGAGTTTGTGAGATCCATATATTGACCATTGGATGCTGCAATCTAATTTTTATAGATATGAGCATTGATTTTTTTTTTTCAAGTTAATTTTTAGAAAATATTTTTTAATTTGGACACAAATTTTTCTGTTTATTCCTAATTTTTTTAAATAGAGAATAACCTTCCTTAATATTTTATAAATTTATTTAGTTAAAATTAAAATCATAATGCTTATCGATTGTAGTTGATGGGCAGTTAAATGTTGCTTGCTTTTTTCTGCATTGAGAGCTAGAAACTTTCTTGGAAATTGGGTAATGAAGATCTGTAGGGGAAAAGAGGTGGAGGTACAAGAAAGAGGGGAAGATTCAGGAGGTGGTTCTGGGGGGCTAATTATGGGATGGTTTAAGGTGAGTGAAGCTTGGCAACTGTGAAGAGTTAAGAGTTGCCGAGCTTAATAGCAGTTATAATAGTTTCTTTGAGTACATATGTTCTTGTGTTGGGAGTGGCATTCGTTATTGACAGGAGAATTGTTTTGAAGAAATTGCCTTGAAAAAGTACTTATATCAATCTGTTGTCTATCGCTGGTGATGAGGCAGTCGAAACAAATTACATAAGTTGGTCTAGTGGTGTTTCGTATTGGAATCGGCAGTTTGTCAGAACAGGTCTTGGGATCTTTGGAGGCTTTTTTTGCATCATTTAATCTACATAGGTAAAAGGAGTTGCATTAGGAGGAAGTATGATATGAAACAATGGTACTATGATAATTCAGGTGAATTTTTCAAATTTTTTATATGTGGATTGTTTCCTACCATTTTTTTTTTGGGTAGACTGCGGCTTTGTGGAAGGTTCTGACAGTGGATGATCACATATAGATACATTATATTAGTATTAATTGTTGTATGTGGAAGAATAGGGGTGGATCTGTGGATCATTGTTCGCATATGCGTTTTTCAAAAACTGTGGTCTTTATTCTTTTTGTCAATTGAAACTGATTGGCTTATGCTGAGACCAGTGATTGAAAAGCTTGAAGATATACAAGTTGTAGACTTAAGCCTATCGCTTGACTAATTTCTGTCTTTTTATGGAACATCTGTGATAAGGGGATACTTTTTCTCTATAAACCTAAAATGGGATGAGGTTCTAGGTTTATTTTTTCTTCATTTAGGGTATGTCCATTCTGAGGGACTTGTATGTTGTGAGTCGATCCTGTACTTTTCTTGGTTTTGGTGCTCTGCTTGTTCACTCTTTGATAAATGCCTGTACATCTAATTCTAGTCTTCTATTTGTAGTTTGTTTCTTATTATTTTGTTTAAATGCTTATTATTGGGGGAGTTGGGAAGCCTAGAACTGGTATAGCGAGGAAAACAGTTTTGTTCTCTTTTGTGGATTATGTGGTGTAAATGAAATGGTTATACATTTTGAAGGTGTAGAACTTCCTGTTTTTAGATCTTGGAACAACTGGATGCTGCCTTTTTGTTCTTGCACACATTTCTGGGTTTTCTGACCTTGGTTTTAGATGATAATACGTTGCACATATTTTTTATGAGAATAATTCCACGCTGTAAGATGATAATGTTTTCTGGTTTTGAATTTGGAAATGATGAATATTGAGTGGATCAATATCTAGCATGTATACAAATGTTTGGGATTGTAATCTTTGGTTTGATTTGCTGGAAAAATCCACATAGGTTGTCATTGTGGTGGTGGAGTTCAATTAATGTTTTTTGGATTAAAAAAGAAACTTATTTACTTTTAACTCATTCTGAATTGTAGCTTTCAATATGACCAAATCTGATTTATTGTTTGTATTGTTTTGCTTATATTGTCATTTGACTGCTGAATTTTTTATAGCTTTGCTTTGTCCTTGATTGCAGAAATGGTTTAATGATTTATGGTTGTTATTTTTTTAATAAAATTTTGAAATAGCATCATTATGTTGCTTTTATTTTTTCAAATATTTGGAAATTGGTAGTAGAAAGTACTCTCATTTTATTGCATTTTCAGTTGAGGATGTGTGTCGGCGATATCCAAATGCCACGGAAGTAAATGTTCATGGTGCTCCTGCTATCCACATGCTTGTCATGAAAGCAGTCTCTTCATTAAGGTAACCTTTGTTGCTACTAGTGTTGTTCTTGTGATGTGAATGTTGATATCAGGCTTGGGATATTTATTTATTATGAATCTTCGTCTGGTTCTCAGAAATCTTGAAGCCATAACTTTGGGAAAAGGTCAACTAGGGGATAATTTTTTCCATGCATTAGCAGAGTGTAATCTGTTGAAGAGATTGATTGTCAACGATACTATTCTTGGTAATGGTGTTCAGGAGATACCCATAAACCATGATCAATTGCGTCATCTAGAACTAACAAAGTGCAAAGTAATGCGTGTAGCCATAAGGTGGAGCAATATTATCTTACCACACTTTCATTTCCTGTTAGGCTTGTTAATTTCTGTGCTAAAATTATGATCTCCTGTAGGTGTCCACAACTTCAATATTTGTCCTTGAAACGAAGTAACATGGCGCAGGCTGTGCTTACTTGTCCTCTTTTAGATCTTCTTGATATAGCCGCTTGCCACAAGCTTTCAGATGCAGCAATACGTTTGGCGGCAACTTCATGTCCTCAGTTAAAATCTTTAGATATGTCTAACTGTTCATGTGTGAGTGACGAAACACTTCGTGAAATAGCCATGAGTTGTGGTTACCTTAGTACCCTCAATTCATCATACTGCCCAAACATATCGCTTGAGGTCAGTTATATTATGGTTAGTTTGCATTTTTGTCTGTATTATTTGGGTGGTAATTTATTTGACAAACTTCATTGTTTTTTCTTTGAAAGTCTGTAAGACTACCATGTTTGACAGTTCTTAAACTTCATAGCTGTGAGGGTATCACATCGGCTTCAATGGCTGCAATATCACATAGTTTTATGTTGGAGGTTTGAACTCTCCTGCTGTATTATAGATGTTGCCTGGATGTCTGTGTAGCCTCTGCTAATTGCTTTCAACTTGTAAAATGATGCTACAATGTTGCAGGTGTTGGAGCTTGATAATTGCAGTCTATTGACTTCTGTTTCTTTGGAGCTTCCTTGCTTACAAAATATAAGACTAGTACATTGTCGCAAGTATGGTTGACTACCCCATCTGAACTTCTATATTGCTTCTTCCCAGTCCCAGAAGATTGCCTCAGTTCTTGGGTGTCTAAATATTACCTTTTCTTTGTTTTCTACACTTATCAGCTCATTTTCTTGTGCAGATTTGCTGATTTGAATTTGCGGACAGTCAAGCTATCATCTATAATGGTGTCTAATTGTCCTGCCCTCCACCGCATTAACATCACGTCAAATTCTCTTCAAGTATTGTCTTCAGTGGAAGCATTAATTTCTTTATTGTCTATTCTTTATTGGTTATATTGTGAGATAATTCTGAGTTGTTTCATGGACATGCAGAAATTATCATTGAAGAAGCAGGAGAACTTGACATCATTGTCATTGCAATGCCAATGTCTGCAAGAAGTAGATCTTACAGATTGTGAATCATTGACAAATTCTATTTGTGAGGTTTTTAGTAATGGTGGTGGATGCCCAATGCTGAAGTCTTTAGTTCTTGATAATTGTGAGGTCTGTGAATTTAGTGGCTTTAATGTGTTGAATTTGCTTTTGTTTAATGACTTCATGCTTGGCATATGCTGGAAGGATGCCTTCGTTTATCATAATATTCATGTTTTCTTCTGCCCGTTCTCATCAGTAAAGGGCCCAATAATATTATTAAAGCTCTAAGACATTCACCTGCTAGTTTCTTGGATTAAACAAAACCGTAACTGCCAACAGCAACTACAAATGGGTTATTTAATTAATTCAATGGGGTGATTAAAGCACAATTCCACCAAATCAACTTGACTTTGATATTGACTTACTTGTGGCTTTTTTTTTTTTGACACATTTTGTTCTCATGTATATCCAGCTCCTTTTAGTGTTGCATTACTGCTAATGTGTTCTCTTCACATTGTCTGACTGAATTATACATTGGCCAGGGCTTGACAGCAGTGCGGTTTTGCAGTACTTCTTTGGTCAGCCTTTCTCTTGTTGGTTGTCGTGCTATCACATCTCTTGAGCTCAAATGCCCAAGTCTTGAAAATGTCTGCTTAGATGGTTGTGATCATCTTGAAAGTGCTTCATTTTCTCCAGTAAGTGAGAAAAACTGCATAGCTGCCCTTCCTGCATAAATAAATAAAAGAAATATTTTTTTGCTGTACCTTTTGTTGAGATTTAGTTCATTGATGGTTGGTGCGAATTATGTAATCTTTTCAAAAGCTTGTTTGACAGCTTCAGTTACACATTCTATGATAATGATAAATTTATTGGGGTAAAAAAATGTTGACCAACAAAGTAGATACCATTTTTCTATATTTATTTAGTCAGCAGAAAGCTGAAAATTCTCCTATACTGCCATCTGTTTTTTACAGGTTGCACTTCAGTCTCTCAATCTGGGAATATGCCCCAAGTTGAACACACTCAGTATTGAAGCATTAAGCATGGTGGTGCTCGAGTTGAAAGGATGTGGTGTATTGTCAGAAGCTTCCATTAACTGTCCTCTTTTAACATCTCTTGATGCTTCTTTTTGCAGGTGTGTTGGATTTACTATCTTCTTTGGTGTTCCCTTTTTGTTCTGCTGTGACTAAGATCATGTTAATTTTTACCTGCAGTCAACTCAAGGATGACTGCCTGTCTGCAACTACTTCGTCATGCCCACTGATTGAATCATTAATACTGATGTCATGCCCATCAATTGGTTCTGATGGACTTTACTCATTGCAATCACTTCCAAATTTGACAATGCTTGATTTGTCATACACTTTCTTGACACATTTGCAGCCAGTTTTTGAGTCTTGTTCGCAACTGAAGGTAAGTTTTATTTTTTAAGATATAGGCATGATTCTAATATTGATATTTCGCTTGTTATCACTTCTTATAATAATGGATACAGGTTAGCACCTAGCAGAGTATATTATTACTTTTTAATTCTTTGGAACTTATGTGTTTTGTGCTATTTTGTGTTGATACCACTAGAAGTTCAGTATTAGAGTCTATTTTAAATATAGGATTGATTTTTGTCTTTAGTTCTTATTATCTTTTCACTGAAGTTGGTTTCACAGTGAGTAATTTGTTGGTCTTGGTTTTTGTTTTGTAGTCATTTATATTGTAGCTTTTGCTGATTAAGTATGACATCATTTAAAGTCTCTTTTAATATATATGTATATTTATATGTATTTATGTATATTTTATGTATAGACATAAATGCTGTTCTAAATTTCTAAAGTTCGTCTTATGGTTTGTGAACTGTTGATATCCAGAAAGTGGATAAAATTCAAGCCTCATATGTGTAATGTCTCATCTATTCAAGAATGCTAATGTAGATACTAACCTTTTTTTCGTGTGATATTGGGTTTCGGTGTGGTAAATAATGTTGAAGTGTATAACATTATTGGTGAGCAGAGTGCTTTTTCTTGTTCGAGGATAAAAGAGGAGAACTAGAAAACTACTTTGAGCTTTAGTCTTTAGATCCATTCTTCAGTTCAAACAGCAACTCCGCTTGATCCTTTTATTCAAGGACTCTTTTATATTACCAATGTTCTCTTCTTCTTATCAATTACTTTCCTAATAAAATGGTACTGAGTTAACTTGCCTAGGTTGAAGTTTCTATGTATCTTGTTTGCACCTGCTTCTTGGTTTTATATCACTTATTATTGCTGTTCTTTAAGGTGTTGAAATTACAAGCATGCAAGTATCTTACTGACTCGTCATTGGAGCCACTTTACAAGCAAGGTTCTCTCCCAGCTCTCCAGGAATTGGACTTGTCCTATGGGACCCTTTGTCAGTCAGCTATAGAGGAGCTTCTTGCTTACTGTACGCACCTTACTCATGTTAGCTTGAATGGTTGTGTAAACATGCATGACCTGAATTGGGGTTCTAGTGGTGGTCAGCTTCTTGAACCAACTGTATATGGAATTTTTCCTTGTGAGAACATCCATGAATCAATCGAGCATCCCAATCGATTGCTGCAAAACCTCAACTGTGTAGGCTGTCCAAATATTAGGAAAGTGCTCATTCCACCTCAGGCACGCTGTTTCCATTTGTCGTCATTAAATCTTTCTCTCTCTGCCAATCTGAAGGAAGTTGATGTTGCTTGTTTCAATTTGTGCTTTCTTAATTTAAGGTATGCATTTATTTCTGAGGTTTTGCTTTAGGAGATTTATTATTTTTATGCTCTTTCAGCTGATAAAAAAATTTGATGCTTGTGTTATTCAGCAACTGTTGCTCCTTGGAAATATTGAAGCTTGCTTGTCCAAAATTAACGAGTCTATTTCTTCAGGTATGTAAATTTGGCCTCCAGTGGTTGAGCTAATTTATTTTTAGGATTTGGTCTCTGCAAACAGATATTATAGGTGCTTGGATTTTGTTATTTAGGGTTAGACATAATTCGTGTTTTCGTGGAGTAAAGTTCATGTATATGGGATGATCTTTCGACACTAAAAGTGTTAACATTTTGTCCAAAATTCAGTTGATATACATTTTATTTACTCCAATACATTTCAGTTTGGGCCTTTGCTAGAATTGCTAGCTGATAGTTAGGCAAGTTCCACTTTTTGATAATTTTGTGTCACCTAGTTCTCTTTCTGGGTGTATTAATCCTATTCGGTTCTCTCCCTTCGGTTATTAATTTGTATGCATTCCATTGGTTTTTCTCAATATTATTCTCATTGCATTATAACAACTGATATCATAATGTTTCTGTCTGACACTGTTTTATAATTATTGGTTACAATTGGGCGAATTTCTTAGTCCTGCAACATCAATGAAGAAGCGGTTGAAAGTGCTATATCGCAATGTAGTATGCTTGAGACTCTAGATGTCCGCTTTTGTCCTAAGGTGAGATCGTCCTCGGCTTATTTTCTTACCGTCTTTATTGGTGAAATCCAAGTATGCAAATTTTTCTTAAGGGAAGCAGGCAGTTGATTTTTTAATGCTGTGTTGCGTGACAGATATGCTCGAAGAGTATGGGCAAGTTACGGGCAGCTTGTCCTAGTTTGAAGCGCATCTTCAGTAGCCTGACACCTCCATGATGTGATGCAAAATTTTGTTTCTTTTACTCATTCCAGTGGAGTTATTTTCTTCAGGTGTCAACCAGCTTGGTGTTTTGCCATGATCTGCTTTCAATGTTATTGTAAATCTTCATCTTTCCTTGTCAGTTTCTGTATGGGTAATATGTACCTTATGTTGCTGTCCATGTGTTACGACACAATCAAATCTTGTTTCTATATTAGTTGCCGTTTTTGCTCTCTCTCTCTCTCTCTCTCTCTCTGAATATTGGCGGTTCTGATTGCTCATTTCCAACTCATATGAATTAACTTGTTATCGATTGGGGTGTGGCAGTGGTGAATGAATACACCAGAAGTCCTGTGTTAAAATGTTGAATGATCCTTGTTCAAAGATTCGGTTTTGATTACGAACTGACATTCAGGGCTTTGTGAAACATGGAGTCATCCTAGTTGCAAAGTTTGATGAGTTTTCAATTTTGGGATTTTTTTTTTTTTTTTTATATTCCACTGAGGGATGATCTATTTGTGATTAAGCAAGATTTCTCAAGAGATCAGCGAAAATTTCTCTCGAGTCAAAATGCCTTGAACCATTGTTTGATGGAAGGCGGGGTAGCAGCAGAACTGTGAGAACACGAGAAGTAATGGGCGTGTCACGATTGTATTAAGAACAACTGCTATATTCCTCACAGAAAGTCCTTATAGAACTGTAAACTGATTGACGCTAGCTCCGTGGACGTCCAAGACCGTAAGAAGTAAGAAACTTTCGATTTGGGGCTTTGGCTGCGTAACAACTAACAAGTTGTAAGTCGGCTCAGCATATTCCATTAACACAATAATAAAAATTCGGAAATAGCGAGCATAACATAAGCTTCTACATATCCTCACTCCGGTTAAAAAGAAATATGCATGATTACAAACACTTTAGCCGTGTAGAAAGCTTCACAGTAGACAATGAGACGTTACATTTTCCAGGAAAAAATGTGACAACATATCATAAGATTGACTCCAACTCTTTAATTTCCGGGTCTGAAGCTTCTGGTTCAGGATCTTCATATGCTGTCCTATAGGCATCAGCTATAGCCTTTCCTTTCTTTAAAACTTCAGAAGGGACAGTTTGGAGAAGACTGTAACAAAAAAGCTCATCAGAAAAATGAAGCTTACTTCTCTTGATAATGCTATGGTGCTTCTATGAAGATTCTGAAAAAGCAGTAAAGCACACAAAGAATTACCTGTCCAGTGCAGTAAGAGCGGTACTGATTTTTGCCTTCATGGATTTGACGGAGGTTTCTCCTTCATTTCGTGATGCACGCAGAAGCAAGGAATCAAGATCTTCCAAGGCTCTTAAGAAGTAGTTAAATGAGCTCAGAAATTGGGTAGTTTTTGTTGCATAACTTTAAAAATAAATAAATATATAAAACCCACCATTGTTGAATAAATTAGAACACGCTATTATTCTAGCTGCATGGCCCAATTGGTTCTCACAGCCAACTAAACAGTTTTTCTCCGAGCTTAGCATGCTTTTTGATCAAAATTTTATAGGGCACTTTAGTAAAAATTATCTGTACGGCTTGTCAATCTGATATCATGCAAGCTGGCTCTACCTTAAACAAGCCTTAGTTAGCTTGGAACATTAAGTCACACCCAACATCCATAATGACCGTTACCAGAACATCATAAGTAATTTCCTAAGAAAATAGATACTATGGTCTGCAATTGGGTACCTCAGGCTACAGAGAATTATCATGAGTCCCTTAAAGAAAGTTGCACATGCCTGAAATATTTTGAAGTCTCACAATTTGCAGGGAATGATGATAAATTTTAAAATACCTGAGACATTGGTCAACATCATCAAAAGCAGTTTTACCACTTCCAGCATCTGAAGCATATTGTGCCACCTGAAGTTCCGAAGAAAATTTCCAAACCTCAGGAACTCATGTACACAAAAACTGCCATAAAGCGAATTGGAATGAGAATGTAGACTAATGCTTGGACATTTAACAACATAGACTCTAGGACGAAAACAGCCATTGATCAAAATACAAGACTTATTGTTGATATAAGTAATCAAAAACACGCACAAACATTAGGTAATGAGAAAAGTGTCATGGTCGCATCTACTGTCTCAGAATATCAGATTCCTTGAGAAAACTTGAAGCAGCATGCGACTATCCATTTATTTCCTGATATGGCAGATTGCATGATTTTTGTGCGCTTATGGAATTTTGTTCTCATTTCAATTATTCATTCAAATTATTGTTAATATTTATGAAACAGTTATTTGCATGCACTCTCATTTGGTGTAGATGAGGTGTTCATCTCACTTTTAAACTGGCGTGGGCGCTCCTGAATCCAGTAAATTACTACAGTTTAAAGAGATAATTCTTATATGTATTCATACTACGAAACCTTACTCTCATTGTAATTTGCTGATCATAAGTTAAACTGTTTGGTTTAGCCCCTATTCAACCCATACTAGTGCTCCACATTGTTTTAATATATAAGAGGCTCATCTTTTGCATGCTACCGTCCCCCGCATTATTATGATTCAGAACTCTTCCAGTGTTGCAATCTCAAAATTGTGGTTGTATTCTAGGAAAATATGAAATTAAGATAAATCACAGATTTCGTTTAAACTATCCAATCAAATCTTTTTAAAGCTAAGCTTTTGGAATGTCAATATTGAATGAAAAGTTATCTACTTGATTCCATAGTCAGGCTAATCTTCAATAAACTCCACTCCTGCTTTAAAACATCCTCAAAGACTTTGGAAGACTCTTCTCAGAAGTATCTTTTCGATTCAGTCTTCGTATTGAAGCAGTATACGTCCAATGAAGAAATTCATACAATCAAACCCTTTGCGACCTCCTTTTCATTTTTTATGGGACACAAATGTAACCTTTTCTGGATTAAAGCATTTTCAGAGCTTTTTGACCATTTATGAGAATAAAAATAAAACTCATAACATGGAAATATGAAGCATATTCAACAGTATAAGAAAGCTGAAACTTACTGCTCGGATATTCACACGTAAACTTGCAGCTGGACCAGAACGTAGTTGAGATCGGCAGTTAGAATATTGCGGTTGATCAACCTCCAGAGTTTTTCCTGTTGCATTCAAAAAATAAACTATAAGTATCCCCCACCCTATATTGTGTCCTTGTATTTTCAAAAGTGAAATTGAGCCCATATTTTTCTCATGTCAAGACAAATTTTAAAGAAGCATGGTAGAGGTTTGAGTGTACCGTATATGTAAAGCAACACTGAGATCTTAAAAGTGGGATAATAAAGACACATCTTTCGAAAATCATATGGAAATCATCTTTAATGAATTACAAACAGAGAACAAATATATGAAGCCAAGTGACACCTGAATTAAAAAAGAGAGTAATTAGAGCAATACATGAGTTCCACTTTAAAAGTCGGGCTGAATTAGCACATTTTGTTGATTAACACAGACATTAGCAGTTCCAATGCAGTGGGCATCAAAGTTCAGTTTGATCAGCAGAAAACATTCACAAAGGCAATCGCCATTGGCTCGTAAAAAAGCATATATGTTCCTCAAAAATATCCATTTTTCTCTCAGATTTAAAAAAAGAATCATTTCCTCTTAGATTCTCATGGACAGATGATCTTATTGTCATAGATTCATAAGACATTAAAGGCATACTGTAAAGTTGAATAGCAGTACGAAAAGAAACATAACAGAGACCAAGCCATAATCAATCATAAGACCAAATTTCAGGTTCTATAATGACACTGAATTTACAAAAAAAGCCATTACCTAAATCCTGAATCTGTAACTGCGTCAATATAACAGGGGGTACATAAACCTCTAATGGCTCAAGCTTTTTCCTGTGAAATATATATAAAACAGAGAATTAATTCAGATGCAAAATCCATCCACAACATAAAAGTTGAAACAACAAGCCCATCATTGGGCCCCCATAATATCCCAACAAACATTGAAATAAAAGCTTGATAAATTTTCAACAAACTCTAAAATACAGTAAAGAAATTTAATATCCAAATTCCTTCAGATCACCACTTTGATTGCAGACACAGTATGGATGTTTGGCAGCCACACAAATAACTTTATCAGTTTAAAAAAAGGTTAAGAATGGATAGTTTAAGGCACAGCAGAACTTGGAAACATGAAGTGCAAGACCAACGAGTCGTAAGACAAAGATACGAGTCCATATTTAAAAAAGGTTGAGAAGTGCAGTCTCTTCTACTACAACTACTACTAATAACTTATCAGCATTCATTTCCCAATATGACTACCATAATTCAATTTCAACCAAGTCATTACCTTTTCACATATTTATCAAAAAGGCTGCCCGCAATAGCATCTGCAACAAACAACACACTAATCATCAGGTTGTTTATTGCAAAATTTCAATCTCAAAATCTGAACAACCACGCATTAGCTCTTATCTTAAGGGTTGTTTTGGAGATGTATTTCGCATTATTAACATAATGGTCGTATTATTAAATAAACCAAGAGGCTTTCCGGATTATTTACCCCTTCTTTTTAAAGAAAAAGACTTGAAGTGCTTTATGACGAAACATCTGACATATACTTATTTGGAAAGGGATTTTAGAAGCTTTTACAGAAAAAAGCCTTTATAATCCTCCTGAAGATATCGCAAGTATTCAGAGACACAAAAACATTCTCCTTCAATAAACTAATCCTGTGTTTGGATCACCAATGGAAACTGAACAATTAAGCTACAACACAAGGAAAAAAAAAAAAAGTCATGCCAGAACACAATTAAATCACTTTCTTCTCAAGTTTCATCCAAACACAACTTTAATTCGACTTAAAGATAACCAAATCATTCTCTTGCATCCCTCCACTCCACGTGCAACTCAGCTTTTTTAATTGAATTAAAATAAAAATAAAAAAATCTAGAAATTCAAAACTAATAATTTATTATATCCAAATTAGTTTAATTATTATGAATAATATTTTTTTTATTTTAACAAAAGGCGAAAAGGACGTACTGTTACTGTTAGGCAAAAGAAGCAAGTGTGAAAGGACGAGCGAGACGGAGAACAATCGCCGGCTTTCCCGCCATCTAGGGGGCGACAATGCGCACCTCACACTCACTCGGTTTGATTTTGTGGTGAATTTTGGCGAAAGACAGCAAAGGAAGGTTGGGGATGGGGAACTGAAGGTGCTAGTGCTAATGTGCGCAGGGGCCTGAAGTGTTGCCATTCCGACAGAGCATGAGACCCAAACACAAGACAAGAGTTGTTTGTATACTGTGAGAGAAGAGAGACAAACAAGAACGGAACGTAACGGAACTGAACGATATTGCACTTATCCCTTTTGCACCACAACTGTCCAAGGAAATTATTTATTTATGGACTCTTCATTAAAGTTTTTATCTACGTCGAAATATTATATTATATTTAACGCTTTTATTTATATACAATTGAAATTATTATATCTTATGATTTACTATTAGTATAAGCTCCAACTTCTTTTTCATTAGGATATCAAAAATTAAACGAAAACTGGACCTTTCACCAAACAAGCTTTAACTTATATCATGTTATTACTTCTTTTAATCACAAATTGTCTTATACGGGTATCCAAAATAGTATGTCTTATGTTACATTAATTATGATTAATTTATATTATTTATTTCAATATATTAAAAGACTTATTTATACCTAAGCAAATATTAAATTTTGTTATATCACATGATATTGTAAATTAAAACCAAAAAAAAAAAAAAAAGCTTAGCTGGCAGACGAATTCTCGGGTGGAACCCGAAAACCCGGTTGTGACAATGTCGGCAATCAATGTCCGAAAATCCATCCGAATGATAAAAGAGACATGACATAAATAAAAACGAAGTGGACATCTCACTTGACTTTGCTCATCCTCTGCTTCTGCTTCACCTCAATCTCTCCAGCCTTTCAAGCAATATCCTGAGTTTCTAAATAAGAAAGCAGCAACAATGGCGACAGCCTTGTGGATCCTTCTAGCCCCATTTCTCTTCATCTCTGCTTCTGCAACCACTCATTGTAAGCAAGCTTCTACTATATATTCTTCCACTGAATGAATAATAATCAATCTACTACATTATGGTAACAGTTTTCAGTTTATTACAACATTATGCTTGATCTGCTTCACAACTCTTCAGATGACAAATCTCTTTATGTGTGTGTGTGTGTGTGTTTATCCTCTTCTATTCTGAAATGTAGTACTTCTCTTGAGGCAGTTATGCAGTTTTGATTTCGTTAATGGCATGCTTAGATTTGATTTCGTTATGCAGTTTTGATTTCAAAGCCTTGTCAATTGTGTCATATTCCCCCATACAGTGCCATTGGCGCTGAACTAGCATCATCTCTATGCTGGAATTCCCTCATCTTAAAACGTTTTATTGCTTCTTTTCGTTGTAATTGCACCTATTTGCTGCTTGTCTCTACTCACCTTTTCCATAGCATTTTTAGGCATACCAATGTTACATTGCAGTAGATATAATATCAGCTCTTCAGGTGTTCAGAAGCAAAACACTGCTGTTCGAGTTGAAAGCATCGATTGAGTAATAAAGCACATAAAATAGCCAAATGTTGTGCTTGAAATATCATGAAGTCAGAGCGGTGACGCCACTTCGGTCATTGGTTTAATTGTAGTTAGAAGTACTTCCTACCAGCAATCAATAGCTTTTGAAGGCCTTAAACTCACCCACTAAGCATAATGACTACATTTCCATATTTGTTTATGAGTTTTGCAATCTTAAAATGGGGTAGTTTTTTTCATCAATCTGTATCAAATACGCAGAAAGAGGGAAACAAGTGAATGTTAAAATGCATATTCGGTATGGACTGTGGACAAATGCTAGAAGGGGCTTTGTTTCTGTTTTTGAGTAATTTGGGGGTTGATTTTGTGCTTTATAGGAACTGGCTGCCCTCAGCTTCTGATTCTGATGCAAGCCAGCCTTTTTCATTTTACAGTTCATGCTCTTCTTTTGCGCTTTGCATTTTATCTACTGCTTTTGTTTTCCAGTACATTCTTTATTGTTATGTAGCCGAGATAACAAAGCCACATCCACCAGTAGGGCCTTAATGTACCACCTAATAGTGATAAGGACATTAACCTGATATTTCGGCCACAAGCCTCCAAGAAGAGTGAGCCAAAAAGTATAAATTTGTAGACCATTGAGTGGCTGGGGTCAAAATTTTCATTCATTCACCAAACAATTAATTAATTAGTTACTAATCTTCTATAGGTCCAGGCTGTTATAAGAAATGATTTCAATCAACTTAGCTTAGTGCTAAGAAAGAAGTTAAAAGAATTGAATCGGTTGCTTAAGTGAAACCAGAATGATAAGCCCCTGCCAGGAAAATGACTAAAAGGTTTACCAAAAGAAGTTGCATTTGAAGAAGTCTCAAAGGAAAGTTGTCAATGTTCTGTTTGATAGTGGCCTTTAGGCCTATAGACATATAACTCTTGATACACAAACTGTGACCATGAATTTATGAAAAACCTTACCTGAAGTATTACAAGTACTCTAGTAGGTTTTATGATTTATGTCATCACATTAAATCCTGTAAAAGATGCATTGTAGTTAATTTAGTTTTTCAGGTCATCTGCCCATTTTAAGGATTGTGAGTTACTACAACTAGTAACTCACAATCCTGTATTGCAGGTTCAAATCTTTCCTTATTAGATATCTTTGAGTGAAAAAGAAGGCAATTGTTACTGACAATTATAGTTATCATTTTCTTTTTCCTTTAAAATACATGATTTAATTGTATCTTTATGCCTAGCACATTCTCATTTGTGACATTTGAATGTCTTTAGCAAAAGTAACCCATAACCCTGCTGATGAGTTGGTGGATGTGCTCAACAAAAATAGAACTGCACACAAGGTATCATCCCTTTATGACAACCCAGGCCTGGCCTGCATTGCTTTGCAGTATATAAAGGCATATGGAGGTGATTGTAATGCCATAGGAGGAGAAGATGCCAAGAAACCTGCTGATTCTGAATTTGCAGACACATTTGCCCCAAACTGTGGTGTACTTGCATCATCTCTCTCTCAAATCACTGGTCGTTTTATAGGCTGCCAATCTAAATATGTTCATGCTTCTGAGGCTTTTTCGGAAATCCTGATACAAAACAGCAAGAGCTTAGATATCTTATACAGTAAGAATCACACCGAAGTTGGGGCCGCTGTCACTGGCACCGATAGTGGGTCTCCATATTTCTGGTGCGTCCTGTTCAGCAATGGGAAGCGTAATGCTAGCTTTCTTTTTGAGGCTGGTGAGGCTAAAATATCAAGGCCTGGATGCTTCAGTGGTGCTAAGGATGAATGCAGTGGTGCTGCTGATTTGTCTGAACCTCATCGCTTCTGGCCGTATGTCATTACAGCTTTGATTGCAATTGCTTATACCTTTGGTTTATAATTTTCTTCAGAATATTAAAGTGAATTGTTTTTCCACTTGTTTCTGGGGCCCCTTTTCTTCTGTTGTATGAGTTCACTTGGCCTCAGTATTGTCATTCATTTCTGTCTATCATTTCATTCTGCCAGTTGTGTCATTCATTTCATTAAGTAATTCTTTGTCTAGAATTCCATGTATCCGAGTATTTTGTTGGATATTATTTAATGGAGAAATTTAGATTAATCTCCATATGAAATGCCACTTTCTTTACTGTTTCTTGTCGCATATTTATGAAATTTAACAGGGAGGGGATGATTATATTTGATTCTAAAGGGTTCTAACTGATGAAAAGGAAAACTACGAGGAGTTAACGAAATAATATATAAATGGAAATTAGCCCAAAAAAAACAAATTTTATGAATTATTATAAATGACATCATAATTTATAATTAAATCTACATAATTTGGAAGGAAACTATCATGTTAATCAATGACTATCATCATTTATAGACAACAAAATCTGAAATTTGAGAATAAAAACAAGATCCTGCTTGATTTATTTAATATGGAGAAGTTATTTATTTAAAGTAATGTGATTGAAATCACATAATCAATAAATTAATCCATTAACTTTTTGGTAACTTAATGGATATTCAACTATGAGTAGAGCTTCTCGAATTGGCTACTTTATGTGCAATTAACACCATTTTTTTTAATAATCACTTGATAATCATATGTAAATCATAGTCTATTCTGGCTATAGACAACACCATTTTTTAAATAACTTTTAAAATTATTAAATCAAATTATTTTTTATGATTTGGATAAAATTTAACTATTATTATTTCTATCATATATAATGAGTATGTAAATTATATTTAATTCAATTGTTTATATCGTTTAAAAATAGTATAAAATTTTATTACTATCACAATTATAAAATATGTATACAAAATTGATAAGTGATATCACATCAACTTTATAAATAAAATTTTGTATAGAACTTTGTTCATAATTGTAGCTAAATAATAATTAATTTCAAAGAAAATTTTATTAGATATTTTCATATTAATAAGCAAAAATAGAATATGTTTTTGGGATATTAAAGAGAATAGAAGTTGGTGTGATTGTGAAAGGAAAACTAGGAGAAGAAGAGCTCATTGAGTACTGTTTTGAGTTCACGCGGGAACCCAAAAAGGAAACCTTTCTGTCTCCATTTCCAAAATCACTCCGCTTCCTTCTTTGCAACTGGATTCTCTCCTCTCTCTCTCTTCTCTTCTATCTATACTTCGCACCCAACAAACAAGCCTCATTATTATCAACAATCCTCAAATTCCTTGACAATAACATTTCATGCACCAAATTGTTAGATTTCTTTGCTATTATTCATCCTTAACATGACTACTGAGAGCCCTTCTGCTGCTTCTCCTTCTCTACATGCTACTCAAAAAACGGTTATAGCATGTACCCATGATGAGAAACAGAAGCCTGGACTGGATTTTGATCTCAACAATCCGCCTCCACCGATAGTTGAAGCTGAATTAATCAAGGGTGAGACTCCTAAGGATGCTATGACCGCCATTCAGTTGGACGGGGCTCAAGATAAAGAAGGAAGCATCAAGGCAATAAGGGGTTTGGAGGAAGCAAGCGGTTCAGTGAGTAAGAGGAGAAGGTACACCGCAGAAGAGAAGGGAAAGAGAAAAGTTTATGAAGTTGTTGGTGGTGATGATGATGATGGGGATGGTGATCACAATCAAGATTACTTGTTGGAACTTCGGTTGGCATTTGGGCCATTGGCATCATCACTCTATGAGTAGGCTGGCTGAGCATAGCATAGAGGAATGGTTGATCTGCATCTGCTTCCCTTGGACTTCTAGTGTTGTTGGACATGAAAGAAGACTAATGATCTGGTGGAAAAAAATATTGAACTTTATTGTTGGGTTTGATTTGATTGGAATGTTAATTGTTAAAAGTACGTAACTAGGGCTTTGTTTTTATTTTTCTGCAACATTTTCTTTCTGATACTCTTCTACAATAATATCATTGTAAATAATTCTGATATAAAAACTAGTACATTATGAGTTTTAATAAATCTGAATTGATCACTGTTGTACATACATACATGCTACAATAACAATTTAGTTGTCTCCTGTAAAAAAGATAGTGCCTTCATTCATAAATTAGTAATAACTTTTATTGTTTTTTTCAAGTTTATGTTAGGGCCGGCCATTATGACTTTTAGAGTTTTGGAAATTAGCTTGACTGAATGTTTCACTAGTTTAACCCCTAATTGATCACTGTTCAAATTTAACAAAGTTACATAAATGTGAACAACTTGCGTATTTAACCGCGAAGTCACCTGGCACCTGTAGCTTCCTGCCTTTTCGTTTATTCAATTATTCTGCTATCTATGTTTCGAATGTGCGTGAAAGCATATTTGGAACCTTATGTAGTTAGTATATGGAATCTTAATTATTAAGATTTTAAGTAAAACTTATGTAGAATTATATATATATATTACACATTTTTTTTTACTTTCAATAGGATCATAATATGATAGTGGGTGGAAATCAAATATAGATTAGATTAGATTAGATTGAGGATATTAGTATTACACGTTTCAATCCAACAATATCTCTTTGATATTGTTGGCCATGATGAATAGATGTCATAGCATTCTCCTTCAAACAATAAAAGTGTAGACTTTATGGGATGCATCTTTGAGGGATTTCTAGGTGTAATCCACTTACATTTGTTGGCAAAAACCAGAAGCAAGGGATATTGACCGATTTATAGTCCACTTCCATAGCAGTGTTGAAAAGCTAGCGAAGCCTCGCATAAACAAGAAAGTAACCGCACTGGTGCTTGTTCGGCACTTTGACTAGATCTTCAGAGCAATTAAACAGTGCCCCCTACAATTTTATAGTCTTATAGATGACAGCAAGGCCAGCTTTCCTGCCTTTGCAGTGCTATCAACCGTGTGGCTTTCTTGTTGAATGCAGATGCATTGTTTCAACTTTCAAGTTTGTAGATGTAATTGCCTGGAAAAGATAGAGAAATTACTCATCAGCTTCATGACATCTTCTGCCCAAGTATCATCATCAGCTAGACAACTACCAACCCAGTTTGAATTCAATTTCTTTTTGGGTCAAATTTGCACTAGTCCCTATATTTTATTAGATGTCAGTCGTCATATCAATCAAACCGTGACAATCCTGCATATTTCAGTGATCAGCTCCTAAAAATAGGGTTCTGGCAAGCTATTGACACAGCCCTATTTGTTATTACAAACCAAATCACAAATTAAATTACTTTACAACATAAGACATAACGATAAGTCTTTATTTGGAAAGCCATGTTAATTGTTACTAAAATATTAATATTATGATAGTAATAGTATAGTTTTTTTTTTTCACAATCATTGATTTTTGATCATCAAATAATGCATGAATGATGAAGGGTAGATATTATAGGTGGAATTTTCGTAGCAAATCTGCCCATTATTGGTGCGCTGGACACTTTTTTGTATTCATGGGACTCTTTATTCTCTTCCTTCTGCTCATCATCTAGATCTTGATTTATTTACTAACTTTTCCGCGGTGGTTGTGGACATGATTAGATAGATTTTGACTCAACACACCAGAACCCCACTACACATATCCCACTCCTATGCCCCACACGTTGTTCTTTTGCAGAGCACTCAACACCAACCACAGGATTTACCATTCAATTCCATAACAACCGTCCGATCATTCAATATAAACCTTTTCAGCATCCTACGGCTGGGAGTAAAAGACATATCATACTCACACCATGTCTTATTAACACCCTTGGATGGAGAAAGTACTGACTAGATGAAAACAGATTTCGAAGAATGGACAATTATTATTAGGTCTTCGGAGTTGAGTTTTTCTTGAGGATGAAGGCACAAAGCCCAAAAATTTCAGTTAATTTTTTTTAGCGGGAAGTGGAAGAGCACGCGAAAAGTGTAAGATGTGTGATTCTGAATATGAGATTTATTTAGTAGTTGAAGAATTGGAAATGGGTGTTATGAGAAAACACTGACTTTGGGGAGCGATTGAAAATTTACAAAAATAGAGAAAGTGAAGAGAACAAGAACGGAAAAAAAATGGCTATAAATGGTTTTGGGAAAGGGCACGGAATATTGAATCTGGATTTGAATAGGCAGCCGGATGGGTGGGATTGTGAACTAGGGTTTGAGTTTGGGGGTAATTTTCTCGAGAAACAAACAGAAACGGAGAGAAACCGGTCAGTTTATAGTGAATTGAGAAGAATGGAGAGAGAGACCGATGGTGAAGGGGGCGGTTCTTCGAGTAAAAGACGGAGATACTCTGGTAAAGAGAAGGGGAAGGGGAAAGTTGACGAGAACCAGCCGTTAGTAGTCATTGACGATGATGAAGAGAACATGAATCCTGAAGTGGGTGGTCAAATCGCCTTTGACCCAGTTGGAGAAGAAAGTGTGAGAGGAGATATTTCAAAGGAAGAGTTGGAAGAGTTGTCGTCGATATTGGTAAGTTTGAGAAATCCTAACCGTAATCGTGTGGTGGAGCATAATTTCTTCGGACCTGAACTTGAAGTTGAATCAAATGATTCAAATTCAAGACCTCCAGATCCTGAAATTCAAAGACTGTGTGAATTGAATAGGGAGCGGAGGTTGCGTGAATTGGATGAATTGGATAGGGAGCGGAGGAGAAGAGAACAGATAGAGAACAGAGAAAGGTTTCATGAGATTGCAAGATACCATGCGAAAAGCCTTGCACATTCTGATGAGTTCTTTACCAAGAAAACTAATAAGCAAGAAAACAAGGTTTTGATAAAGGAAGTTGAAAAAGAGTGTCAAGATGTGAATAGTCCTTTTTTTATAGCAATGGAGATGATCAAGAAAAGGAATTCCAGTGGCACAAGTGGTAAAAAGAAGTCTGGAGACGGTGTTTCTGTGCAAGACTTCAAATGGGTGCCTTCTAAAGTTGAGGGATTAAGTGTTGTGAAACGCAGGGCTCCTTCATTGTTGGAGCTTAGTTTGAATGGTCTTGCAATGAATTCTGAGGCAATGGTGTCGCTTGCATATGTTCCGGATTTCTTGAGGCATAAGCTTAGTCGGATGATTTGTGATTCAGGGAAAATGGATGCTTCTTTTGTGAAGCTCCTTGCCATGGATTCGCCTACAGAGATTCGTGTGAAAAACTGTACCAAGTTAGAAGAAGGTGATTTCATCAGAATCTTTGGTTCTTGTAACACAAGGAACTTGACTGTAAGTGAACTTTTCCATTCTCATGTTTCTCATGTTCATGCTTGTATTATCTTATACTTTTTACTGAACTAGCATGAATAATATTCAGTCATCGTTCTTGATACGCGATTCAGTGGTCTCAGAGTTTGATTTCATCTTTATCTTCTGGTAAAAGAGTGACATACTGGCACGGCATAAAGAGTTGAGTGTCCATATACCTTGTTCATCAAGGTGCAATTCTTTTATAAAGTTTGACACTTGGACTTTCAGTTAAAAGTAGAAAATCAGATTACCGTGTTTGTGATTTAATTAGAAATGCTATGACGTTATACACTGTTTGTCACTCGCCATTCTGTGCTCAATTTAACAAGTCGAATAAAGATAAAATAGTTCATTGTGTCACGAGTTTTATAGATTGTTTATGAATGCACTTATGGATTTGGAAGGATATAAACTCAGTTGATCACCATTATCATTCATCCTTATTTGCTAAGGGATGTGTTTTTGAGCACTTCGTTGCTGATACTTCAATCCTTAAAATCTTTTTGAGCAACTTAGGTTTTTTAAGTTAAATTTTGCAAGATTTATCTGTCAATTAATTTGATGTCCCTGGGTTCTGGATGCAGGTACTACAACTTGACCTTTGTGGACAAGCGCTGCCTGATAATGTCTTGCGTGAGACCTTAGCTAGGTCAGCCCACAGCCTTCCTACCTTGGCCACCATATCCTTGAAAGGTGCACATCGTTTGACAGATATTGGGCTAGCTGCACTTGCTGGATCTGCTCCTGCACTACGATCTGTGAATCTAAGCCAGTGTTCCCTTCTCACATCCAACGGCATCATTGATCTAGTTAGCCATTTTGAATCTACCTTGAGAGAGCTATATATAGATCATTGCCAGAATATTGATGTCATAGCTACGTTGCTTTCGTTGAAGAAACTCAAATCTCTGGAAGTGTTGTCAGTGGCAGGAATTGAGACTGTTTGTGATGATTTTGTCATAGAGATAGTCAAAGCACGTGGCATAAATCTGAAAGAGCTTGTTTTAGCTGGCTGTGTGTGAGTTCGACTTGCTTATTATTCTTATTCCAACATTAAATTGAATGTATATATATATTTTTCCGATAAAGGTGCTTTTGTCTAGATGCAGGGAATTGACAGATGTAGCTCTTAGATTTGTCGGACAGAGGTGTTTGAAGTTATGCGCCCTTGATCTTTCTCACTTGCCTAACTTAACAGATTCAACTATTCAATATCTTGCTGATGGTTGTCGATCAATTCGCAGCCTTAAACTTTGCCGCAACAGCTTCAGGTTTCTTTTCATGCAACTCGATCCTCAGTTTCTAGCTTGGATAGGACTTGTTAATTCATTATAATTTTACAGTTCATTTATCCCCTAGATCTTCAATTATTTCATACTTGTCAACCATATGATGGATGGCATGTAAAATCTCACAACTTTCTTTGATAGTTACAACTGGTGCCAAGAGAATAGTGCTGATGACTTGCAACTAATGCTTAGCTTACCTTGTGACAGTTTCACAAACCTAGAAAATGCTTGTCGTGGACCTTTCAGCTCCTGTTTGGTAGTTCATTAAAACAATAACCATCTTCCTTCTTTATCTTCTGTGGCTTTAGGTATTGTGCTCTTTTATGATCCACACAGTTGTAGAGCATAGTGCTTAATTGCTTATCCTATTCTTTCTAAGTAAGCAGTATGTTTGCAAGAAATCATGGTTATTGTTTTTATTATCTGGCTTTTTCTTGAAGAAGCCCAAGCAAATTGTTCCTCAAAATGAGACATTACTGAAAAGGACTTGAGCAGTTGTGTTTCACTTATGGCCTGTTAATGGTGTGGTTCTTGAAACAGCATCATGTAGCTGACACCAAATGATTTGAAGAATGCATTCTCGATTTAATATAATTATTTACTTTCAACCACTACTCTTATGATGTGCTTGAATGGTTAGAGTTTGCAGTCATATCATATTGGCTCATTGCATGCTCATTTGATCCCGTGGCAGTGCCATTATTGTCCACCAATTACACAAAATCTGTTTTCTACCTTGATACAAGTAATTATTGACATGTCTAATTATTGCAGTGACGAAGCCATTGCAGCCTTCTTGGAGGTCTCTGGAGATTCTCTAAGTGAACTTTCACTGAATAATGTCAGGGAGGTAAGATTGTTGCATGCCTTGATGATGTTACTTTTGGCTTTTATTTTTTTCCAGTCCGAATCATAAAAACCAATTTTCTTGCTTAAAAACTTTAATGCTCTGCAAAGGGGCCTGGCCTACTTCTGACTTTATAACTAATGAGCGACTTATAACAGGTTGGTTTAAACACTGCCTTGTCACTTGCCAAATGTTCGAGAAATTTATTAAGTCTGGACCTGTCCTGGTGCCGCAAATTAACCAATGAGGCACTGGGATTTATTGTTGACAGCTGCTCATCATTGAGGCTGCTTAAAGTCTTTGGATGTTCACAGGTATGCAAGTCCAATGCAAAGCCATTTTCACTTTAGTTTTGTCCTGTCAAAGCGAAATTGTTATTTATGCTTTTATTCTGTTCATCTTTGGCATGATGCTTGGAAAGAACTATGTGAATGTCCAGTCAAATACTTGAATAAGGAACTGCATACAATTTTTCCAAAATTAGCATAGTCCGGCATATGTGATAACCGTCATTTAGACTTCATATGCTGATGTGCATAGAGGTCTGCAACTTGATGAAACCACACTTTCACGTGGTTTTTTGTTACCATCTGCAACACCTTTTTGCACCAGAGAAGCTCATTCATACATGAAGTTTACTGTATGTGTAAGAGATTCTGTAGTTGCAAAATATATTTTCAGATTTTTACCCATACGGCAGAACTTTTTCCTTGACTTCCGAGATTCAAATTTAGCAACCGCATTTGAAAATCTCTTATGATCACTTGAGGGAAACTAGAGAATGTTACTTGACTACATTGTTAGTGATTTTTAGTCTAGGCATTCAAAGGGCAGGGTTTATTATGAGTGGCTTGCATATCTGCATACTAGTTCTAGGGAGTGGGACTACATGCATTGCAACACACTGCAAACATCTCATATCAACTTAAGTAGTCTATTTAACTCTTCAGTTTGCATAATGTCGGTTATCTTCAATTTTGCCACCACATCATGGATCATGCATAAATCCTAGCTTTCAATGTTTAGGATTTATCTTATGCATGTGATGTTTTCCAGGACTCAAAATGGTATATGGAAGCTTGATGATTTCTGTTCAATCTATGCATATCAACATTGTAACTCCTTTTTATTCAGGATATTCATTTCTCATTGCATCCCTCTGACATAAAATACTTGTGACAGAGACTGGTAACGTAAGACATCTGATTGTCTATTTTGCAATGTTTTCTGGCTCTTCTGGCAGATCACAGAACTGTTTCTGAATGGGCATTCAAATTCGATGGTGCAGATAATTGGATTGAAATTGACACCAATGTTAGGACATTTCAATGTGCTTGAATCCCATGAGCCTGCATTGCGCTATTCTGCATTGACTTCTTCCATTGATTAATAGAATTCGAATCACACTGATGATTGATTTTTTTCATTTTGCGGCTTGACCCAAATCTCAACTGTACAGGAAATGCCCTTCATTGTTTTTCATTGACCAATGTCAATTTTTTTGACATACACAACATTGAAATGCAAAAGAGCCTACCATACTTTCGTTATCAATTCAAGTCCACTTCACTTTTGAAGATACCTTCCCGACTTTCCTGTACAACCCCATACTCAGCTAATTCTTTTGACGATATACCTTTGCTTCTTCTGTGATATCCATATAGAAATATGATGTGTATTAGATGTTAAATACGATGGATGGAATATTGAATTGGTTTCCATGATCAGAACAAAAAGATAAAGATGTATAATGGTATACCGATTCAGTTATTGATGTTCTAGATCAATGCTCTGGTATTTATTTTATTCATTTATGCGATGAAAATTTAGCTCAATGCCTCAATCCGATGTCTAAAATGGAATATTTTGACAAAACAGAAAGGAAGGTGATAATCCGTTTTCCTTTCTTTTCCTTGAGAAGCTTTTGGAGAAGGAAATTATGAGTGGAAGTAGTCTTTGACACTTTTTTTTTTTAATGTTTCCTTCAACTCAACATAAATATTTATATATAGAAAAATAAGTAACTAATCATGACTATAGGGCACGTCTCTCACTTTACACATGAAAAGAGAACCAATCTGTTATTTCGAACTGTTGCAAACATTTCAAGTACTGATAATTTGCTTACCCTTTTCAGGTCTAGGGTTAATGTCATAGAATTGCTTAGCATGTGTCTTGACATCAAGCTTGAAAGATTACTCCATTTTTTTGACCTTCATATTCTTCCCTCCTACTGAAAGAGTAACTTATCGAACGAACACTTAACTCAACTGAGATTGCTTTGTTTCGCATACTTTAATTCTAATGAACGGTGTATAAAACAATGAAGAACCTCTTATTACACTCGAAGTTTCCTCTAAGCAGGGAGACTTGTTCAGTCCTAGAAGCTGCAGAACTTGTATAGTATGATAATTAAATGTATCACTTCTCTTTGTTTCTAGCACGTTCTTTACAAACCTAAAAACCAAAGTGGGGTTATCAGAATTAAGAGCCATGAAAAGAGTACAAGAAAAGAGAAACAAAATGAAAACCAAGAATTCAAGAACAAAATTTCTTCAATAATTAACAGAGAAACAGAAGTTACTGATAACCTCTAAACTAAGCAGAAACAGGAGGACATGAAAATTTCATAACTTGAGAATGCTTGCACTTGAAAAACAAAACAAATTTATGGTTATAGGTAGAAGTAGCTTCCTCCTCCTCAAATTTCATGCAGCCTCCTTGTTCTTCATGAAGATTTAAACCTTAAAACAAAGGCAAGGATTAAAAGAATTATGATGATCCCACCAGAAGAACCTCCAACCCTGTGTATCCAGTAAGGATCAAACCTGGTAAAGCTATCGTCCAGGTAGAGCAACAAAGCGACGACTAAAATCAACACCAAGAGCAAGAGAGGCAACCAATAGTCAAGGCTGAGGGGTTGATCTTCAACTTCCAACTCACTCACTGGTCTCCTGTCAATATAGAGGGGTGAAATCACGGCTAGAAGCATCAAGACAATAGCCACCAGCCTCTCACATGAAGAAAGCCTGCTTGTCCCGCATGTTGCTCTTGGCTCCATTCAGGATACAAAACTCTGAAGAAACAACCCTTTATCGTACTCGTAACTTTGCTATGCCAGAAAATGTGAAGTGGGTGGGAACTACTAGTTTCAACTCCAATGTTCAACCGTCAGATTCTCATATACTTTATTTGATTTTATCCATCCCTTGGCTGCCACTTATATACAGTGACTCAAAACCCAGATTTAAGAAAATTCAAAATTATGAATTTCATTCACATCTCTGGAGCTTTCTAAAATTACCGAGCACCCATTTACCTTAGGAAATAGAAGAAGAGATTTGTTATAAATGTCTGAAAGTTAAAAGGAAATCTTTGACAAATTTATGGGAAACTTATGATATACTTTCCTTTTTTCTTTTTTTTAACTTTTAAAAGGAAAATCTGATAAACTTAAAAAATAGAGACATCCATCCACATATATGTTATTACTAATTCTCGCTAAGTCCGAAATGAGAATGTTAGAGAAGAGTAACTAGAACTCTCCCTCTGGATCGTTGATTTTGAATATGTTTTGCTCTTTATAAATAGTATAGTTGATATAACTTTGCTTTTTCGAAGCAGATATCAATGAAGGAGAGTTCAAAGAAAACAGGGTTCTCTTTCTGTGACCCACGTATGAGGGGAATCCTTCCAGATTAAGTACTCAGAAAAATAAAAATATCAGAGTAGGCTGCTTCTTCGTGAAGCCTTTAGTGTTAATAATGGACGGACGGATGGATGGATGGGAATAATGTTGAAGCAGGATGGACTATGCTCCATCGTCTAAAAATATGTATTTGATGTTGACTGCATAGTTGGTTGGAATCTGATGCTGTCTGCATCTCATAAATTATCAAAATTCTTTTAGTATCGTCACGCCTAATAATTCTAATTAGCACGGCAGAACATATACCGCTAGTTCCCTCCTTTTTAAAGGATTGCAACAACTGAAATGCATTCAGCGCCACACGTAAAAGCCCAATAAAGTATAAGTTTGCGATGATGCATACAAATCATAAAAAGAAGAAGATTATCATGCAAAAGTGCGCAGCAGCAGAAGAGGGTTAGCCAGTTAGGATGGCCAAAAAAAAATTGGTTTTGATAAAACCCATACCCAGTTTTGAATTCCCCCTTCTACACTATCCTAGTGGCATAAACCAATCTAAAGCAGTGTCTACTTAAATTTTAAATGAATGAAGTCAACCCTTCTACACTCGCCTATTGTAGGAAAACATGCATTGAAAGTTGCAAGCGATTCATGATTCTGACAATATATTTCCAAAATCATATAGCAAATACATACAACCTTAAAAAACCTCGCAAGCTGTTGCTGAAATAGCAATTACAACGTAGCAAAGAATTTCTATAATTTGACAATGGGGAAGTTCAAAATTTATGAGAATACACACACAGGTATACATAGTAAACCATAAAAGTAACCGCCTAACTGACATCATTGGAACTCTTTTCTCGGTTGCCATATAGCCTTCTCATCCATTTCTTCTGCGATGTCGTGAGCTGAGTGTGCACTGGAGTAGATGAAGGAGTTCGTGGAGTGGGTCCTGTTGCAGGAAGTTCACAAGGAAGTGCAGAAGCAGTGCTAGTGAAGGCATTCAGAACCAAGAATGCCAATATGGGAGAGAGATCCAATGTTCCTCCTAGTGGTGGGATTATTCCACGAAATATGTTCAAGTAAGGGTCACATAAGGTGCTGAAGCAAAAACATAAGATGCTTCTATTAGAATAACCCAAACGGCAGAACAAAAGAGCAATAATTATAACCATACTACAAAAACACAATGAGAATTCTACGGAAGTATAACATTGAACCAATGTCAGTAATGCTACTTGTGATAAATGAAATGCTGTATGTAGAAATATATATTGTAATGGCATCAACTACCCCTAACCTAAGCCTAAGGTTAGACCTAATATTAGGTGGAATAAGAGTTTCGAATTTGTATCTTAACCCCATTTAACAATTGTCAAAGTAAATTGTACCTGAGAGGACTAACAATGGCAGGAGGGGAGTTGGGAAACCAGGTTAAAACAAGGCGGACAATCAACAGGGTGTTGTACAAGTTGAGGAAATTTAGGATTCCATTAGCCACCACAAGCCCTGCCACTGAATCACCCGGTAGAACAGCAGCAAAACAGTGATTTGACAAAGCGTTCACCTTCATGTAGTTCCTGGAACGAACCTGTAAGGAAAAAAGTTCAAACAAGAATGGGAAAGCTCGCTTTAAAAAACATTCCTCATGAACTCAATGGACTCTTCTACCTACCTGGTGGGAGAAACTGTGGAACTCAGAGGACAAAGAGAGAAATTTATGGAGAAGTGGATTTTGAGAAGCTAAGGAGTGAATGAATCTGGAAAATTTATCAATGGAGGATGTAAGTGAAGTGTGAATGTCTGCAATTATATTCGGAGAAACTAAAGGGACCATACTTTTGGACATGGATGGTCTGAAAAATGAATGCGTGAATGATGTTTGTGAAAAAGCCGAAGAGAGCATTATACAGTTGGGCACAAAATTCTTCACTTTACAGTTTGGGTTGTCTGTTGACGACTCATTCAGAGCCATTTTTTCGGCAGAGCTCAAGACTGGGAGAGACACTGTTCTGTATCTGAACTAGATAACGTACTCTTAGATTTGCGATAGGGGAAGACTGAAAGATTTTTTCTACGTGGCAACCACTGATTTGCCCTTAGAAACGCAGCGTTTTGAATCCTATGAAATATCCTGATCTTGGAAAAGTATAGACGCGGCTGGATACTTCTATATTATACAAATTTATCCATTACATAATTGTTAAACCCGTCCTCCATACGGAATTTACCAGAGTTCGCTGGGCCGGATTTAATGTTATATAAATATATATCATATCATGTTATTAAATTTCATGAACCTAGTCGAAGATTTGTCAAAATTTAATAGGAGAATCGATATTTTTAAAAAACATTTACGATGTTTTCATTTTCATTTGTTACATTTTTCCAGATTTAATTGTATAAATTAATTTTATATATAATCATTTTAAATAAACATTATTGTGCTGTAGAATGTAGATGACTACCATTCTTCTTGCTAAACTGTTGTCTTATGTTCCTGCTCTCCTCATGAATCGTGTTATTATTAAAATGTGTCTTATATAATTTCTTTACTTACTTCCATGCCACCTAACCAACTATGTGACTATTTCTGCGCTTACCACATACCGTGTAGGTAGGTATTAATATTATATTGTCATTTATCTAAATGTCATGGGACGCTATCCCATGTGACTAAATATGTAATAGCATCAAGAAGTAAAGAAGATTTTAATTATCCCAATTAGCAAGGGTTTGCTTTTAAACGAATAATACAGTTATGGACACTAATCATCTTCATTGTTTGCAAAATTTTCGACTCACATGTAAGAATGTAATATATCCTCTTATTTCGTGTCTCTTATTGATGCTCCCATATGTCAACCTTGAAATAAAACAAGCATAATTATTATTATTTTATTACTATTATCTCCTAAAATAATCCCATCGAATCCTATCTTTCCGCTCTCCTATATTCACCTCAACTATTTAGAAATCTTCTTGATTTAATAAATAAATAAAAATATTTAAAATTATCTATTGAAGTTTCATAATGTCAAAAAATATTTATATGATGAGTAAATCAAACCTTAACCTTAGAGGTCAATAATAAAATATTATTCATCTAGAAATTAAAATTTTAATGATGAACTTCCAAGGATGATATTTTTCCGTGTTTTAAGTAAAAGTTCTTGTAAACAAAATCAAAAATTTTAAAAATTTAAAAATATAAATATAAATTATAAAAATAATCCTATCATTAAAGATTTATATATTATAATCTTTCATTAAATATCAAATATTATAAAACATTAATACTTTTATCAGACATCGTCAAACATAGCACAAAATCGTATGGTAGCTTACCACCTGGCAGTAAGCAATGGGTTACAGCCTGACACTCCCGCCGATTTTTGACCACAAAAATGGTGGTCCACGCAATCAAGGTAACGGACAAAGACGGAGAGGATATAGCGATCCGACGTGTCAAACTTGAATTCAACCACGTTGAATCCTCAACCTTCAACCTGTTGTTAACTTGCCGGTCATGTCCATTCTCATTTTCAACCTCTCCGGTTCGCTCTCTGCAATGGCGACAGATTTACTCAGAATCTCTCTCTCTCCTCCGCCAAACCTCTGCTTTACTTACAGTTACGCTAGTAAATTCAGCTTCAACCGCGTTTACTTCAGTCCTCGTCTCTCAAAACGACGTCGTCGGCACTCAACTTCAGCTACCACGGTAACCAACTCTCTCGAGACCGGAACGCAGCCGCAAACCGCACCGTTCGAGACCCCGAAACGGCGCGTTGACTCCACCGTCCTGCTTGACGTGAGTGGGATGATGTGCGGCGGCTGCGTGGCTCGAGTCAAGTCGGTCCTCTTGTCCGACGACCGCGTCGACTCCGTTGCGGTCAACATGCTGACGGAGACGGCGGCGGTCAAGCTAAAACCGGAGGCTTTCATGGAGAACGAAGAGATTGTTAATATGGTTGCGGAGAGTTTGGGGAAGAGACTGACGGAGTGTGGATTCGAGGCGAAGAGGAGAGCGTCGGGGATTGGAGTGGTGGAGAGCGTGAGGAAATGGAAGGAAATGGTGAAGAAGAAAGAGGAGTTGCTTGTGAAGAGCAGGAACCGCGTGGCGTTTGCTTGGACTTTGGTGGCCTTGTGTTGTGGATCTCATGCTTCGCATATTCTGCATTCAGTGGGGATTCATGTAGCTCATGGTAAATTTGACAAAACTGAATAAATAAATAAAATGGAGATAATTTTAGTTAACTGAGTGTTAGATTTGAAGTTTAACTTCATCTGTTTTATGATTGGTTTAGGGCCGTTTTGGGAGCTGCTACATAATTCGTATGCGAAGGGTGGATTTGCATTAGGAGCATTGTTGGGACCAGGGAGAGGTTAGTGGCCATCCAAATTTTCTGGTTGGCATATTTCAGCTTCCTTAACGTATCTGGTTCAGATAAATTATATTTGTCATAAGAGACGTAAAACTTGTCAAGTAATGTGATACTTGAAATTTGTTAAATAACAAGGTAACGGTGCCTACCATATTGTAAAAGGGTCATGTTTGGGTTTTTATTTCTCATGCGTATCTTATTAATCTATTCCGGTTATGTGTATTTGTGTTGGTAGAATCTAGGTTGTTCTATTAAACTTTGGACTATGCCTTGACAACATGAATCTCACTATTGTGGGGGATAAATTTTAATTTCCACGACAATGTGAAAGTTGTTAAACTCAATTTGTTACGCCTTTCAATTTAAATAGAAAATTCTGCTGCAGATTTGCTATTTGATGGTCTAAGGGCATTCAAGAAAGGGTCACCTAATATGAATTCTCTCGTGGGATTTGGATCCATTGCTGCATTTCTCATTAGTTCGGTTAGATACTTCTTCAATTGCAGTAATTTTTTTTTTAATTATTTACACAAAACTGGAACCATTCTTAAAGCCTTAACTCTTGTAGGTCTCACTGCTGAACCCTGGCCTTCAATGGGATGCATCATTCTTCGATGAACCGGTGACTTGCTTTGCTTTCAGTTTTTCTTGCATTTCATTATTCTTATGTGCATTATGCTTCATCCTGTAGCAGGTTGTTAATTTTTAATTCGATCATAGGAGAGCAATCTTATGTATTTCTTTCATGGAATAGTTACATATCTTCTTGATTGCATATGTTGGTGGCTGTTTATGTGTATCCTGAAGGCAGAAGATTAAGCTCTAGTTTTTTTTTCATATGGTAATTTCTCACATAAGGCTCTTGTTTTTTAGTATGCAGGTCATGCTTCTTGGTTTTGTGCTGCTAGGACGTTCACTGGAAGAAAGGGCTAGGATTAGAGCATCTAGTGACATGAATGAACTTTTAGTAAGTGAAACAACCCTTATATTTATATTGTGAAAGAATAAACCTGCTACTTACTTGAGTCACATTTTTTTGAAATCAGGCTTAAATTAATGTGCCTTTATCTGAAAACTTATATCACTACTTGGCCTGCGCTGATTTTTTTTGTTGATTACTTCATAAACATCATCATTATTTGCTCATGCCTGCCATTCTATGTAGAAGCTTTTCAACTGCCTGAATGGAGACTTAAGTGATGTCAAATGATATGACAATTCACTTCTACATGATTGCATATGTGAAGATTGCCATTCCTATTTGTGCTAATATAATCTTGGTCACTCTGAATTCAGCACATTTTGTTAAAATCTCAACAGGATAACTTTTATTGTTTCTAGCTTCTCGACACGTGGAGATGCAGTGCACAAAGTGCTACTTCCTTTCTCTACCTGCTAGATTTTCTTCTGCTTATTTCTCTACTCATTGTAGCCTTTGCTACTTCAGCTTTTTTTTCTGAATTTCTGGTGGAATGTAGCACTGTTTTACCTGACTTGAAGCAACTTGATACGTATTTTTTGTCAACTTCTGAAATAAAAAGATGCTAGATATGTGTGATTCAATTCTGGTTATAGTCACACTATCTAGTTGTAATTTGTTTCCACCACTTATATAGTTTTGGACTTTTTTTTTTTTTTTTTTAACTATGAGTTGTCTTTTATTGCAGTCACTCATATCCACTCAGTCAAGACTTGTAATTACTTCATCGGAAAGTAGCTCCCCTGCTGATACTGTGCTTTGCTCTGATGCAATTTGTGCTGAGGTCCCAACTGATGACATTCGAGTGGGAGACTCAGTCTTGGTTTTGCCTGGAGAAACTATTCCTGTAGATGTAAGTGTTTTAGATTGTTTATGGAGTTCCACATCATTTAATATTAGTCATGTAACTTATATGTGATAAACTGTGGAAGTAAAATAAGTCTTTGTAGCTTTTTGTGGTTTAAAATTGGATATAGTTCATCTGAAACTATCATGACTCGAATAAGTAAGCCATGAACTTAAGTTTAATTTTAAGAGGACATCATGTGCAAGTATGTCTTGCAGATTGATTAATGGCCGAGAGATTTTCTGTACTCGGTAAATTTTTTAAAGGTTTCTAATTTAAAACTTTATAGTTTTGGTGCTATTTGCTGCAAAAATTCTAAAAATTGTTGATCTTACAAATTTTACAATTTTTTTCTTTTAAAATTATATAATGCTTGGTTGGATTAGATGTTCAACTTCCACCCAAACCCAGCAGCCATTAACGTCGACTGTAACAACAAATTTAGCTGAATCATGTGAATACTCCACAGAAGTTGGTATTGCTACTTACTAAAAAAGTTGTGCTTTTCTTTAAAAATGAAAAGACCTTGGTGATTTTGAAAGAATCAAGATCACAGTATTACTGAACTCTCATTATATGTAAAATTTTGTAGTTTTCACATTGAGTGGCACCTAAAATTAAATTCTTTTGTGCAGGGTAGAGTTCTTGCAGGACGGAGTGTCGTTGATGAGTCCATGCTGACTGGAGAATCACTTCCTGTATTTAAGGAAGAAGGCTTTACTGTTTCAGCTGGAACAATAAATTGGGTATGATTAGGAGACTTTACATCTTTATGATAAAAATCACAAGAGAGATTTATTGTTACTCTTCTATCATTTTCTACAGCATTTCCTTGTTTTTGGGTTGAGGAACTTCTGAATTTTGGCCTATATTTAGAAAATAGGTGACAACTTTTTGTATTTGCTTTGAAATATTTAAACCATTATCAGATTGGAGATTGATACAAACATTGTTTTTGACGCTAAATTTATCTTCTTGCTAATAATATTGAAAACTTTAGGCTAAATCTACATTCTCATGTATCCAATTAAATCCCCTTGGAATCGAATTTTCTTTGGTTCTTTCTCTTTGGTGTTTGGTATGTACATCATTTACAGTTGGTCAACTTTTTAATTCATTTCAGGGTGGTCCTATAAGGATTGAAGCCTCTTCCACTGGTTCTAACTCGACAATATCCAAAATTGTTCGCATGGTAAGTAAATCGGTTTCTATGGTGACTCAAAAGGTCATTTTCTAATTTTGGCAAGGATTCTCTGTTTACTTTAATGCAATCCACAATTGAGCCAAAACTCAAGATCACTATTTATACTATTTTGAAGATTTGAATAACTTTATCTTTGTATGTTAACTTTTTCCTTCTTGAGTTTATGCCTGTATAAGATTCAAGTATGGTAGTCCTTAACTGTAGTTTGCATAGGGATCCTTTGTTCTTGTATGCTCTAAACTACCAATGATAAATATTGGCACATTTTCCAGTATGACATATTTGGAGACGATTAAAGACTAAAACTATGTGCTGCATACCTTTTCTATCACTAGAAAAAGATTGAAAAGTTTATTGAGAAAGTGAGTCTGAGTTTGACAGTTGACAAACATGTAAAATTCCAAGCTTAAGATGTGGACTGTTTCTACTATATATTAAGTTTCTGCTGTAAACTTCAGGTTGAGGATGCACAAGGTCAGGAAGCACCTATACAACGACTTGCAGATGCAATAGCTGGGCCATTTGTGTACAGTGTAATGACAATTTCAGCAGCAACATTTGCATTCTGGTAAGGGGCGATTCTTTTCTTGTTTTACCAGTAGACAGGGCTGTGCAAGTTGAAGGTGTCTAAAGGGGAGATAGAAGGGTAAATGAGATTTTGATTTTTTTTTTTTTCTTAAGATATACACAATCTTGTAGAGGTTCTGAGAAAATGAAGTGGGAACTAGTGTATTATTGTTAGCCAAGCAGTTGGAATCTGAGATATGATGCAGTTAATGATGATGATGATGAAAATGAAAGGGATTTATCCTAATAAACAAGGACATTTAAAAGTCACTTAATTTGTTAGTTTTTTTTTTTTTTTTAGTATTTCCTTCTTCTCTTTCCTATATCTTTGTCCTTTCACCCTCATTTGAGTCCTTGTCCTGTTGCACAAGTCACTTTCTAGCTTTCTGAAGGACCATATTTTTGTTGTTTAATTCTAGGCCACTGTGCTCTTGTTATAAGTATAAATACTCTCTTCTTTAACCTCCTATATAAAGTTTCAACTCGAACCACATGTCATGTTTGCTTACTATTGCAAGCCTTTTGTTTTATCAACAATCATGCATGAACATTTAGCTTTACCTTTTCTTAACATTTTCATGATTTGTTGCTAACTTGGTACCTCAAATTACTTGTGAAAGAATTGGTTTCAGTTTTCTGGTAGCTCACTTCTTAGGCTATCCTTTTCCATGTTTAGGTACTACATTGGGTGTCACATTTTTCCGGATGTTCTGCTCAATGACATTTCTGGCCCAGATGCGAATCCTTTGCTTTTGAGTTTGAAACTATCTGTGGATGTCCTGGTAAGTTATGTGAACTTGCACGGCAGGTGGGGGGTTACGTTTTATTAGTTTTTTTTTTTTTTTTTTTTGTGTTAATACTAGCAGTTGATAACACTAGTTTGCTTTTCCCAGGTAGTTTCTTGCCCATGTGCACTAGGCCTTGCCACACCAACTGCAATCCTGGTTGGCACCTCTCTTGGTATGTTATTTAACTTGTTAATAATCTTGTGTTTAATAGGTTAGATGTCACATATTTCTGGAAGAGAAAAGCACTGCTCACATCATGTTTTATAACTGCAACCTCCTTTAATATTCCTCTTTTTCTATTATGTTTCTCTCGATGTCTTGTGACAACTTCCTTCCTAACAGTATTCTTGATTTAAGTTTAGATTTCGCAGTGACTCTTGTTAATTGTTATATTCCATTCACTAGTTACAGCTTATTCATGACTGATGCTAATTTCTGTGCTAGCCACAAAACGGCGGTAAAATATCTGGAGAACTGTAGTTGGATCATATTTCGAGTGATATCATCTAGTGACCAAGGAAATTTCTTTGGAGAATCACAAGTTTTGGGAGTCCCTTGCCCTGGGACGATGGAAATATCATTAGGAAGTTGCAGTTTTCTTTATTTTTATTTTTTTACCCTTTATATTTATACAAAACTACCAAAAAAGTTTTGTTGATTGTCGCAAATTAGGATACTATGTAATTGTGAAGAATAAACTAAAAGGCCTTGGACATTGTTGATTGTTGTTATATGTTTACAAAACCCATAGAACCTTTATTCTTTATACTGCACTTCTTGGATATGTGTTGGAAGCTCTAAGTTCCCTTCTATTGCACTGAAAACAATCAGGAGCAAAACAAGGACTTCTTATACGGGGAGGAGATGTATTAGAACGCTTGGCCAGAATAAATTATGTTGCTTTAGACAAGGTAAACACGAAATCACTCAGTTATGCTATTGAGAGGATTACATTCCAAGCTCATCCTCCATTCCCAACTTTCAGACAGGGACTCTCACTGAAGGGAAGCCTGCTGTTTCCAAAGTGGCTTCTTTTGCTTGTGAAGAATCAGAAATTCTTAAAATTGCTGCTGCAGTTGAGAAGACAGCAACACATCCAATTGCCAAGGCCATCTTAAATAAGGCAGAAGCATTGCATTTGACTATTCCAATGACAAGAGGGCAACTAGCAGAACCAGGTTTTGGAACATTAGCCGAAGTTGATGGACGCTTGGTTGCAGTTGGTTCTTTAGAATGGGTTAATGAACGTTTTGAGAGAAAAACACAACTTTCTGATTTAATGAATCTTGAACATGCTGTAAGACATCAGTTGTCAGAGGAGGCATCAGCATCAAACTGTTCAAATACGGTTGTGTATGTTGGGCTTGAAGGAGAAGGTATCATTGGTGCTATTGCAATATCTGACAGTTTGCGTCATGATGCCAAATCTACTGTGAGAAGGTAATTTGCTCTCCTATGTTGTCAGACTTCTGCATTATATCATATACTTGCCCTCCACCTTCCCAACCCAACAACAATTAACATGCCAGAAATCCTTTATTCTATTTTTCAGACAAAAATTTCCTTGAAAGTCTTCCAGACCTCTTCTTTGATATTGTTTATGTATTGATCAATATTTCTCCTTCCTCTGCATATTTTATCTGTCTCCAAACAGAGATAAGTTACGATTTTGTGATGCTAGTTACCATTAGAGGGGGTTGTCGAATATTTTCTGATTCTTGAGCAGTGTTGAGTTTGAACGTGTGCTTTGCTGTGCAGAATTATTTATTTACCCTCAGTCAGCAGTAAACTTTTTTCTTTTTTTTGGTGGGCAGATAAACAGTCTTTACTTTGCAATGAATATTTCATGTTAAGTCTTTTTATGAGGATTAGTTGTTTTAATTATTTTTATTTGTCGCTGGTAGAATCAAATGTCTTAAGAATAAGCAAAATGAATTAAATGCTGTGAGTTACTGACAGAATAACCTTGTCTAGTTTTATCCAGTTTACGGGATCCTACCATTATATTCTTTGTATGATATAAGCTGATAAAGTTTTCCATTTGACATTGCTGTTATGAATGAAGGCTCCAAGAGAAGGGTATCAAAACACTCCTTCTATCAGGGGACAGGGAAGAGGCAGTTGCAGCTATAGCAAAGTCAGTTCAAATAGGAGAAGAAGACATCAAATCATCCTTGACTCCACAGCAGAAATCGGAGGTTGTAGCAACCCTTCAAACTGCAGGACATCGTGTTGCAATGGTATCCAACTTTACCTGGATCTCATATTGCTTTAGAATTAAATCTCAACATGGAAAAATGAGATTTTTAATCTGATTTTCTATCAGATAATGCATGTAGTGAGAACTATGGGATGAGACCCTCTGTTCTGTCCTTGCAACAGATGCATAGAAAAAGATGGAAGTGTGGCCATGGTTGAAATGTTTGACTGAGATGTTTATTTTTTTATTTGAAGGTAGGCGATGGCATAAATGATGCACCCTCTTTGGCTCTTGCCGATGTTGGCATTGCTTTGCGGATTGAAGCACAAGAAAACGCTGCATCAACTGCGGCATCAATTATACTTCTTGGAAATAAATTGTCTCAAGTATGTTCTCTTTAATGTTAATAATTTTTGTTTCTTTCTTTATGCAACTTATGCTTATGGGAAATTGGCTATTATCGTAAGTCTGTCCAAGATAGAGCTGGGACCAATCCCGGAGTTGCGGAGTTGCATGGGGATGGGCCCCCGCAACTCCTTAGCCCATTTGGGCTGGGAATGGGGAGTAACAAACGGGGAATAGTGCAGGGATTGGGATGAAAATTTTTTCCAAAATTAAAGGGGGATGGGGATGGGGATTGTGTTCCCTAACCCGGCCCAGCCTGTTTCTAATATGTGTGTGTGTGTATTGGATTGATTAAAAAAAAAAAGACATCAACCTTATTTCTAGAGGACAGTAAAGGATTATGAAAATTTATATAGTGATTTTAATTTGATTTTACTTTTCAAATTTATATATGTTAAAATAGATATCTCACAGGTTTGTTTCAAATTTTTTCACTGAAAAAAATGTTGAGGATTTGATTTTTTATGAATTTTTGAAAATGACTCTATAACTCTGGCGTTTTTAGTTTTCTGGAGGAGATCAATCTTACAAAACTTATTTGAGCTACCTAGAGATATCAAAAAATTGTCAAATTTGGTATATGTTTTCGTCTTTGAGTCTAGTTTGATCCTACAAAGTTTTGTAATTTTATGACTTAAGCGGAATTTTTTATGTATTTACAAATGAAGAGAGGTCAGTCCTAAAAGCTTTTGATAGAACTGATAGACCCCAAAACATAAATTATTTTAAAATACCTTTATTATTGAAAGATTTTTTAAATTTAACAAGCTTAAAGATAAAGGTGTCTGCAATGTTTTTGTAAAATTTTTCGTCAATTAGATTAATAGATTAATTATAAAAAATTATAAAATTAGCATTGCTCTATTTTGGAAGCTTGAAAGTGAAGTTAATCAAAAGTTGAAAAATTGTTAATACTAATGTTTGCAATGTTGAGAAAAATGATAAAATATAATTCAACTAAAAAAAAAAAAAGAAATTATTATATGTATCTTGGGGTGGATTGAGGATGAGGATGATTTAAAAAATTGGGATAGGGATAGAGGTTAATTTTCAAATTGAGGATAGGGATGTGGATGGCATCCCCGCCTCCACTCTGGCCCGAACCCACCTCTAGTCCAAGATTATCATAGTTTTTAACATGGAAAAATAAGGTGAACTACTAGACGTGTGTAGTATGTGATAAGTAGTGTTTTTCTTTGATACTAAACATTTGATGAGCTGAAATTTGAGGTCCTTCTTGGGTCACAGTTGAACCATGTTTGCATTTCACTCATAAAGAACCAGCATCACTATTTCACCTTTACAACAATTGTCATAAAGATATATAAATATTAGAAAAAAAATTCCTTTAGTCTAATACCTAAATGACAACAATGCAGTATCCTTGTACCATTGCGAGAGAGGTGGAGCATTTCTTGCCATGTAGTTGCATGATATTTTCTTTTGGTGTTTCTCTATAACGAGACTTTTCACATCTATGAATAGTTTTACCTTGTGATGCCATTTATGGAGCACAATTTGTCTGTACTCAACAATTTGCATGTTAGGTCGTAGATGCAGTGGATCTTGCACAAGCAACAATGGCAAAAGTGTACCAGAATTTATCATGGGCAGTAGCATACAACGTCATCGCCATTCCCATCGCAGCTGGAGTGCTACTTCCTCAATATGATTTCGCCATGACACCTTCACTTTCAGGTGAGTAAAATCGTGAATCTACACCACTTACTCAAATTTGCACAAATTTCCCCCTTTCTTGAATGGAATGAAAAGAAAAGAAACATCATGGTCACCAAACTTTTCTATGGGTCCTACGAAAATATTATTGCACTGGTTTTGATAGGGTTCCTCACTTATTACTGTGATGCTTGGTTTGACACAGGTGGGCTAATGGCCCTGAGCTCCATATTTGTTGTCACCAACTCATTGCTTCTACAGTTGCATAGATTTGAGAAGAGCAGCAAGACCAAGGCCTAGCTCTGCTGCTCACATGATGAAGATGCCCGCCCTGTTCCTGTCATAAAGTTCTGGTTGGGTTGCTTTCAAAACAGGCAGGAGGATTAACAGAACAGCCACGGCCCAGCCCCAGTGCCAGTGGAAATTTTTCTAAAATCTCTAGCCTCGTTACTTTCTCTTTTTGCGTATACAAGTACTTCTTGCAGTGGCAGATAATTAATACCTCCGTCAATGCTAGTTTCAGTGAGTAGCTTGTTAATTATGAGAATGTTTCAAATTATTTTGATAAAATTGTTTAAACAACACTCAAAACAGATCATGACAGTAGCATTTAACATATAAAATAATTTTATATATGCAATCAATTCACACATTTTAATTAATAAAATTTGAAGTGCATTGAATCATTGAATAAATAATTACCACATTTTTAATGTTTTTTAATTATTAGTCATCCATTAATATTGTATCACGAATCATGTCTATTAAATTTTACGAATTAGTTTTACATATATGGTATTGCTTATCTTCTTTTTGAAAAATTTTACGGTAAATGTATTACATTGAACATAGGTTGTATGAGTTATTACATCATCGTATTGATCTGATTTGAGGATGTATTTTAAACTCTCTTTAAAATTATATTGATAATTACCCCGAACAATTAATGATGCACCCATAAGGCAAAGTTGAGAAAAATTATGCCTACTATTGGTGAAAATGAGTAACCATATTCCAAACACGGTGCATACACAATTGATTAGTATTGAATATTACTAATATAACATTATATATGATCAAGGTATAGTTCTCTGAATATTGATCAAAGAGCAGGGAGCTGGGTGCAGGTGCAGCAGACTTAGAAACATGTGAGTGGACAGTGGCATTGCATATGGATCCATCACATTAACTCCATCAAAAATGCATCTATCATTCTGGTTTTTTTTTTTTTTAATTCAAATTATCAATTAATGCCGAAATCAAAACTGGTTTAATCATTTATCCTCCACTTAAAGGCTATAAATAAATTTTTTACTAGGTGTGTTTATATTTATGGCATATAGCATTAATGGGCACCCACGGGATGCCATTGCACTATTACACAGAAACCGGCAGAGCCCAGAGAGACAGACTGGGAGAAAGAAGCTTTAAGATGTCCTTGCTTCATAGCCCACATCTCAAGGATAGTTTTTTGTCACTGCATAAAGGCTGCATTATTAAATTCAAAAGAATGGATCGTTCCTCTTCTCCTCTTCCGTTTCAACCGTAAGTCTTTAACCATAGTCGACAAATTTTTTGTTACAGTTGCCTTGCAGATGTTTCTAAATAATATAATATTATTGCCCAACCAGATTCTAACGTATCTCACTCATTAATATTCTTTATTTCAAATTCTCCTTTTTAACATTTACGTTTAATCAAAAGAATAAATTTTATTAAATAATTTTAAAAAAATAAATAATGAAAGAATAGTTTAATGATATTATTATATAGTATCATGACCTTAAAAGACGTTTGGTGATTTATGGCCCTACAAAACCTTAATAAATATACACATTAAATGGGCACGTGACTGGGAACAATTGTCGCTGATGGGCTTTCATGCAAAAACGCTTTACATGTGATTGGTGGGCCTTCATCACCCCGCCTCTCTCTCCCAGCCCCCCCTCTCTCTCTCTCCTCCCAAAATCAGAAAATAAATAAATAAATAAAATTATTGTCCACCTTGGCACAACCTGCCACGTTGCATTGTAACTCTGGATTCATCACATGTCGTGGGCCTCACTTCTTAACAGTGACATCCCACTTTCTTTAATCCTTTACTGCCAACAAGTACCTATA
The DNA here is from genome assembly GCA_013180625.2 of Boswellia sacra. Classification (NCBI taxonomy): domain Eukaryota; kingdom Viridiplantae; phylum Streptophyta; class Magnoliopsida; order Sapindales; family Burseraceae; genus Boswellia; species Boswellia sacra. Next base: position 253,801 of record SNVD02010928.1, on the reverse strand, counting down.
AATTTATAAATTTTGTATATAAAATTTATATACAAAATTAACATGACGTAAAATAAAAAAATATTAATATAAATTGTTGATGTAATAAATATTAATGACTTGTATATAATTGAGTGAGTAACATTATATTAATATTGTATACAAATTTTGTATACATATTTACTAGAATTAATAACTTTCTATAATTATGTCATGAAACTTTATTATATGGTACTTTCTTCTCTAACATTTGGTAAAATGATAAATATTTCGTCTTTGATTATTATCTAAATGGTGAAATTTTATGGCCAAAAAATGTTATTTGATGGAATCTAAAAGGGGATATTGTCATTATCCTTTCAATATCAAGACTGTGAGAAAGCTTACATTTCTTTTCTTCTTTTTTTTTTTGTCAAAATAATAAAATTTTATAAAGTTCAAGATTTCAATCTTTTTAATAATATAAAAAATTGGACCCACATCATGATATGATTTTTATTCCTTAAATTCAATGAAATTTCATAAACCATGACCATGTGGCTTGATTATATCTATGTCTAACAAAAGTACAAGGTTCTTGACTCTTTTGAGTATCACTGTTAAAAAATGTTCCTTCCAAGCCCTGTTTAAGATAACGTTTCTGAAAAATAATTATATCCTATATATTATGAAGGATAAATAATGAACCATCATATTTTTAGAATAATGTTCATGTGTCGGTCCAATAATATAATACATTATATTTTATAAAAATAAGTGTATATACCGAATAATTTATAAGTGTAAAACACTATTTATATATAAAATATCATTTCCCTTGAAAATTTTTTGTCCTCCTTTGGTTTTTAACTCTTTGTCTGCTTCTAAAATGTTCAGACATTATATTATTTATTTTTCAAGCTTCTAAAACCAACTTTAACTTTTTCTCCCTTTAGTTCAAAATTTTCAACAATAATAAATTTGTAAAAGATAGTACACTTCAAACGTCTTTGTAAACTCTATGAAACTCGAACATGATTCTCCTTACAAGTAAAAAATTGCTACCCAATGAAAAGCCCACCTCTCATATCCAAAAATGTTAACAAATTTAGATAAAAACACTTTTAAACATATATAAAAGATAATTATTTTATAGTTAAGCAATCACTTTCAAGGCAAAAATATGTAAAGCTTTCATCCATGCAATATTTTTGACATAACATGTTGTGCCATAGGTTGAAATGTGTTTTTTTATATATTAAAAAAAAAGAAGAAAATAAGGGCACATCTAATTGAAAATGATGTTTGTATAGTTGTTGAATTTGATTTGTCAAAACTCCGGCCATTTATTTTTCATACTGTGATTTTTTTTTTCAACATGATCGGATATGACTTTGAATCATGTTTGAAGTTGGACAGAGATGTTATTAACTTATTATGAGTTAAGGTATTAAAATTAAATTTTTATGGTAAAATTTTAACACTAAATTATAACAATCTATTATTTATTAAAATAGTTTACACTTTAGAGAGATAGTTTGATTTCTTTTTTCTAAAATACCATTTTAACAAATTAATTGAGGTAATATATACATAATGAAATATTTTGATATAAAATTTTAATGCAAATGTATGGTTATTCATCTCACACAATCTAATAATTGAAATAGTTAATAAGTTAATCTCTTATAATCCTATTCAACCTCCATAGATTGAAAAAAAAAAGGGTTGTAAATTGAAATATCTAGGGTTGAAATTTAAAATTTATCCCATTATAAAGAAATTATTGATAAATTGAATTGGCGAAAGTCATTTGAGAGTGATAAATTTAATACTGGCTAGGTGGGGATAATTTGAAAGCAAGAATGGAAGAAAAGTCACTCAAAACATAATGGGGTGAACATTTATGATAATAGGAGTTGAATGGTATCATATGATTGGTCTCCTCATTTTACAACAGGCAAGTGTGAAAACAGTCTGAGAATTGATTAAAAACGTTTGATAAATCGGCACTTTGGAACCCATCAAAGTAATTAACTCATCGACACATTAACATACATATTTGTACTTATTTTGAATTCATCCAAAATTTGAGTGGCTTTAATTATAATATTTTCTTATAAGGGACTGGGAGTTGATGAGGTGGCAAGCAGTGAGTGGTGGGGCAATTGAGATGGACATGTTGCCTTAAGAGGAGCAGACTCTTATCCAGGAGACACTTTTACATTTCAGTAATAAAATAACTTAATTAATTCACTAAAATCAACTTTCAAACAATTGGGGGAGCAGACAGTAAAGAATAAAAAAAAAATAATAATAATAAATGAAAGAAATCTTCAAAAAGTGTAAACTAATTAGCAGTATTATAAAAAAAAAAAAAGGACAAAAGATTGAAAGGGACGTTGACGGTAACGGCGTGAGAGAGAGGGACAAATGCCGTCACGTCAAGACTAAGCGTAGCGTAGGGCAGAGTTCGAACAGAAAGGGAAAGAGATACACAGAGAGAGAGAGAGAGAGAGAGAGGGGTGGCCGCGGGGGGCCCACAATTGTCAGGGAAGACTGAAGACACAAGACAAAATAAATGACCTTCCCGAGGTGAAATTTTTAATTATTACAAAAATCAAATAAATCTTAAACTTTTCATTTCTCTCTCTTTCCCTGGCCTTGGATTGCATTGCAGTTTGTGGACCCCCTCTCACTTTTCTTCCCCTCTTTTACTCTTTTACCCTTTTCCCTTTTTTTAATTTCTTTTCAAGATTAACTATTGATAATTAATTTTTTTAATCTACTTAAATAATAAATTATCATTATTTATTTCTATATACAAATAATTGTAAAAAGCAATAAAATATTTTATAGATTTCCAACTCACACCAAATATCGCAATTTAGAGTAAAAATTTTATGTTAGGTATTTAAATTTATTAAAAAGAAAGGATATGACAATTAATTTTGTTGTAATAATGGTTCCAATACTCTGCAACTTTTTACACAATTATTGATGGAATCATCAGAGTTCTCTTTGGTTGACTGGGGTGAATTTTTATTTTTATTTATTTAATTTTTAATTTTTAACCCTGTGATGGTACAAGCGTTTTAATATATATATTTTTATGAATACAGTTGCGGATAGTACGGTTGACAAAGTTCTCCCCTTTCATCGATGTCTGTTGAGGTTATTTTCATAGCTTTTAATACATTACCATATTTAATCACATTCGTAAATAACCCGAGCATATGATAAAACGTGTTTAATATTATATAATATAATAAATTAATTAACAACAATATGAAAAGCAAGGGAAAGGCAGATAGTGGAGGGAAGGACAGTTAAAAACGGAAAGTCACTTTCATAACTACCAAACTGGAGGGTTAGGTTAAAAAATAAATAAACAACCAAAAATAATAATGGTAACTCATGGGAGACCATATTATAAAAAATTAAAAAAGAAAGAAGTTTATAAAAATAACCACGTTTACTAGAGAAGAAATAAGAGTGGAGTATGTATGTGTAAAGAGTAAGATAACGTTGCATTAATACTTGTTTAAATCTCGCTGCAATTGCGAACGCCAAAGGGAAAACAAAGAGAAAGCGACCCGTTAGTCAGAGAGCCAGCGTAAGCATAAGCTAGAGCTAATTAGCTTGTACTTGTAGGAAATGAGAGAGAAGATGAAGGATGAAAATGTAGTAACTAAGAGAGAGAAGGGGGGAGAGAGAGAAGGGGGGACTGGTGAGTGTTGTGTTGCAGGTTTTATGGCAGAACTATGGCAGAGAAGTTTTTAACTTTGTCTATGAAATAATTCCTTCTTAGTCTTACTCTCTCTCTCCTCTTACACTTGTACTGTACACTTTGTAATTGTATCCCTCTCTCTCCGCGCTACTCAATGAGTACTGTGTCTAGATAGCTAGACTGCCAGAACGATGTGATTGAACAGACCAGAGCTTTTCAGCTATACCTTCTTCTCTTCTCTTCTCTTTGTTTACTCGTAACCAAAGAAAAGGGATTTTTTTTTCTTTGTTTTTCTTCTGGGGTCTGTTGCTCTATCATCTATGTCGGTGATTGTTGATACCGGTATATGAGGAGCAAACCAGTTCTGTGTAGCAGTTGAGTGTAGTAGTAGCAGTTGAGTGTAGTAGTAGTAGTTGAAGCCTTTCTGAGTTGAAATGTTGTGTCGTTTAAGGTGGCTTGGTAGTTTGTACTTGTAAATATGGTGTTTGCTGTTTCTAGAGCAGTTATGGCATTTCGCGTAGAGTTCATTCTCCTGGTTTTTCTCTTCTTCTTGGGGTTTGGTTCTGTGGAATCCGACGATGGTGAGTGTTCCCTTCAAGGGTTTTTCTTGTTTCTGCTTGTTGCCAAGAAAATGCAAGAAACATTGAAAAAAAAAAAAGGAAAAGTGAAAAAGTTTCGGTTTTGAACTTTCTTCTTCTTGAAATTTCTCTTCTTTTCCTGGCTTTTCAAACAAAGTTGAAGTATTTAATGTTTGCTGCGTTTCTTTAAGTAAAATTTCCTCCTTTTGGTCCTTGTTCATAACATGAATTAAGTTCTTGAGTTGTTGTTTATACTTCCATTTTACCTGTTTCATTCAAGCTTAATTGTATGTTAGGTGCTTCAGTTTCATTTTCAAGGGTTGGAGCTTTTCTTCTCAAAGTTGAGAGTTCCAAAAATTACTGATTTTGATTCCTTATGAGTCTTGTATGGTATTTGTTGATTCATTCAACTACTGAGCTTTGGTGTTTAATTATATGAACAATGTGGCTGATATTGAAGGAGCAAAAACATTATTGGAGATAAAGAAATCGTTCAGGGATGTGGATAACGTGCTATATGATTGGACAGACTCACCATCTTCAGATTATTGTGTTTGGCGAGGGGTCACTTGCGACAATGTCACGTTCAGCGTGATTGCACTGTGAGTATTATCGTTGGCCTCTTTAGATTTTTTTTATTTTTCTTCTTCATTTCTGAATCACTGTATCACTTTTGCCGCTGTTTTTTTGAGTTGTTGTCTTTCTCAATCTACTCTTTCTTTCATGTTCAATTTTGTTTTTCCTTTGTAGTAATCTGTCAGGTTTAAATCTTGATGGGGAAATTTCGCCTGCTATCGGAGATCTTAAAGACCTGCTCTCAATGTAATATTTTATCTCTCTTCACTACTTGTTTGCCGGGAAACATTTATTGGAGAATTTTGTTGAGGACTTGAAGCTTGGTTTAAATAAAAAGTAAATAATTTTTGTCTCCTTTGAACAGTGATCTCAGGGGAAACCGACTATCTGGGCAGATACCGGATGAGATTGGTGACTGTTCTTCTCTCAAAAGCCTGTAAGTTAGGAGACTTAAATAGTTTTTTATTTTATTTTATTTTTTTGGTTGACTAATATTGATGAACTGGTGTTATTAGAGACTTTTCGTTCAATGAGTTATATGGAGACATACCATTCTCATTTTCCAAGTTGAAACAACTGGAATATCTGTAAGTTCTCCGGCAAAGCATGCAGTTCAATTACTTTCTACTGCTAGTTTTCCCGTGATTGTTGGTTTACGTTTATCTGAATTTGCTTATTGTTTCAGAGTCCTGAAAAACAATCAGTTGATTGGACCAATTCCATCAACTTTGTCCCAGATTCCAAACTTGAAAATTTTGTGAGTTCTTGTCTCTCTCTCTCTCTCTCTCTCTCTCTCTCTCTTTTTCTTTCTTTCTCTTTTAGTAATATTTTATTGCTTTACTTTTTTGTTAAACATTTTAATCAACTGATGGAATATTGGAATTCCTATGTTATTCTGAATTACTATCTCCAGAGACCTGGCCCAGAATAAACTGAGCGGGGAAATACCAAGGCTCATTTACTGGAACGAAGTTTTACAGTATCTGTGAGTATATGCTGTTAATATTATAATTTTCTCCAAATGAATTTTCCAATCTTCTAATATCTTTTGAACCTGTTTTTTTTTCTTTTTTTTTCCAACTTTTAGTGGTTTACGAGGGAACAATTTGGTGGGTACACTTTCTCCGGATATATGCCAGCTTACAGGTCTATGGTATTTGTAAGTACTCTTAGCATCTAGCTCTGTCTCTCCAAGACCAAGAACACTAGACTCTTAAGTCTCTCTCTCTTTGTTTTATCTGGTCTGCAAGGTAATTTGCCACTCTTAACAGCGTTTCAATGTACCATTTGCAGTGATGTCCGAAACAACAGTTTGAGTGGCAGCATTCCTGAGAACATTGGCAATTGCACTTCCTTCCAGGTCTTGTATGTACCTACATAACCAATACACAGAAGACTTAAATGAAATGCCTAACTCAACTAATTCCAATAAATGTTTATTTCTCTTCATTGGTAGGGACTTGTCCTACAACCAGCTAACTGGAGAGATTCCATTTAACATTGGCTTCTTGCAAATAGCCACATTGTATGCTCACTTCTCTTTGTTTTTGATCCCAACATTGTTCTGTAATTTTGGTTAAAATACCTTAGATTATGAAGTTGCTCTTTACTTTTGAATATGGACGGTAGGTCCCTGCAAGGCAATAAGCTGACAGGCAAGATCCCATCAGTAATTGGTCTAATGCAGGCACTTGCTGTGTTGTAAGTACATTTTACTTTAGTAGCTTTCTCAATTTTAATGTTTTCATAAGTGAAACATTATGAACTCCTTTCATGCCCTCATGATTTTCGTGTGTCCAATACAGGGATTTAAGCTGCAACATGTTAAGTGGACCAATTCCTCCCATTTTGGGAAATTTAACTTACACAGAGAAACTGTAAGTACGTTCTTGCTACTTTTGCATTCTGTTATGAAATGTTTCTCCTTGGAAGTTCTCAAATATAAAAAAAATGGTGAAGTACCAAAAAATGAATTATCTACTTGTTTTTATCTACATGCCTTATGACTTAATTGAGCACTGATATAATTATTGTCCACTTACATTGTTTTTGATTGAAATATCCACTACCATGTTGCAGGTATTTACACAGTAACAAGCTGACTGGACCCATTCCCCCAGAGCTTGGGAATATGACAAAGCTTCACTACTTGTAAGATTACCATGTCTGCATCTTGTACTTTCCAGTCTTTAACATAATAGCTGATCTGTGTTTATCATGGTGCCATATATTGTTCGTTGTGAAAGTGAGGAATGTCATTTTATTCTCAATCAGCACTGTGCCTTATGCAGGGAATTGAATGATAATCAGCTTACAGGGCATATCCCACCAGAGATTGGGAAGCTCACTGATTTGTTTGATTTGTATGATCTTTTACATGAACTTTTCCATTTTCTAAGTGTTTCTTGATTTAACGTAATTGAGTTACTAATGCAAGATTCTGGCAGAAATGTTGCAAACAACCACCTTGAAGGGCCCATTCCTGATAATCTTAGTTCATGTACAAATCTCAATAGCCTGTAAGCGTTGTATCTTTTTCACACAGCTATATTCTTTGAAACTTTGGACTGTTTTATGGTAGTTATCAATCTGTTGATTTGATGCCAGCAATGTGCACGGAAATAAGTTGAATGGGACCATCCCACCTGCTTTCCAAAGACTAGAGAGTATGACATACTTGTAAGTTCCACTTATGGTCTATCAAACATTTGGTTTGAATGGTCAAGGGCATGCCTTTCTGTTCTCAGGTCATATCATGGTATAAGAATTTTGGATTTTTCATTGCCTCACCATTCATTCTTCCTTATGCATCTTTTGCTATTGTTGGCTTTCTTAACCCTTTAATGATATGACTAGTTCATGCAGACAAAGCAAATTTTTGCCTTTTTTAGGTTAATCATGCACATACTGTTATTCACAGAATATGGTTATATGTCTTTCCAGGAACCTCTCATCCAATAACATCAGGGGTCCAATTCCTATTGAGCTCTCTCGCATTGGTAATCTGGACACTCTGTAAGTATCGTGCGTTATACTATTGCCTTCTTTTCTCATTTATATTTGGACTAATTTGTCTCCATGTTCAGGGACATCTCCGACAACAAAATTAGTGGTTCCATTCCTTCTTCCCTTGGTGATTTGGAACATCTTCTGAAGCTGTGAGTTATACTGCAAGTTTGTTTATTGTCAAAAGTTTTTTCCTTGCTAACTACTATTTTGTGCTGCAGGAACTTGAGCAGAAATCGGTTAACAGGATTTATTCCGGCAGAGTTTGGTAATCTAAGAAGTGTCATGGAAATGTAAGAAATCTTTAACTGTTGCTCCCCCATTTCCTTTGGGCTTCTTGATGTTTATTCTAACTTATATTTCATGGTTTTGGGTTCTAGAGATCTTTCCCACAATCATCTTTCAGGCTTGATTCCTCAAGAACTTAGTCAGCTTCAGAACATGTTCTCCTTGTAAGTTTATGACTTTGGCCCCAACACTTGTGATCATATTAATTACTGGTAGGAATAAACCAGTAGATGTTGCATGTCTGCCAGTGAATATTATGAAATTTGGTCTTTAATTGGTCCAGTAGCTTTGTTGTGATCATATTTATGGCCTTAGTAAATTTTATGAGCGGACTCTGACTTCCAAGGTTCAGCATTGAATAGGAACGATGTTAATCTCTGATAAGAATTTATTTGTAAATTTTTTGGTATACAAGTGAAGTTTTGTCAACTAAAGGTTTTGATTTCTCTATAGCTTTCAAAAAGAAGCAAGTAAAAGGTTTTGACATCTTATACGGTTCCTATATAATTTGCGGATTATGCATTCTAGTTGTTTGTTATTAACAACATTAATAAAATCTTCATGTGCAAATTTATGTAGGAGACTGGAAAACAATAATTTATCAGGAGACGTGATGCCACTGGTCAACTGCCTCAGTCTTGCTATCCTGTGGGTTTCTCATTCACTGATGTGATTTCTTTTCAATACAGCATCTAGCTTGGCTTTTAAGATGTGTTGTTTTTATGTAATTTATAAACACTGGCCTTCTAACTGAACTCATACAGAAATGTATCTTACAACAACCTAGCTGGAGATATTCCCACAAGCAATAACTTCTCAAGATTTTCACCTGACAGGTTAATATGTTATTATTATTAGAATTTCTCATTACCATTCTTTTATTTCAAAGCTGAACTTTTTTCCTTTTAAAGATTGATATTGTTCAGTTAATTTGTTTTTTTTTCCCAACAAATTTAACTTTTACATGTGCAGTTTCATTGGAAATCTTGGTCTTTGTGGCTATTGGCTCAATTCTCCATGCCATGACTCTCATCCAACAGAGCGAGGTATTTATTGCCTTGAAGTTGGACAATTGTTTCACAATGTCTGTTAGCTTGATAAGCAACCAAAGGCTGTCATAACTCAATATATCTGATAAATCTGAACTTTGTACTGCACCATCGAAGTTATTAGATCATCTGTTCATACCAGTCAAACATGCTAGCAATAAAACACTCCATGCTAGAGGAAAAAAAGTTTCATCATGATTTTAATATCATATGTTTGCAAGTTGTGATTATTCTGATGAGGTTATTAATCATTAGAAAACTACAGATCTATAAATGTGTTGTATGATACTGTTTGCTTTCCTCTCTGGGGATCAAATTCTACTCTCAAAGGTGGAAATACTTTCTTCTCAAGGGATAGACTCTAGCATTTAATCTTCTGTTGTTTTTTGTGCAGTTACAATATCAAAAGCAGCTATTCTCGGGATTGCACTTGGTGCGCTTGTAATTCTTCTCATGATCTTGGTAGCAGCATGTCGACCACACACTCCACCATTTCCAGATGGATCACTTGATAAACCAGGTGCCTTTTCTTCTTTTATAAACCTGAGCAAATCCTTCTTTGATGCCATGGAGCATGACCTAGACAGGCTATTACTGAGGTAGTTGTTAATGCCTGACCTGTACATGTTGGCTAAGTTTTGAGAAAAATGAGTCATAATACATTTTTCTTAATGTATGATGTTTTAAATTAGCATCACTATAGCAAGAAGTCCAAAAATAGGATTTTGCTGATTGTGACTTAAAAATATGGTCATGTGGACTATAAGATGACTACATATTCTTATTTTATAGATATTAGTTTTGACAAGTTTGATGATTTGGCCTATTGAAATTGCCTAATTACTAATTCCCTTTTTCTTGTTGAAGTACAGTTAATTACTCAACACCAAAGTTGGTGATCCTTCACATGAATATGGCTCTTCATGTGTATGAGGATATCATGAGGATGACTGAGAATTTGAGTGAGAAGTATATAATTGGTTATGGTGCATCAAGCACAGTCTACAAGTGTGTTCTTAAAAATTGCAAGCCAGTGGCTATTAAGCGACTCTATTCTCACTATCCACGGTGTTTGAAGGAATTTGAGACAGAGCTCGAGACAGTTGGTAGCATCAAACATCGAAATTTGGTTAGTCTCCAAGGATACTCCCTGTCCTCCTCTGGTAATCTTCTCTTCTATGACTACATGGAAAATGGCAGTCTCTGGGATCTTCTTCATGGTAAGTTTCAGCACTGCTGGAATGATGTACTGCCATGCCTTTCCAGCTTCTGCATTGCATAGCTTTATCTATTTTCCGAGATGTGAAATTACTTTTACCTTGTACCCATTTCTTGAGGCATCACTGATCTACATGGTTGAGTATATCTCAATTTCATGTTGAAATTTTAGACGAGTTGAAAAATTGACACCAAAAGAATTGACATTAGTGTCTAGTTGCATTCACAACTCTGCTTTGTTTTTATCACATAAAAACATTTCCTATAAATGAACCCATGTGTATATCCAACCCAATGCCGTTCTGGTGGATATGGAACCTTTTGCTACACCATAGAATTAGATATCATTAGTTGCAGGAGGCCATTTTATCTTTTGAGCTTTAAACGCTTAAGTATTGTTTGTATCTCAGGTCATTCGAAGAAGAAAAAGCTTGACTGGGATACCCGACTTAAAATAGCACTCGGAGCAGCACAAGGGCTAGCGTATCTACACCATGATTGTAGTCCCCGAATCATCCACCGAGATGTGAAGTCATCTAATATACTGTTGGACAAGGATTTTGAAGCCCATCTCACTGATTTTGGCATTGCCAAAAGCTTATGCGTGTCCAAGTCACATACGTCCACTTACATTATGGGTACCATTGGTTATATAGATCCCGAATATGCCAGAACTTCGCGTCTAACAGAGAAGTCCGATGTTTATAGCTTTGGGATTGTTCTGCTTGAGTTGCTAACGGGAAGGAAAGCTGTGGATAATGAATCCAATCTTCATCACCTGGTTTGTCTTCTATCCATCTAATATAAGTTGTTTAAAAACAATGGAGGCAATCTTAAGGAAGCATCATGAGCAATGTTTTAGAGTTAATCTTAGTTCCTCTTAGGAGTTTGGACAAGTCCTGCTTATATGTTTTTAGCGTAGTTTCACGTTGGATATAAAACGAGATTAGATTGTTTATTAGTTTCTAACATTTGAACCCTTTATGTTCCAGATTTTATCCAAGACAGCCAACAATGCCGTCATGGAAACTGCTGATCCTGAGATCATTGCCACTTGCAAGGATCTTGCAGTAGTAAAGAAGGTTTTTCAGCTAGCACTTCTATGCACAAAGAGGCAGCCATCCGATCGGCCAACCATGCATGAAGTTACACGTGTTCTTGGGAGCCTTGTGCCAGCCACTGAACCACCAAAACAACCAAATTCAATCCCATCTGCCATGCTCTCATCAGCTAAAATGCCTTGCTACAAGGATGAGTATGCAAATCTCAAGACTCCACACATGCTTAATTGTCCATCAATGAGCACCTCTGATGCTCAACTCTTCCTCAAGTTTGGAGAGGTGATATCTCAGAACAGTGAATAAAGCTAGTGTGAAAGTATCAAAGTTAAAAAATGTCTCAAGAATGGATGAATTATTGGAGTTAAAGATCTGATCATTTGATGGGAATTGGTCATAAAGACTGGAACCAATTATGCTAGGTGAGAAAAAAAGGAAAAGAAAAAAGTAGGACTACTATTTTACCTATAGATATTAAAAAGGTTCTGCCACTAGTACTAGAAGTTGATGTATGTAAGTTGTACTATGTAAAATTATGGTAGTAATCTTGGAATTTTCGTTAAGGGAAGATGGGGCCTCTGGCTCAACGATCTGGCCTGGTGGGGTTCACCCTTACATATTCGGACTCTGAGGAGGTGGATGCAGCTCGGCGGTCTGCTGCATTGCATTATATGCGTGAGTGACCATCAATAATGCACTGACTGAGAAGCCTTAGCTGGGCGGTGTCAGTCCATCTGTCTGGATGTTGATAGTTCCCAATAGATTGCCTTGCCTGCCTGTGTCATGAACATGATCTGAAGAAATTTATGCCAAAATCTTTATGTGGGTTATCATTATATTTACAATCATTCAAGTGCCATAGGCCCACAGGTTACAACTTTGGGTTTGTGACCCATCTCTGATCTGCTTGCTTTTTTCCTCTACATGTTTGGGCAACCACAGCATTAACCATCATTTTTATGCTATTCAATAATCCCTCGAATTCTGGGCAGGGTTGGTGACCTTTGATTCAGGGGAGCCCTCATGAAACAGTATTAGATAGGGGAGCCACCATTACATGAATGATTGATTTCTTAATTCCTCGCAATAAATGGTAATTACTTGATCTAGAAGTCTATAGGACTGGTTAAAGTTTAAACAATAATGTCAAATTCTCTAACTATAGCATGACCTCAAAAGGTGAAGCATACAATTACTTTTATTTATCAACCAAAAAGCTCAAACATAACTCAAATAACAGTCTCTATATATTCAACATAAGAACCTTATCATTTACCATGTATTCAAACTCTAATCCGCACTTTTTCTTTTTCAATGGGGATAAAATAACAAGAATGAACCTAATAGGTTTCAGATCTCTGCTGCTGCTCTTGAAATTGTTGTTCCTGAAATCAATACATGCAATGGAAGTTTGTCAAAAACTTGATGTTCTTAGTAGGATTGTACTTCTGTCAAGTTTAATGTATTTGTAATGGTAAATCTCCTAATTGAAAATAATGATAGTTTAATCGTTACATACACTAAGTTAAACTTAAGCTAATTGGGATACCTTTATATTTCTGATTTTATTAAGAGAAGCAGTGAGATGGTCCTCCATAAATTTGAGTTGTGCAAGGTCCTTAACATTATGTGGATGCTTCCATTCCCTGGCAAATAAAATTGGATATATAATTCATGATAATAACATCCTAATAATGAAATAAAAGCAGATTTGAAATATTAAAAGCTAGGTAATTAGGAACCTCAATATTTTGCTTTTCTCAGCAAGCTTTTCTTTCAGCTCCCTCAGCTGATCTTCTTGCAACTACACAAATGACTACAGTGTTAATTACATAACAAAGGTTTTTTTTTTTTTAATTAAAAACTTTCATGGCTCTATCCAAGTGAGCGATTTACCTTGAGTAAATCATTTCTGCAATAAATAAAAATAAAAGTGAAGTCAGTGGACTACTAATAGGAGCATCTGAGTGAGGAACAAGTGATAAATGCAAATAAATGAAAAAGAAAAACCATACTTGTCTTGTGAGAAGTTTCTTGGATCAACCTCAGAATTTGCATATATTTTCTTCAGCAACTTTCCAAGAAAAATCAGATAAAAAGGTTATCTTTCTGAACATAATTAAATTTGACAATAAATAAATAAAGAAATAGTGGTTTATAACCCTCAATTTATTGACAAGTTTATCTACCATAGCAATTCCGTGGTTTAGAAGTGAGCATGGATCTTACCTTCATTGTGTAGCCCCTCCTGGTTACAAAGATGTGCACAAATTAATGCATAATATATAATGAAATAATAATTTTTTATTAAAAAAATTAAAATTCATAAAGACTAGTTTGATAACAATTTTTTCGTTCAGTTTGAATTATTATTTGTTTCTAAAATAAGTATTCACTTAGTAATAATATCAACAATTCTATACTTCTGCAAAGATAAATGTATTTAGTTTACCTTTCTTCTCGTTCTTCAATAGACAATTTTGAGAGTCGCTCCAATATAGTACTCAGATCCCTAAAACAAACTAGTCTTTTCAAAGTCGAATAAAGCAAAACTCATAGCATCCATCAACATATACAGTCCTGCCCTAAAATATTCTACACTAAGATATGCCACTATTTGAATTGAATGTTTTGAATACCCTCTTCAGGTTATGGACATGTAATGTAACATATGATTAGTGAACAAGTACAGAACCAAGGTGGGATTCAATTTTCAAGCTTAGTGTTAACCAACAAAACCTCATGATACAAATTTTTTACAAAGATATCGATGAAAATGGACGTGAAGCATATAAATATAAAGAATTAAAAAAATATATATAATAATATAATTTACTTGTTCTGGCCAACATAGAGTGAAGGTCTTCCTGTAGGAGAGAACATTAGAAGGGCCAAATCAGTGTCACAAAGAACAGCTAGCTCTTTTGCTTTCTTGAGAAGACCAAGCTTTCGCTTTGAATATTTAGTCTGCCTTGCCTTCACATTTTCTAGTCTCCGGATTTTCAACTTTCTTCTTCCCATCTTCTTAATCTCTCTGAAATTTTTTTGCTTTGCCCCCTTTTAAGTTTTCTTACAAAACTGAGGTTTATATGTACTGCAGGCTCTGGTTTGTTAATTACTTTTAATTACACTAAGTGACAAAATGTCATTAAGGGAAGAATCTAAGGGGTTCCCTGCAATTAAAGTTTACATAATCTCTCTTCTCTCTGTGTATTTGTTCTCTGGACTTTATTATGAGAATTTTTTGATTTTGAAAGTGGAAGAGATGCTTAGGCATCAAATCTGATAGAGGCAGCACCTAGTGCCACTCCTTTTTAAACCAACCAATAGGAGGGTAAAAAATAATTTATAGTTGAATTGATGTAATATCCTTTATATATTGTCCAATAAGATTATCCTAGATTGACAATTTCTTTTTTTTGTGGGTGTCAATCAAATAATTTTTAATGTTATCAAGTTATTGTTTCTTCTACACATTCATCTACGAACTCGTATAAGGTTTTGTAACCTATTTTACTAGAAAATGCAATCCTTTAGCGCTTGTGTTTTATTTGGATATTTACTAAAATCCTGCTTTTACTGAATCTATCAATTGTGTTGTGTGGAGGTGAAACTAAAATCTCTTACTTTATTAATGGTAAAAATTAAATGTATATAGTTATAATATTTTGAGATTTTTCAAAATTTTTGTGACTATAATAAAATTTATTGAAATAATTAAAACCTACTGTCATGCATTAAATTTCATTAAATGATTGCTTAATACTTAATGCGTACTTGTATTTCAACTTTACTCTCATTTGCAATGGATTTACTTACTGTTTTAAACAGCTAAAGATCTCAAATCTAGCATTAATCATGTTGTCAAGTAGTAAAACTTGCCTAGCATTAATCAACATAAAAGATCTCAAATCTAGTATAAGAATTATGCAATAACTCGTGGGAGATTCCTAATACAATATCATTCAGCTAAACCAACTACTCAGACTACCAGCAGACCAATCATCAATTCATATTAATCAGCTTAACGAACATGATCCGCTCAACAAACGAGTACAATCTTCAAAGCAATCCAATCTACAGTAAACACAAACGAAATTAAGCTTAACTTCACTTGATTTAGCAATGTTGAGCTTGGTTCAGCTTCTTTTAGCTCCAGTCCAATAGTATACCAAGCTTCTTCCTTCCTAGCTCTCTAATGCATCAGATCTAACTCAGGCGAACTTTCCTATAATCAAAGTTAGGGCCGTTGGGAAGTATCCCTGGCTAAATCCTCTGACCCTCAAGTTAGATTTTACTGCTCACTCTCATACACTTTTTTTTCGTTTCCTTTCAGAAAAATTTATTCAACCCCCCTTCAATTAGATTTACTTTTATTTATACTTAGATATACAAGTACGATGAATCTGGTAGGTCTATTTTGGCTTCATCTCTTTGTGCTTATTAGGCTTTTGAAAGTTTCTTTTCCTGCCACACATTCTAAATATGAGATATCCTTTTTGACGGGCTTTCTCCTTTCCATATCATATGACATTTTTCCTTCGATTCGAATTCTTAGACCCAAAAAGTGTGACATGAGAGTGATGCGAGCTTATAATTTTCTGGAGCTCTATAAGCTACTTGGGAACTCGATATTATTATTTCCATATCACGAAACAATTGTTATTTATTTTTCGAGGGGTATTATTGCTCCTTGGGTATACCAATTACAACTCATAATTTTTTTTTTAATATAACTTTTTCAATGTTTTGTTGCAATCCTATATAAGTTTTTATGAAGGATTTAAAAATATATTTTACATTTGGTAATGAGAAGTTCAAAAGTGGAATTTTTTTTTATAAATTCTTTTTAACATTTTTTGGAAATTTTTTATTATTATTTAGTATTATTATGCATTTTATTTGATGGTTAAATAATCAAAATTTTCTAATAAAAATTATACTTCCATGAACATTCGATTTTAAATTGTTATACATGCTAAGATCCCGCAAGGTCTCAGTAGCCCATCAAATTTAAACACATACTGGATTAGAAGTACAATATTTGGGCCAATTTATGTAGCCCAGCTCAGATAAACTAGCCCAAATATTTTTTTAACAAAACAAATAACAATAAAATTCCCAAATTATCCTCTTATATATAAATACGTTTTTCATTGCACCCACTTTGTATTACGTTAACTTCTTCAAAGATATGCCAACTAGCAGCCATGACTTCTCCAAAACCAATTAATAAACAAATAACCAGAGCTAGCAGTCATGATTTCTCCAAAATAAAAAACTTACCAGCCCTGAAGCTTGATAGAATATGGAAGAAGATAACTCATTAAGAAGATAAGTGATGGAACAATTGCTTCAAAGTTGTGAATTCACTGCAAGGATATTATATTAAGCCCACAATTTTCACTGATGTTAAGATAACTTTTTGAACACGATTCTAGATCATAACAAGAATTATGATTGGAGTTATTTTGTTCACCTATTAGTTTCAAAATTTGTGCGGGAGGACGAGCTAATAGCAAAAGATGAAAATTTTTGCACCTGTGATGTCATTGATGAAGTTCAAGTGAGCATCTAGTTATGATCTTTTCCCTTAAAGAGCTTCTGATGATCCTATACATTAAAGCTAATTCTAGGCGAAAAAATGGATATTCTTTGCATTGATTTTTATTTTTCTTAATGATATGATTACTTTAATATACACGGAATTGTAATCGCAAATTGATGAGCAATTACAGGACAACCGACGTGGCAAAGAGTGCCAACAGCCAACAATTCAAGATACATACTAGAAGTGGGCATCATTAGCAAAAAATTTAAATATAGCTAACACTATTTCAAGATAAATTTATTCTGTTGGCGTTACAGGGAACAATTTTTATTTGACTTTCGATAAAATGTTTAAGAAAATTATGGATTTTTAAGTATTTAAGAGAACGAGGGTTTATATTTAGATTTTTTTTATCTATTTAAGTAATTTTGTTTCAAGATAAGCTGTTAAAAATATAAAATTAAAAATGGGAGTTAAAGAGTAAAAAAATGAAGTTTGAATATAATTACTCTTTTAAAAAAAATAAAGTACTCTAAAAAAATAAGCTTCTTTGTCACAACTTCTAATGGACTGGACATGTTCGGCTCAGGGAAATGGCAACGCGTCTAGCATATACATCAGCCCAGATAGATAGCCCGTATATTTATTATTGATATGTTTAAGTAAGACAAATAATAATAATAATAATAAAAGGCGGCGCTAGGTACATTGCTTGCTAAAGAGTTTTAAAGACGCCTAAATATTATATTTTCATTTTATGTTTTTATTGTTGTTATAAAAAAACTATTATTCTTCCTAATTTATTGTTCAAAATTTTATTTTAAGGAACTTATCAAATAATGTGACATATATATTAGCAAATAAAGAAGGTGTAAATACAAATTTTAATTAATGATTCATAAAATTTAATAGTTGAGATAATCGAAGAGTTGATAATATTAAATATAATTTTTTAACTTTTAATCTTGACTATTAGATTCGATGAGACAATGATCATAAATTTATATAAATAAATTGTGTTAAAAGATTGTTGGGAAAATTAAAAAAAATGGACACAATTAAGGACCCTCGTTGAAATTTGGACACATCCTAAAAAAATTTCATATCATAGACACTTTCTTGACAAAAAAACCTAATTACCCTTATGTATTCAATTTTTTTTCAAAGCCTTATTTTCCTCTTCAGTCAAAAATTATCGAAACCCATTGACACCGCTCAAAATGCAAACCAACACAAGCATCGGCTGATGATAGAAGCATCAAGCAAGATGGCGTAGAGAAAAACACCCATCGACACAGAGAGTCCATAATTGTGATTTATTTTGCTGTTATTTGTTAGATTTAATTTAGTTTTTAGGGAATTTGAATTAGGGATTTGAGTTTCTGTCACATTTGTGAACTTATTTAGGGATAAATCGAGTGTTATAATATGATTTTTGTGGTTTGATGCGTGTGAAAACTGATGAAACCAGTGGTTTCGTCTCGAAGCAGAATAAACTCGACAACTACCTGTCGAGTCGTATCGAGTGTTTATCGAGTAGTGGTGTAGTGACGAGTTATGGTGTAGTGTCGAGTGTCGGATAATTGTCAAGTGGTGTAGTGTCGAGTGGTGCAGTGTTGAGTGTCGAGTGGTGTAGTGTTGAGTGGTATAGTGTCGACACTCGACACAACACAACGCAACACTTGACATTTGACAAATATCCGACACTCGACACTACATTACACTTGTCACTACACGGCCACTCGACAAACAGACGACACTCGACACTACACTACTCGACATTGCACCACTCGACACTACATCACTCGATAATTATCTGACACTCGACACTACACCACCACTCGATAAACACTCGATACTCGACATTTCACAACTCGACACGACTCGATAGGTAGTTGTCGAGTGTCGAGTGTCTTCTGCGTCATAATCTAACATTGGATTCACAACTCATTTCGTCGATTTTTACACGCATTAAACCACAAAAATCACATTATAACATTCGATTTATTCCTAAATAATTTCACAAATCCGACGGAAACTCAAATCCCCAATTCAAATTCTCTAAAAACTAAATCAAATATAGCTAATAACAATCAAATAAATCACAATTAGGGACCCTCAGTGTCGATGGATGCTTATCTTTGCGTCGTCTTGCTTGATGCTTCTATCCTTAGGCGATAGGCGATGCTCGTGTTCATTTGTGTTTTAAGCGGTTTCGATGTGTTTCGATAATTTTTGACTGAAGAGGAAAATAATGAAAAATAAGGATTTGGGAAAAAATTGAATACATAAGAGTAATTGAGTATTTTTGTTAAGAAAGTGTCTATGACATTAAATTTTTTAGGATGTGTCCAAATTTCAATGAGGGTCCCTAATTATGTCTATTTTTTTAATTTTCTCAAGATTCTTTTTCTAATAACTTATGAGATAATATGATAATATTAATTATTTGATATATTACTTATATTACTAAAACAATTCTATAATTTCTCTCAAATAGTCCAGATTGGTCTATAATAATTGGAATAAGGAAATCAAAATTAATACAATTAAAATTTGTTTTTAACTGTTACGCAGTTGCAGACAACTTTGTCTTGGTATTGGATCATAATTGATTAGAATATTCTTATCACAATTATTTGGTGTTGAAAAAAAAAAACTGTCCTCTCATTGTTTTAATTTTCATTTTAGGACCGTTAAAGTCATCTTATAATATTGATCCCCAATCATTTTTACTTTTGACAACTTGATCCAAGCGATGCGATGCGTAGCGCGGGCACAACCGTGGCTTTGTTATTTGAAAGTTGTAAACTCCAAGGCCAACGTCACAACTGAAAGTGGCAACAGGGTCGGCAGTGTCGCAGCCTGAGCACTAAAACTCATACGTCTAGACAATCTAGGGCCGAGTGCCGAGCAATTTCCATTTCATCAACTTTACCAAACTACCCTTTTCTTTACCAGGAGGACAAGAATATATCGTTGTAGTTTTATTAGTATTTCTTGGACGTTTCTTCTATTGTTTGGCTAGCGTGAATGTTAGGAAAAAGAAAACTACATTTTTGTAATACTACCAATTTTTTTGCTCTCTCCGTGGACCGTGAAACGAAAGTAGGTTTTTTTTTTTTAAATTTTAATTATACTAAATTTGTCACTTTCATCAACAAAAGATAATGGACGACATTATTTAATTATATTTAATGAATTGATATAGACATCAATGGCTTATTTTTACTTCAAATTAAACAATTGGGACGTTGCAAACAAAATATCTCCTAAATTAATTATTTTATGTTGATAAAATATATCATTTTTTATTTTATGAAAATAATAATAAATGCATTCTCAATTTTAAAGAACAATAAATTCATTTTGTGAAAACAGTTCTTGAAAGGAAACCAGTCAATTGCATATGAAGAAATCGCAAAAACTTCACTTAACAATCACATTGTACCTCCAAATCCCAGATCTCGTACATTTATTAGTAAACAATTACCAACAAACTTTCTGATGTTAAAATTGTGTGTTGTTGGTGTTAGAAGAAATTTTAAATATTCTACAATTTGATGACCAATCTTTTTCATATAATTATACTACGTACTTTATTGCAATTAAAAAGGAGAAAAGCAAAAAAAAAAAAAAGAGAAAGAAGAAAACAGAATATATTTTAATGCAAAGGATATATTGATTCAAAATTTGAATTTTAGAAAATTTCCCACAGAATTCCAGAAACCAAACAGTCCTTTGTGCACAGCTAATTCAAAGTGTACTGTTAGTCGTTAGGGAGTTGTTGAAACTTGAAAACTTTACTGAAACAAACCAAACAAAGAAATATTAAAAAAAGAAAGGGAAAAAAAAAAACAAAACAGCTCGTGAAAGTAAAATTGAAGGCAAGCCAAGCTAAGGCACATCCAAAACCAAACGGCAGTGAATATGGTGACGTGTCGAATACGATACAAAATACGGTCCCTTACGTTGCGCCCATTTTGACTCCCAACTTTACACCACCTGTTAGGGCGGGAACCCAAAATATTCACCCGAAACACACGCCCTCACCCCCTACCCCTGCCCGTAACACGCTCTCTCTCTCTCTGTACATCTTAGGGTTTCTTTTTGAAATTTCAAAATCACGCTCGCCCCTGGCCCAAATTCCTAGGGTTTTCGTTCACTCCGAGCAAGCGAAGATGAATCTTCGCAAAGGCTCCAAAGTGTGGGTGGAGGACAAGAATTTCGCTTGGCTGGCTGCTGAGATTACTGATTTCGTTGGCAAGCAAGTGCAAGCTGTCACTACCTCTGGTAAAAAGGTGAGAGTGAATTCTTACTTGCTTTTGTTTTTATTTGTGGTGAAATTCGTCGCCGTTTTTACGTTCTGGCCGGTGGTGTAGGTTCGGAGCTCCCCGGAGAAGCTGTTTCCGAGAGATGCGGACGAGGAGGAGCATGGAGGAGTTGATGATATGACGAAGTTGACGTATTTGAATGAGCCTGGAGTGCTTTACAATCTTGAGAGAAGATATGCTCTTAATGATATTTATGTAAGTCTATTTAGTGTAAATGTAGATGCACACGTGTGTGTATCTGATAGCTGGTCTGACTAATGTGCTGTGTTGTTGCTTCAATGAAGTAGTTTTGTTTGTGTTTTATTTAATTATGATGAATTTTGTTAGTTTTTGTATAATACACACAGAAATGGAAGATTTTGAGGTGCATTAAAATTATTACTATATTAAGTGTCTAAGCTCTTATTGGTAACCAGAATGTCAGAGTTATACTATCAAAAGTGAATATTTAGATGTTTGGAAGTGAATACTTAGATGCAAGTGATAAGCACTAAGCCCTTTCTATCATTGTAATGTTGCTGATAAATAGTTGAATTCAACAAAGGGACACTCAAATTAGGGTCTTACAACTAATTTCATATTAGGTATGCCAAAGTTTGACTTTTTATAATTCAAGCTGCCGTAAATTATGGTGAACTGCGGCGGAGAAGTAGACGATGAGCAGCTGGACATGCCAACTGCCAAGGAGAGGGTTAACTTAATTCAATTTGTCTCACATAAGTATGCTATTAAGTGCATAGTTATGGCTAGGTGTCCCAGTCCTTTTTGTCTTGTGTCAGCTGAATAGAAGCTCCTTTTTCTGCTATGTTTTGGTATCTTGGTTTTGCTATATTGAAATCTCTCTGGTCATGCTATCAAACATGATGTGGGTGCCTTAACTTCATAACAAATATATGGTTGTCGCTTACAATTTACTAATTGTAAAAGGGTGAATGGAGTTGGAGGTGGAGTTAGTCTTGGGCTTGAACCTTGTGGACTGCAAGAAATTTCCTTCAAGCTTGATTACTTATCTTTATTGCAATTTGATTAATATTTATTTATTTATTTATTTATTTTTTTGTGATGATACATTCCATTAACCATTGGAAAGTTGGTACAATTTAATGCTAATCTAATTGACATTCAAATTACCTGATTTACCAGGACCAAAAATTACACTCACTCCATTTTTTTAAATTTATTTATTGATAGACATATACAGGAAGCATTTTGATAGCTGTTAATCCGTTCACAAAGCTTCCGCACCTGTACAATGTACATATGATGGAGCAGTATAAAGGAGCTCCTTTTGGTCAACTAAGTCCCCATGTTTTTGCTGTAGCCGATGCATCGTACAGGTGTGTCAAGCTTGCATGTTTTTGCAAGTGTTGAGTGCTGATTTATGACTACAATTTATTTTTGTCTATGAGTTATATCTGAAGCAAACTATTCAATAGCTAATGGGTGTTATAAATCCAGAGCAATGATGAGTGAGGGTCGAAGTCAATCGATTTTGGTAAGTGGAGAAAGTGGGGCTGGGAAAACTGAGACGACAAAACTGATTATGCAGTATCTCACATATGTTGGTGGCCGAGCTGCTGGTGATGATAGAACTGTAGAGCAACAAGTTCTTGAGGTAAGCACTAGCTTGACTCATCTGAACTATCAAATGTCTCCTTATGCTACTTTTTAACCAATGTGCTTTTTTCTGTCAACTTGTATTCATGATAATGGAGATAGGCCTTGCTGGGCCAATCATGTCAATCAAATTCAGCAGCAAGAAATACATTGTTTAGACTACTGTTATCTTGTTTGAGTGGATTTGATTCTTGAATTGAAACTCAGTGGATGGCTGATCCTCTTCGCTGGCTGAGCTGATATCTTCTTTGGACATTTTTTATTTTCTATTTTTGCTATTGACGTCTTGATCATTTGACTTTCTACCTCTTCCAGTCAAATCCACTCTTGGAGGCATTTGGCAATGCAAGGACTGTTAGAAATGACAACTCAAGGTGCACTTTAAAGCTAATATGTATTATTTATTACTTTTCGAAATGCCGATCATTGTTCAAATTGAGCTTTCTCTCTAAAATCTCTCTCTATATATTTTTTTTCTTTTCCTTTCTGATCTTCTATTTATCTGGCTTTTTACCCTTGCCTATTCAATCTCTCATCTTTAATCCTCTTAGCCTACTTGGGACATATATATGTCTCTCATGTTTCTTGGCTATCAAGCTTGTAGGGTGTAGATAGAGCCCCTGGTTTAAAAACTTGGTGAACAAGAGAAAGGTTCAGAGATTTTTTTTTTGTTATCAGAAAAAAAAAGTTGCTTATCTATAGGCTTCCCAAAGTGCAAAGTTCTTAATTTGTTTCTTTTTAGTTTTCTCTAAGCCCATGGATGATAGAAGTAGACAAGGTGGCACCGAAAATTGATCATTCCACATGCATCCATGTGATTTATTTTGAAGTTTTACTAGCATAATTTGTTGGGTCAAGTTTTACTTAGTAAGGAAATATGATAAGGAATCAAGAATTACCATGTATTGTTGGACTTCTCTTTTCACTAGCAACCTTTAATTGCGATATAGTAGTATTTCTACATTTTTTAATCCATACGCATTGTTTGTGGTAGTCGTTTTGGCAAGTTTGTCGAGATCCAGTTTGATACAAATGGTAGAATATCTGGCGCTGCAATAAGAACTTACCTTCTTGAGAGGTCTCGTGTTGTTCAAATAACAGATCCTGAAAGGAATTATCATTGCTTTTATCAGTTATGTGCATCCGGGAGGGTAATCTTTCTCTCTTTCTATGTCTGTGAGCCCATGTATCTGTCATCTCCATCTCTCTGTTTGTCGTACACACACATTAATAAGCTATTGTAATGTGCTAATAACATGTGATTGTTGATGGTCATTTTATTAATAGTAGCATATACAAAATTGTGCATTGTGATGATAGGGATGTCAAATGTTTCTCGTAATGAAAATAGTGGTGAGAAATTATTATTAATATGGATGTGAAATTATATTTTATACTTATCATACTATTATAACAATCGTTTTGTATTATATTTAATTATATTATACATTTTGATTTTATGTTTTGTTTAATTTATTAAAAATTATATTATTTTAATTATATGACCCATTTGACATCCTTATGTGATGGTTTTATCACACCCTTGCTTAGCTGTGATTTTCATTTTCTGCAATAGCATGCTCATATCAACTTTAGTGGCATTTCAAGCTAATCTATTGTCTTTGGGATTGTTTGACGTACCCAGGATGCAGAAAAGTACAAACTTGACCACCCAAGCTATTTTCACTACTTAAATCAAAGCAAGATTTATGAACTAGATGGAGTAAGCAATGCAGAGGAATACATGAAGACAAGGAGAGCTATGGATATTGTCGGTATAAGTCCTGAGGATCAGGTATAAAATTTAAAAATTAGTATGGTTATTTGAATTGCATATTGCTTTTTGTCTCTGATTGTTATTATTTAAATTCTTTATATCCATTCTTATAACGTCCTATCAGGAGTCTATTTTTCGCACCTTGGCTGCAATTCTGCATCTGGGAAACATTGAATTTTCTCCTGGCAAAGAGCATGACTCTTCTGTTATAAAGGACCAGAAATCTAGCTTTCATCTGCAGATGTCTGCGGACCTATTTATGTAGGTGATTCTAAAGAGAGTCTGAAAATTATCTTTGTTTGTATTTCTGGTCAGATTCAATTGTCTCTTTTAGTTCCCAAATATGATTTTTTGGTTGGAAATTAGAATTATTAATTGTTTCCTAATATCTGTTCTTAGTACTTTGTTATTTGTTGAGGGTACACAGTGTGATATAAGTAACATTTGAAGTGATTTGTGAAATTGCTTTATTCTGGTATGATAATAAACAAACAGTATTTTAACGAGATCGAAATTGTTGAAGTCCATGGCCTTTTTTTTCCTCCAGTAACTGAAATGACTATATTAATTGAGATTTTGGTGCAAGAATTGCATCAATAAGTTAAATTGTTAGTAAAAACTACTTTCATCACCAATTAGGGCTCAAGAACAAGCTTGTCTCAAGCTGAGTTACGTGTTGGGCTGTAGTTGGTAGGTTTTATCTAGTGGCGACATACACAATGTTTATATTTATAGTTGAAGCTTTTTGCTTCTGACGCTTGAAAATGTCTAAACTGCTTCTTTAATCAGGTGTGACATGAGTCTCTTGCTGGCTATACTCTGTACTCGTACAATTCAAACTCGTGAAGGAAGTATTATTAAAGCTCTTGACTGTAATGCGGCTATTGCTAGTCGAGATGCCTTAGCTAAAACTGTTTATGCTCGGCTATTTGACTGGTATACTTATGGTCACTGCATCCTTAAGAGATCCTCTTAATCTAGCAGGTATTATTGTGAGAACTGAATGGTTCTAATATTTCTTTCAGGCTTGTTGAAAAAATCAATAGATCTGTCGGCCAGGATCTAAATTCTAAGATACAAATTGGAGTTCTTGACATTTATGGCTTTGAATGCTTCAAATATAACAGGTAATTGCTTTATTAACTTATTTATTTATTTTTAAAGGAATGATTTCACATCATCTTTGGAGTGGTTATTTCTTTTCTTTAACAAAATGTTATATATTTAAAACAATTAAGTTCTTAATTATGTAAAATTGTGAACTATGTTAACTACAAGGACTGATAGTCTCGAAAAGGTGTGTGATGTAGGACAAATTAGGAATAAATTAGGAATTTTAATTTTGATTTTAGGGATTTTAATAAATTAGGGATTTTGACTATTATTAGGGATTTTGACTTCCTAAATTGGGAGTAATCCTAATTTGAGTTATTTTCCTAATTAATAGTTTACTATTTTATTTAGGATTTAATTTTGGTATTTTCTAGTTAAACTAAGGATTATGATTCTATTTCCTAATAGGATTTTATTTCCTAGTAGAACTAGGCTTTGAGGTCCTATAAATAGGAACCTTTAGTTATGTTATTTTCAGATTTGATTGTTATTGTTTTTTGATCTTTTAGTAAAAAGATTATTTCTCCCTCAATTTTCACTCTACTTCTTTCCCAAATTTCTTCTATTATTTCTCCCCTTTCCTCTGTCTACATCTCCCTCCCTTTCTGTTAATTTGAGGAACCCCGTTCCTCATCAATTGGTATCAGAGCGTGGTTTTGATCCCCTCTTATACTATTTATCCTTTAATTTTGTTCAACCCATTAACCCTAAAATCTCCCACTACCATCAATTTACTTTGCCCCAATTTCATCTTCCATCACCCCTACAAAACAAAAACCAAAAAAAAAAAAAGTCACTCTTCACCGAAGTTACTGTTCACCGAACTTACTGTTCACCTGGTACTGTTCACATGAGTTACTGTTCATCGTAGGTACTATTCACCGAAGTTACTGTTCACCGCGACACCATCATATTGTTCTTGTCAATATCTACAATGTGTTCTTCATTACAAACTTCAATACTCTCAATGATACAAGCCTCAGAAAATAGGACAAACGTCAGAATTGATGCTCTGGAGAGTAGAATGGATGCCATGGAAGATAAAATTGCAGAAATATTGATAACTGTAAAAGCCTTACAAGCTTCCTTTCTTAAAATACAAGGCCGTAATTTGGAGTCCTCCACCAAACATCAGAATCAAGGGATTTTGGGTGTAACTCCTAAGAACCATGAGGTTGAGTGTGATGATTTTAGTGGAGATGAGGAAGCAAGTGATATTGATCTTGCAGATGAGCATGAATCTAACAGTTCTATTGAAGTCAATGGCGAAACGAATTTGAAAAATGATGTAGAGACTACATGTGAAGTTGAATCCATATGTGAAGAAGAATCTCATGAAATCATTCAAGAAATTGATTTCATAGGTTGTGAGTCATATTTGGATTCACCTACTTTTATTATTGGGTTAACGGTGACGTCTTCTACCAAGTCAACGGTCAAGTCTTCCATGGGGATTATTGTTTCTCTACCAATATTGAAGGCTGCTGAAGCATCAATAATTTTTCTATTATGTGTGCTTCCAATATTGGACCGTCATGAAGCGAAGATTTGGATTGACGACTTTCCAATGATTGTGCAAGATAAGACGTGGCGTTTCCTTGTGTATTGGCAATTTCCTCATTGACAACTCGCCAGGAGTCGAGTTTTTTTCAAGAGGGAGAGAATTGATGTAGGACAAATTAGGAATAAATTAGGAATTTTAATTTTGATTTTAGGGATTTTAATAAATTAGGGATTTTGACTATTATTAGGGATTTTGACTTCCTAAATTGGGAGTAATCCTAATTTGAGTCATTTTCCTAAATTAATAGTTTACTATTTTATTTAGGATTTAATTTTGGTATTTTCTAGTTAAACTAAGATTATGATTCTATTTCCTAATAGGATTTTATTTCCTAGTAGAACTAGGCTTTGAGGTCCTATAAATAGGAACCTTTAGTTATGTTATTTTCAGATTTGATTGTTATTGTTTTTTGATCTTTTAGTAAAAAGATTATTTCTCCCTCAATTTTCACTCTACTTCTTTCCCAAATTTCTTCTATTATTTCTCCCCTTTCCTCTGTCTACATCTCCCTCCCTTTCTGTTAATTTGAGGAACTCCGTTCCTCATCAGTGTGCCTTCTTGGACATGTAAATTTTCTCTAACTTCTTGTTTGTGTTTTCTATGACTCTATTATTTTTCCTGTCTGTATGCCAATGTTTGTAGATATGTGTTATAATTTTTTCTTGTTTTCTTATCCTCATTCTTAATTTAGTATTGCCTCATATTTCAAATACCAATGAGGATTACCTGCACATATGCTATTCCATTGGCTATGGTTATGAGGTCTTGATACCTAAAAACTTATTCTTTTTTGTATACATTTGAGGTGACTCATTATTACACCATTGATATGTATATATCAGAGTTTCCTTTTGTATTCTGATACTATTTTGAAGAATTCACTTGACGACAATAAGCTTGAAGAGTTATTGGGTTGCGCTTTCTGAATGGAATACTTGTCCAGAATCTTTTGACAAAATTTCTCAATTTTAACCACATTTGATTCATATATTTACACATTGTAGTTGCTCTGTTCTTTTCATTGATTATTATTATTATTTATGCCAATAATTTGTTTTCTTCATTTGTTATATCTTTGCTATTTTAGCTGTTAGTTTTAAATTTCCGTTTCAGCATTTCTATGATATTCCTTTTCTCATCGGTTGTTTAATATTTTATTTTTGTAGTTTTGAGCAGTTTTGCATTAATTTTGCAAATGAAAAGCTTCAGCAACATTTCAATGAGGTGTGTAATGATTGTTGTGGGATGAGATTGCACTATTAGTAAGATTATGTTATTATATCTTATCTTTCTTCCCATTTGTTCAGCATGTATTCAAGATGGAGCAAGAGGAGTATAGTAAAGAAGAGATTAATTGGAGTTACATTGAGTTTATAGATAATCAAGATGTCTTAGATTTAATTGAGAAGGTATGCATTTGCTTTTTCCCGCTAAGATTTAATTTATTGTTGCCGATTTCTTGTTTCTAGATATTGTCCGCAAAGCTTAACTACTTTAGGCGTTTCTTCCCCTTTTTTTTTTAATTTTCATATGTTTTTGATATTGATTCTCTTTCTAAATCAGGTTTGCATGCCATTTACAAAGTGATGGTATTGCTAACTCATATAACGATTGATAAGTGCTAATGGAGCCAATGTTGAGATCTTTTGCTTTGTTTTATTCGTGTTGACTTCTTCATGAAGTAGGAAAACTGCGAGGAATGGGAGTTATATTTTCATTAGAATGAAAGATCTCTTCATGTACCTATAGACATAGGAGTTAAAGATCAATTCTAGTTTATGGGAGACTGCTAGATGTGAGGGATTGCAGATATGTTCTTTTGTAGGGAAGTGGAAAGAGTAATGGAAAAATGTATAAATAACAAGGTTAAGCAGAGAAAAGAAAAATAGATTTTGGGTTATTTTAGGTATTAGTTTGATACTAGTTTAGTGTTTGTACTCTTGTACTCCTTTATATTTGTGATTTATAGTGGATTTATCTCTTATCTGCATATTTAGATAGGTGATGTTGAACCATATTAAATTATTATGTCTTTCGTGTGGTGTGGTTTTTCACATGCTTTTAATTTTAATATTTTACATGCTTCCATGTGATCTTAATAGCTAGAACACAAAGTCCTATTGGATAGAAATATGGTTGAGGAGTATGTAATAGTTTTTGTAGTATGTTCTTTAAGATACCACAATATTCCTAAATGGTCTGGGTTGTGCATGGGTTTCTATTTCACTTGTATTGTAAGCATGATGTGATAGACCTAGCTTATTTTTGACTTTTGTGACTCAGACGTCAGCATTTCATAGAGGTGCTAGCTGTTTGTCATGGTGAAGCCTAATCATAATGGTTTGAAGAAACCTAGTCTCTTCAATTGTGTCTTGCGTAAAGGAGTCACTATTCATAAAAATAGGAAAAATTAAGTCTTGTTATTGGAATGTATGCTCATCTGTTTAGTCATTGTTCTGTTTGATTTTATTTTTAATTTTTTTTTAAATATTTCTTTGATTGCTGTATGTTGGATCTTACACCATTATAAATCTTTAATTGCAGAAACCAATTGGGATTATTGCTCTCTTGGATGAAGCTTGGTACAGTTCAACTTCTTAAGTATAAATTGGTGCGTGCTGCTCATTACAACTTTTTGTATGCAATTTATTCTTATCCTGATTTTCTTTTTTATGCAGCATGTTTCCGAAATCAACACATGAAACGTTTTCAACCAAGCTGTTTCAGCATTTTCGATCCCATGCAAGTTTGGAAAAGGCAAAATTTTCAGAAACAGATTTTACTGTTTCCCATTATGCTGGCAAGGCATGTAATTTGTCATAGAATTCTTGCATAGAGAATCATGTGGTTGTATCAAGAAATGTAATAATGATACATTAAGTTCTTTTCCTGCAGGTTACCTATCAAACAGATACATTTTTAGATAAAAATCGTGACTATGTTGTGGTAGAACATCGCAATCTTTTGTCTTCTTCCAAATGCCCCTTTGTTGCTGGTCTTTTCCCTTCGCCACAGGAAGAATCTTCACGATCATCGTATAAGTTTTCCTCTGTGTCATCTAGATTTAAGGTATGTGACATACTATGCGTTAAATCTGTAGTTGTGCATATGATGAAAGAAAACGCAGATACTTTGATGTTTATTTGCAGAAGTTTCTTCGTATTAACATTAGTTTATCTTTTGTTTCATCTTTTGTTAAAAATTATGTTTGAGTTTCCAATTTTGTGCTTTTATTTGGATCATTTTGATGGAGTTTGTTAATATGTAATTTGTGATGACTAGTTTTATGTTTTCATATTTATCATACAAACGTTAAAAGACTAATGAACCATTTTTGTTTTATTTTGTATTTGTTTTTGTTCCTTTGTTTTGTTATTTTTTGTTGATAAGAAACTATAAACACTATATTAATAGACAGTAGATAGGAACAAAGTGGGCTAACTGACCACCAAGAAAGCCAAAAAAGCAGAACCTAGGGAAAGGTATCCACCCTATACAAAGATAATTTAAAAAAAAAAGTCTTGAACCCCAATATAATAAATCACCACTGCCGATACAAAATTCATCCCATTTTTGTTTACATGCAGCTAATGGGATGTTTGGTAACAACATTTAGCTCTTAAATGTAAAATTTAGTCTTTTAATCATTTTTTGTGCCCTTTATGACCACCATTCTTGGTACATATATTTAATGTGCAATCATTTTTAGTGCATATCATAATGCAATCATTTTAACTTTAACTTATATGTTGAGCTGATTTTTTACAACTTAAATTTTTTGACTTTCAGGTTAAAGTTTAACTGTTTTTATTAATAACTAGAAGAGATACAAAGATGGTTTTCCAGCAGTCTGCTGCAGTGTCCTAAAATATAATGTTTACTATGTTATCATATTATTTAGTTTAATTATTTTACCTCTAGACTTAAGCAATTTGTTGGCATTGTAGATGAGTCCCAAAATTTCAACAAAAGTAAATGATGTTTTTAATGCCTTTTTCCTTAATAATTCTGGTCTATTCTTACCAAAAGAAGTATTTTGGGTTGTGAAAATGCTTTGATGTCTATCTCATGTTTTTTTGAGTTAGATATTTTTGCTTAGAATTGGAAGCTTTCCGTTTTGACATGAGTATCTGTTTCAATAGTTTAATTTCTGATAGATTTGCTTTATTACTGTTAGATGTAATTTATAATTGTTTTCATATGCTATATTTTATTTATTTCTCAATGAACTCTCTGCTTGATCAAATTGCATGATAGTCCTGTCTACAACATTGCAAAGATGCTATTAATTCTTTCCTCTTGTTTTCAGCAACAACTGCAAGCATTGATGGAAACCCTCAACTCAACAGAGCCTCATTACATACGATGTGTGAAGCCCAACTCTCTGAATCGACCCCAAAAATTTGAGAATCTGAGTATCTTGCATCAGTTACGTTGCGGGGTCAGTTATTTACATTTGCTTTCATTTATTATTCTGATATACACAGATCATCTCCATCTGCTAGGCTATTATGTTGCTTCACATGGTTTCATTGTTTTTCTGCCCTTCGTATTGGCAACATAATTTGCTTTTATCATATTCGCGCACTGTAATTTTGATCTTGAGTCCTAAGATGTGATAAATTTCTTTATGTTGCATAAGAATCAATATTAGTTTTTGCTGTTTTGGATTTTAACTTGCAAAAGTATTCATCCTGGTGGTATTAGTATTTATCCCTGTTCTTTTGACTTTGACTTCAAAATTTAAGACCCTTGAGAAATAATGACGGCAATAATTTATGGGAAGTTAGAACTTTTAAGTCTCTTTGATTTGTTGTAACATTGCATTTAAATTCTTGGGCTGGCACTTTGGCTTATGTAGCATTATGTACTTTTGGTTTGTTGGGCTAAAATTATGATCCATGTTTGTATTTGATATGTGGGCTTTGGAGTTCTTTACATTACCTTTTAGTAGACTTTTAAAGGTGGCTTCCACTCATCTCCATCAGTTGCTTCCTGTGCTTTCTATTCTTGTGAGATACCAATGGTAACATGTTCTTTTCTTTGTTGCCGTGATGATTAATGATTACTACTATAATTTTTTGAGTTGATGTAGGGTGTTCTGGAGGCAGTTCGGATAAGTCTGGCTGGTTATCCAACTCGAAGGACTTATTCGGAGTTTGTGGATCGCTTTGGAATATTAGCTCTTGAACTTATGGATGGAAGGTAGGGGTGTTAGTTTGTTTTTTGTTGCAAGATAGTGAATTCCAAGGATGATCTTATTAACTTTGATATGTTTTTCCTATTCTGTTACAACATAATGTTCAATATGTTCATATAATTTTTTGTTGTGTGTATAACTTTTTCCCATAATAATCACATCTTGCCTAGTTTGTTTTGTTTTCATTTTTTCGAATAACTATATTCAAAAGGATACTTTAATTTATTAAAAGTAAAAAGATCTGTAGTTTTCTAAGGATTTGCTCTTTCACCTTTGTCAGCTCTCACTTCTTTAACTTGTTCTTTTCTTGTGTTTCGTGCTTTTTATTTTCCTTGTTCGCTGAATAATTGTTCATCCTTTTGGTTCTTTTTCTTTTTCTTTTCTTTACTAATTTTGATATGTTTGCAGCTATGATGAAAAAGCTTTGACGGAGAAAATTTTGAAAAAGTTAAAGCTTGAGAATTTTCAGGTATCCTTGTAATAACGGTGCTCTTAAGCTGTTCTTATTATAATCAAGGTCCTGATGTATACTCTTGTGGGGTTTTATATTATATCTCTCGCTTCAAGTGCTTACGTTTCTCTTTTTTTAATTCTTTTTGAGTGGTAGATGGGGAAGACAAAAGTGTTTCTTAGGGCTGGTCAAATTGGAATTTTAGACTCAAGACGGGCTGAGGTTCTGGACGTTGCTGCAAAGCGGATTCAACATCGTTGGCGAACATTTATTGCTCATAGAAGTTTTGTCTTAATTCGTGCTGCTGCATTTGCCCTCCAAGCATGTTGTAGAGGTTTTACTTTGCCCTTTTTCCCCTGCCCTATTTTCGGATCTGTTTTGTTTAATCAATTGCAATTATGTTCAATTGATTCTTTTTCACTTCTCAGCCTTCTAGACTGATTTTCAATGTAAATTTTTTGCATTGTTGAAAGTCTATTCATTCAAATATTTACATGACAAAAGCTGGAATTTTTATATTGACCTCTCTATTTTGTTATCCCTATAAATGTATCATTTAGGCATCTGGTTGATGCAAGTACTATCACTTTTGTTGCTCTGTCAATAGCTGTGTCTTTAACCAGGCCTATAGCTGAACACTCTCAATCTGATTGAATTTTTTGCCACACTCACCAACAGCTCAACCCTCATTTGATCATTTTTTTTAATTGCAATTTGTTAACATTACCTGTTGGTCAATGGATATTCCTTTAATTACTTGTTGATCATCGGACTCTAACCGAATTATCTGCTGTTGATATCATGACATTTTGCTGTATTATCATTTTCTAGTTTCTTGTAGTTTAGCACCTGATGCGATTATTTTAATTGCAGGCTGGCTTGCTCGAAAGGTATATGCTGCAAAACGAGAGACAGCCGCAGCTATATCAATACAGAAATATGTCCGCAGGTGGCTTTTAAGACATGCATACGTGGAGCTATCTTTGGCTGCTGTTGTCATACAGTCCGGTATTCGTGGCTTCTCAACTCGGCAAAAATTTTTGCATGGAAAGAAGAATAGAGCTGCTGCACTAATTCAGGCAAGCCCAATTTGGTTGGTGTTCTGTCGCTTGTATCAATGGGATAGGACCATTGCCACTGCTTTTATTACCCAAATAATAACACTAGTCTAGCTTTGGAATAATGCACTTTGCATGGTTGAAATTTAGTCTACATTATTGATGCACTTTAAAACTGACACAAGCTAAATGTAATTATAACAACATGTAAAATTTTCCATGTCTGTTGCCGCACTTTTTTTTCCCCCTCCTTTATGGTAACCTGTTAACTGGAAACATTTGTTGGGCTGAACCTGAATAAGAAATGAAATCCCATATTGTCTTTTGTAGTTTTTAACTTAACGAAACCAGCTTCGTTACATGTCATGATGTGCAGAGAGCCCAAGGCTTCGTTTGTTTTTATTTTTAGAAAACATTTTCTGAAAACACACATTTACCAATGCGTTTAAATTAATATTAATCATATATCGTTTTCAAAATTAAAAAAATTAAATCCAACCATCTTTTCTTACTGAATTTTGAAAATAAAAACTCAAAAGTTCAAAAACACATACACCCTAAGTGTTCTCTTTACCATTCTTGAATAATAGACTAGGCTGAGAAAAAGGAAAGGCTGGCCTGGGTACCTTGCACTGTTCATCCATTTATGCCTCTATATGTTAGTGATATAAATGTCTTTCCAGATGCTTTTGCCCTAGAAAATGTACTTGCATCTTATGGTTGCAAAATGATTTTTTTAACTTTGATTCCTGAGATTATACAGTAGACATTGCTTCACTGGTTCAGTCTACCAAAAAAAATAAAAGTTTTGTTTCCCTCATTCAAAAGGAGCTTTTTTGAGCATTATCATGGTCAATAATGTGTCCTTAAAGCTTCATCTTACATGTTTGTTAAGAAAATTTTATTCAAAATCAAGATGTTGGTTTTTTTTTAATTATGAGGGAGGATGATGATATATCAGGATTTAAGGTAGAAGGAATTATGGTTTTCAATCATTGGTTGCCTTTCATGTTTGGTTTTTGTCTGGCTGCTGAATCTAACTTAGCTATATTTGTTCCTCCTTTCTGTGTGATACAAATGTTTTAGGCTCGTTGGAGGATGCGCGAGTTCCGCTCTGCTCTACGGAAACATCAAACTTATATCATTGCAATACAATGTCGTTGGAGGCAGAAGATGGCAAAAAGAGAGCTTAGGAGGCTTAAAAAAGTATGAACAATTATACTTCTAGTTGTAGAACCTGTAATAGTTTATGAACAGAAAGATCAACCTACTTTTAAGTGATACTTATACCTTCTTCTCTACATCATTCCTAATAGAAATAAGGCATATATATATAAAATTTGATAACAGATATTAAATTTTTCTAAAAGGAAGCCCTTCTATTCAACCACTTTCTTTCTCGAAAAGAGGCAGGCTTCTTGGTTACACTTTTTAATTGGTTTTCAATGTATTTAGACTTGTAAATTTAGTTATAATTAACCACACTGCCTCTTTTAAATTTCTATGCCCACTTTTTGTTTGGAGTTAGAGGGGGATGTACATAGGTATTGGATGTCTACTTCCTCTCCTTATTGGTTGGTGTAGAGAATGTCCTGGTATTCGTGGATATATTTTGTTATTATTATATTATTTATCATGTTATCATCCTTTGATTCGCGTTTCATAAATGTATCAGTCTGAAGTTTTTTTTTTTTTTTATCTCTT
This sequence comes from Boswellia sacra, assembly GCA_013180625.2. Taxonomy (NCBI): domain Eukaryota; kingdom Viridiplantae; phylum Streptophyta; class Magnoliopsida; order Sapindales; family Burseraceae; genus Boswellia; species Boswellia sacra. Next base: position 217,971 of record SNVD02010928.1, on the reverse strand, counting down.
TTATTTTTAATGGTTGTTTTTAGGTTTGTCAGTTGTCTAGACATATAATTATAAGCCTTTACTAGTGAAATCTTTGAAAGAGAATCTGAGAGAAGATGTTTCTTTGTATTTTGTTTTGTCACAATGTCAGCTGTATATAATTTTGATTCATTAATTGTTTTCTTACATTTAAATGTTTTAAGAAATGACCTTTTGTTCTTTTTACTTGTTTGCAGGAGGCTAATGAGACAGGCGCACTACGTTTAGCTAAGACTAAACTTGAGAAGCAGTTAGAAGATCTCACATGGCGGTTACAGTTGGAGAAGAGATTGCGGGTATTGCTTTTTGTTGTTCTAATATATATATTTTGTGAACTTAAAGATAGAATTGTGTTTTGGTATTTGGAAAGCTTGTTCTTTATTTCATTATCATGTTTATATTTATTTTTGCTGATCATTGGTAAAGATGTAGTTTCTGCGAAGAACTGGATCATTTGATTATCTTACACTGCATATTCTATAAACAAGTAACTTATGTTAAGATAGTTTTACTTGAAACTTTAAACCTTGTCCCATGGAGTTCTATATTTTCGTCCTTTTTTCCTATTGGTCTGTACTTCTTGCTATATATAGTTTATCTTTTATCCATTTGTTTATGGCGGCATTCTTGACTGTAGGTTTCTAACGAGGAGGCTAAGTCAGTTGAAGTATCCAAACTCCAAAAATTGTTGGAATCTTTGAAGCTTGAGTTGGATGCAGCTAAGTTAGCAACAATTAATGAGTGCAACAAAAACGCAGTGCTGCAAAACCAATTAGAATTATCAGTGAAGGAGAAATCTGCTTTACAAAGGGAACTTGTTGCAATGGCTGAAATCAGGAAGGAAAATGCATCATTGAAGGTGTGTCCTATATAGCTCTGTATGTCTATGATCTTTGATTTTTTTTCTTTGGGTTTTCTTTTTGAGGTGGTTCTAGCATATTAAATCAGCTATGACTTTGACCAAATGTTCTGAGGTGTTTTGGTAATTGTAACAATAAATATAACCCCCTGCAAACAATCTGTTCCTTCATAATGTCCCATAAGGAAAAGATATAGGTGAGGGAAATTTCATTCAATTGAATCATAGCATTCCAGGACTTGAATATCAACTATATTAATTGGGGGTTGTTGGCTGCTGGAGTGCCGTCTAAAGATAAACTAGATGCTTCTGAATGGGAAATATGTTGAGGAGATTCACTTTCATGTTATGTCTTTCAGAACATCCAAGTCCAATTAATTTGTAGTTTTTCTTGGACCAATTTGTGGAATTATTACTAGGAAACCTGCAAATTGGAGAAAGAAAAGAGAAATTGTAAAAATAGATATCTGGTTCATCTCATTTTGTGCTCCCCATGATCTGAATTCCTTACCTTGGTATCATGCACTTTGACTTGTCCTTTGCTGGTCAATATCAACATTTGTCTTATAGGTATATCTCTTTGTGTCGTCGCCATGGCTAGTAGTATTATGGAAACCATTTCTTGTTATGAGCTAGATATTGTCTGGAATTCTTGATTATATTGTCAAATTTTACCATTTTGCTAAAATTATAATCATCTCAAAATTATCTATCATACTTGTCTAGTGTTTCATGATTTTTATCCTTTCGATAATCGACTTCCTTGATTTTTTTCACCATTTTCTTCCTGATTCTTATTATCTACTTTTATAGGGTGATTTTACTTCATAAATTTTATATTTCTATTGTAGAGTTCTTTGGATACATTGGAAAGGAAGAACTCTGCTCTGGAGCTTGAGCTTATCAAGGCACAAAAAGATAGTAGTGATGCCTCTGAAAAGTTGAAGGAAGTTGAACAAAAATGTTCTAAGCTCCAGCAGAACGTCCAAAGGTGTGTCTTTATTGGTTTTTTTTTTTTTTTTCCTTGTCTTTTGGGAGTGTGGGTGTGTGTGCTCTTTTTTTTCCCTTCCATAAAGACAGTTTTTATTGAATAGAAATGGCTTATTTGGACTCTGATTATGTTTATTCTGCTTTCATATTTGTGTCACTGTTTTGTTTTAGCTTTCTTTTTTTGGGAGCCTACTTTGAGGCTTCAGCACTTACTTGGTTTCACGTGCTTCATGTCATCAATAATCACGCCATTTTCCCTCAAGTATAATTATATATCTGTTTATGCTTCTCTTTTGTATGTGCTTTTCTAAACCAGTCTTGAGGAGAAGCTCTCACATTTGGAGGATGAGAATCATGTATTGCGGCAAAAAGCATTGAGTACATCTCCTAAGGCCAACCGTCCTGGTCTTGCAAAGGCATTTTCGGAAGTAAGTTGTTCTGCAAATTATTGCATAGAATGGATTATTTGTTGTCATACAAACTTTATTTCCTTTTGAGCCTTGCATCAAATGTTACTTTTCTATTGACTTTTTATTTGTTAATGAGCAGAAATACTCGGGGGCTCATTCTCTACCCCATGTTGACCGAAAGCCAGTATTTGTAAGAAACATGTTTTCATCAGTTTTGTCATTGAATATGATTTCAGTGTCATGTTTTTTACACTTTTTCTCTGGTGCAGGAGTCTCCTACACCTTCAAAGCTTATTGTACCTTTCTCACATGGCTTGTCCGAATCACGGCGACCGAAGTTGACAGCAGAGAGGCATCAGGTTTCTACTTTTGTTGTTGAAGCCTTCAGTTTTTTGTTTTTTAAATTCAATGCTAATATTTGAATTCTGGAATTTGTTTCTGTGAGATATAAGATGATTAGAAATTTTATGCAACGAGGGGCTCTTAAAATGTTTACTAATTATTTTATTTTACATTAATTTTTTTGTGCTGCATAGTGGTTTTTTTTTTTTTAAATAAGGTTTAAAATGTTTTATTACTTTTGTGTACAGGAGAACTATGAATTCCTGTCACGGTGCATCAAAGAAAATTTGGGGTTTCACAATAGTAAGCCGCTTGCAGCCTGTATAATCTACAAATGTCTTGTTCACTGGCAAGCCTTTGAATCTGAAAGGACTGTTATTTTTGATTATATTATTGAGGGAGTCAATGATGTTCTGAAGGTAATTTCACTTCTCTGGTCATCAAATACTTTTGTGGAATTTAAAATTATCCTCCTTTACCTTTCAACAGATATTAGGATTTTGATGGCTTCTTAAGAGTTGGTCTAAATGCATTATTTTTAATCTGTTGCTAATAATTTTTGATAAATCTGTTTTATTACAACTGTTTCAGGTTGCGGATGAGAATATCATCTTACCCTATTGGCTGTCCAATGCCTCAGCACTTCTATGCCTCCTGCAGAGGAATTTACGTTCAAATGGTTTTTTAAATGCAGCTACACACCGTACTGCAGGGTCAACTGGCTTACCTGGGAGGGTTGCACTTGTAAGTTCTGTTAAATAATTTGAAATTAAAGATATTTTTTTGTACTTAAAAGATGTTCTTTGTCTCTTTGTTTGCAATTAATTTCATTCACCACTTGCAATGAGGACTTGGCATATTATGCCTTGCAATGTTGGTAGGTCATTTTTTTAAATAAAATAAAACGGGATTGACTCAGAACAGCCGTGCTATGGTTGAAAGAGTGGCATATGAGCTATTCAGCTTCCGTTTTTCATTGTTGAATTATACAGTGATAGATGATTTATCTTCCTGGTTTTATTTAAATCTTGTGGCAGATTCATTATGACCTATGAGGTGCTGTTTATCTTCCTGGTTTTATTTAAATCTTGTGGCAGATTTCATTATGACCTATGAGGTGCTGTTTAATTTAGTGTTTTTCCCTGGAACTACGATAGAGTTGGATGCCAATTTTGGGGAAAATGTTGACTTGGCAGCATTTTTTAGCATGCGTACATCTTGCTCATGATTTAGTTTTAAAATACTGTAGATTTACTCCAAATGGGAGAGGCTCGAGTCCTTTTTCTTTTTTGTTTCTGTTTTATTTTAAAATTCTGACATACCAGATTAATAAAAGAAAAAGTGCGGGTTATGCGAATTTTCTGTATGTGCAATAAATCTAATCGCACATCGATCATGATTTTTAGTAAAAGGTTGGTACTGTAGCATTAATTTTAATGGCTATTTTATTTCTAATGGTGAAATTGCACCTTTTTTTCCTTTTTTTTAAATGCTTAAAAGATTTTTTTTTTTTTTTTAAATGAAGAATCAGCTGCCTTATTTATCAAATTTATTAATGTATGTAAATGATGAATTTTTTCATGATATCTCATTTAATGGTTTTGTACACTCTCAGGGTTTAAAATCTCCTTTTAAATATATTGGATTTGCTGATGGTATGTCACATGAGGCACGATATCCTGCTATACTCTTCAAACAACAACTAACTGCTTGTGTAGAGAAGATATTTGGTTTGATTCGTGATAATTTGAAGAAAGAATTGTCACCACTCTTGGCATTATGCATTCAGGTAAGGGTTTCTTGGATAGATCTAATGCAGATGTGAAAGATAAAAGTCATAGTCATGCTTTGGCAAACTGTAATTGCTTTTGTTTATCATTCCTCTGATTTCTTGTTTAGGGCATTGGTTTGCAGTGTTGCTGAATTTAAATGCTTATAGAGTCATAGACCAGCAGCCAACTTATGATCTAGATGTTTATTTGTTTTATGTCCTTCAAGGTTCTTGATGTACTATGGTATATCAACTCACGCGTTCTTGTAATATTTTGGAAGGTTCCCAAAACTGCACGAGTGCATGCCGGGAAGTCTTCTAGATCACCAGGCGGTATCACACATCAAATGCACAGTAGTCAGTGGGACAACATCATCAAATTTTTGGATTCTCTTATGGGTCGTTTGCGTGAGAATCATGTATGTGCTTTATTTTTCTTCTTTTTCCTATGTATTGGTATGTGGAACTGTGACTGAATGGAAGGCTTGTAAGTCCATTGGGTATTTTGTCTCTGTTGATAGTACTTGCAAGTGCTTGTAAAACATGGGGGATTAGTAACAGTAAATAATGTTATAATGTAACAGTTAATAATCTGGCATTCAATCGATTAATAACCTAATTTCAGCCTCAAAATGAGGAGTTTTATTAGTCTATTGTCTATGTTGTACAACGAATGAGTCCCTGATAATTTACCCTTTTGGAAGCCCTATTGCCTTGGTTGTAAAATAGCTTTTTGCTTCTCAAGAGAATTGACTGTCTGATCAATCAATTATATCTTAATTGAAGTTTAGTCAATAAGTTTGGGGTTATCTGGTGACTTGTTCAATTTTTCCTATTGTTTTCCTTTGAAACGTTGTAATATCACATTGTTGAGTGTTACTTTCTTTTTTTTTTTAAGTTACCGTCTTACCTAAAAATTTGCATATAGGTACCTTCTTTTTTCATCCGCAAGCTCATTACCCAGGTTTTCTCTTTCATCAACATATCGCTTTTTAACAGGTAAGTGATCATCTTTTCGAGAGTTCTGTTTGAAGTAACCATTGGCTTGTTTACGCTCAATATTATATGTTATTTCTTTGCAGTCTTCTGCTGCGACGTGAATGTTGCACATTCTCAAATGGGGAATATGTGAAATCTGGTCTTGCAGAACTTGAGAAATGGATAGTCAATGCGAAGGAGGAGGTAAATGCTAACTTTGCGTGGCAATACTTGATCAACAGATTTGATGTAATATATATTTTGAGTCTCATTATTACATAATGCAGTTTGCAGGAACTTCTTGGCATGAACTAAATTATATTAGACAAGCAGTTGGGTTTCTGGTATAAGCCACATCTTTTTTTGTCATTTGTTCCTTGGAAGATATGAACTACAAAATTTTACTTTTTGAGTGTTATGTGATTTCTGTAGGTAATACATCAGAAAAGGAAAAAGTCTTTGGAAGAAATTAGACAGGATCTATGTCCAGTATGCTCATCTGATTCTTTTCCCTCTGTCTCTTGTCAGTATTTTGAATTGAGCCACTTTGTATGGATGATTTATCAAATCCTGTTTTTGCGATGTTTAAATAGGTATTGACAGTAAGGCAAATTTATCGAATTAGCACCATGTATTGGGATGATAAATATGGCACACAAAGTGTATCAAATGAGGCAAGTCGCAAATTTATTATCTTTGTTTGGCAAATTGTGGTAAATCAGTATCCTTATGGTTTTTTGAAAATCATTTGTTTTCAGGTGGTTGCTCAAATGAGGGAGATTTTGAACAAAGACAATCAAAATCTAACTTCAAATTCATTCTTGCTAGATGATGATTTAAGGTAATACATGTGCTATCTTTCTATATGAGATTATTGTTCTAGGGTGTTGGGATTGAATCTTGTCTTATTGGGATAAAACATCCATAAAGTAGTTATTGGCCTACTACCAATATTTAATCCCATCTAATCAAGAAATTAAGTCAAATCGAGGAATTAGTTTAGTATACAAGATTTCTTATATTTTATATATGTTCATTCCCTTTTTTATCTACATAATTTGTCTAAGGGTTATATTTAGTTATCAACACATCTCATTGAATGCAAGTTTTCCATCTCTACAAAGATTAGATTGGAGGTGTCAAACAGCTCAAATACTTGTGATGTGACAAAATGTATATAACAAATACAACACAGAAGAATCATAATAAGAGTACAATGCGTGATAAATATATTACAGTTACCAGCATTTGCATTTAAAAGTAAGATCCATTATATTATATAAGTGCATTTGACATGTCTAACTGCGGTTGGGTTTAACTGCCTGAAACAATTTACTATGTTGTCATGTTTGTAGCGTGAAAATTCTGTTATCATTTTGTTATCTACTGAGAGTTTATATGGCCAAGTCATTTAGTTTGGCCACTAAAATTGTCCAAGTATTTGCTAATACTTTTGTTATCTTGTCTTTTATGCTTTCAATTAAAACTAGCATTCCATTCTCAACTGAAGACATAGATATGGCAATTCCTGCTATAGATCCTTCAGAGATTGAACTTCCGGCTTGGTTGTCTGAATATCCATGTGCACAATTTTTAGTACCGCATCAGAAGAAATGATTTGACAACTTTGTTCAAAAGAATGGTGTGCATAAAGTTGATGTCAGCTTTTTGTGAAGGTTAATGCTCTCCTTTAACCAAAAGACCCAAGGATCTCATTTTACTTGTTGAAAGCCCAAATATGGCTTGGATTAGATTTGGGACAATCAGAAAATTGTCAGATGACTTTATAACTTGTTCATATGATTAAATGAAGATGGAATACTTGGAGTGGTTTATCTGCAACTGACAAGTACATTTCCCCTAGATTCTTGTAGATTTAGCCAGTAGTTTGTGGTTGATATAGATTGGAAGGGTGTTTATATTTTTATGAAACTCATCCTTCATGATTCTGTATATATTGTAAATTGTAGGAACTTTGAAATATCTAGTTCATTGACCTGGATGTTAACTCTTGTAACATTATGTACCCCTTTCTTTTTCTAGATCTCTAAGGTTGTATTATTTAATGGCGTTTGTAGGTCATTGAATTGACATTAAAATTTCTTAGTCATTCTTTTCAAAATACAGCTATGTAAACACTGTCGCTTTTTGCTACTTTCCGGCACCTGATATGTGATTTTGCACTGTTGGTTGTTCGGCTGACATTACATAGATGGCTTTGATGGTACATAAGAACATTATCTTATCTAATATATGCCCCCAAATTCTATTCTTTCCTTCATCTTATCTTCCTATGTATATCCAGTTTTATCATATTCTAAGTGCAAGAATACCGGTACGTATAGCAACATGCAGAGTTGAAGCGGAAAAAGTTCATATAGAGTTGTTGTAGAATACTCAAAAGAGGCACGAGACAGGAATAGGAAGAAAATTAATCGGTAACGCAGATCTAGGAAAAAAGTTACCCAAGTTCAGCTTTGCGGAAGCTGGACTATTCTCGGCAGCCAATAGTGCTTCGCAAAAGAAACGTGCTGCCCGTGCTTGGTAGCAGATTAATGCATCTGCCTCTTGCAAGTAATTGATAACTTCGTCAGTTACATCGAGTTTACGTCGGAATTGTGACTATGATGGAATTAAAATTCCCAGATTCAAATTAAGCAACGATTTCTACCCATTAGTTAAAAAAAAAAAAAAACAATGGTGTAAGAAAGTTTCATCGCTTTTCAGATTCTCTTCATACTCATAACAATTCGTGCAAGGAGCATGAAAAATGATAAAAGGACGCCAAGCATCCACAACCCTTTGACAAGGAAAACCGCTCCGGACAATGACAAGAGAGAGTACAATCGTCAAGTTAGCTTCTTATGTTCAGTTTTGTCACTCATGAAAGGGTAATATGAAGAAGTGGTTGCATCACTTCTACATTGTTGTAAATCCGCTACAGAGTAGGACCGCCAAGGAGAGACTCTAGATTGCGGATGCAGCGGTGGTAACTGTGGTGGAGATCTTGAAGTCGACTCATCACTTGTACTACTGATGCTCTCAGAGCTGCTCATTGCAACTGCTAGAGCTAAAGAGCTTCTGCTAGTGCTGATGGGTCTCTTTGATATTCCACAGCCAGGGGAACTTCGGTTTTTATCCCAGATATGATTAATGGCAAGTAGATTTCTGCGTCTTCTGCTGTATGCATTCTCTTGTTTTGCTATGTCTTTGATGCTCGGAGTAGAGGAAGCATCCGCTAGACTCGTAAAGGACTTAGATTTGCCATTATAGAACTTCGAGATGCCTCTCCTGCAACCATTTTTTTCCATCAATTTGTTAGACGAAAACCACTTCAAAACATACTCTTAACAAATGCTTATATATAGAATTTGACAAAGTCAATCAATCTCGAACTGCAGAATGTAACCCATTACTGCAGCTATTTCCAATACCTGGATGATACGTTGGACAACAGATTTCGAGTCTACAACGAAGCAATTAATTACCCTTGATTACAGATGAAATGAAAGAACAATTTTAAAATGATCCTTCCTATATTAATCCATTCATAAGATTCCTATGAATCCTATAATTCTTTATTTGATAATGGATCTGGTCTACAAACATGAACCCACCAAGTGGGTGATTCTACTTCTTTTTCTGCTAATTTTAATTAATTCAAGACCCGACATTTAATTAACCCAGCTCCTGAGCTCCGACTAAATTAGAAACTAAATCTAATGATTATTACTCTTAAGACCTTCATAACTTAAACATAAAAACTTTAAAATAAAAAATACCTTCATTATCTTTAATCAAAACATAAAATTATCTGCTACCCGGATAAAAAATGAACTGATACTACAAAATCAGATTAAAAAAAAAAAAAAGGAAATACAAACCTCATGGGCAAGACCTCTTCTAGTGAATCCATCATAGCCAAGGGGCCTTTATAAGAGCTCTGAACCTCATTTTCTTCGCCATCGTCACCGTCCGATGATGATCTTCCAGATAGATCGCTGTTCCTTCCAATCGACGACGTGGACGATGAGCTACACCAATTCTGTTCCTCCCCTTCCTCGGCCTTGCCGTCCAAGATCGGAGGCGGGTCGAAGATCGCGGCGCATGCACCCCCACCACCACCCCCACCCCCTTTGAAGCCCGAAGCATCAATCCTATCCATTGCTATCGACATCTTTAGATTCAAAGAAAACAAACCCAGACACAACAAAGACAGAATGAAACTAACGATCTCTAGAGAGAGAGAGAGAGAGAGAGAGAGAGAGAGAGAGAGAGATTCGATAACGAAGATGAACAAGAAGAGTCCGGTGATTGATTCTTTGCAAGTTTTTGTTGGGTTCTTGTATAAATATTGGTGGTTTTTATTTTGCTATTATTTCATAAAAAATAAAATATTATTTTAATAAAATAATAATATTAAAGCCTTATCCTGATCCACTGGATGTCAGAATATTTCATAAACTTTTTTGACATCTGAACAAAACCAAAAACGACTTGTCGTTTCAAGACAAATTACCAAGTTGATAAAATAAACGTAAAAAGAAGTAGTGGATCACTTTATTAAATGAAGCTACAGATAAGGATGTATTCTTCCAGCCTCCTAGGTCCTATTTTCTTATCAGCATAATTTCTATTTTTCTACAACAGATTCCAATTTTATCACATTCATTTCATTATGTTTTTAGTTCTAATCCGTCGATTATTAATACTAAAATAAGGGCGAGACGCGAAAGAGGCGAGATTGAGAATGTAATGAAGGGAGTGAGTAACGTGGACCAACGGAAACCGTTAACGTGTTTGACGAGGACACGTCCAAGCATTTAGTGGTGGGAGAAGGTTTACGAATCTCAGGGTGGAATTTGGATGGATGTGAGGACGTGGCAATGACGAAAGTCTTCCGCCAAGCCTTATCCACAATCCCCCGGGCCCCACCCTTCTTCATATTTATTACCAATGTTATTAAACTAATATGCGTCAGTTACTTACAGTTACATTGCATTACATACATACTACGACGAACGTCGTCGTATGGGCGAGTGCGTAAGGCCATCTGCAAGTTGTATTTGCAGCACGTGGACCCACCGTCCAACCCTCTGGGGGTCCCACTGGTTAGCTAACTGCGATGTGGGACCCAGGTTTAGAGAATTCATACGACCACTTGTCGGAGTGGTTGAAATCTAATCCGCTTCGCAATTCAAATCTTTTTCATCACGTGAATTTGAGTCACACTCACGAACCGAAGCTCTGTCTAATACTTTGGCTACGCGCGGCGGTATGTTAGGTGTGTGTCATCGCTTTCTTGTTAAGAACTTTGTGAGACTTTTGCCACTTGTAGGAGATTTGGGCCGCGATGATAGGTGACATAAAGATTTATAAAGCGACATTGAAATGCCTCCGAAAGACCAACATTTATTTCTCTTTTCCTTTTTTTGGCCCCTCTAGAGAAGATTATGCTCTTTTTAGTTTATTTTTATTAATTTATTTTACTTATATTTTAATTTGATCGACTGAGAGCAAGTTGAAAATAGGGAAAAAAAAAAAAAAGAGGAGATATTCTGACGACAAAAAAATTGGTTAAGAAAACTTTAAACTTATGTACTATCTTATGCTTATCCATCCTTTAATGAGATATTGATTTATAGGTTACAAAAAATAATTACGTAATTTACAATATAATTAATATAAATAATTTTCATATTGATTTTGATTTTTATAAATATTATTTATATTTTCTAATCATATTTTTTTTATAGTTGTTTAATTTAACTTGTTAGTTGGGATAGAGAGAGAATGAAGATCCTACGTATATCTAAAAATGATGATACTAAACAAGTATCTTCCAATTAATTTGTTGAATAACAGAGAGAGATTTAGATAGATGTCGGAAAGGAAATATATATTTTTGTTTCAATGATAACTAATTTGTCTTTCCAAGCTCATTCGTGAACAAAATAGATTTGCATCATATTATATCTACCAAATTAAGAATATGAATTCGAAACTGTGTATATGTATAGAATATGTTGCTCACACATGACAATCCAGTGAATGCTCAAACATTAATAGAGTTTACGTCTAATAATCATCTTCAACACCTCCAATGAAGGAAAGAAAGATTAAATAGATACTTAAATAAGATTAAAAATATTAATGTTAGTTTTACAAATTTTTTATATAAATTTTTGCATATAAACTGATGTGTCATGATTAGAGTAATGAATAAATAAAATCTATTTTTTTAATAAAGAGTGATGATGTTTGAATAAATGAATAATGTCACATCAGTTTGTACATATGAGTTTGTATATAAAATTTGTAAGAGTAACAATATAAGTTCGAAAAATAAAACAATATACATAAAGAGAAAATGTGAGATTTTGCTTCAATACTTCCCTTCAAGCTAAACATATAGTCGGTGAGGCTACATTTAATTTGTTTTTAAGCCTGTGAAAATGAGTAGCCGATAAAGCCTTCGTAAGAATATCAACAATTTGATCCAAAGCTATTGGTACATGCTAAATTTGGAGCTCCTTCTCTATAACCTTCCCTCTCACAAAGTACAAATCCACCTCCATGTGTTAATTATTTTGTGCAATATTGGTTTGATTATAAATTTTCATGGTTTACTGAACTCTGTTTTAGACAAATTAAGAAAATGAAAGCTGATATTACTCTTGCTCAATTCGCAATCATGACAGAGAATACAATATTTTCATTGCAAAAGGAGAGAACTATTTTCAGTTTTTCACAACTTTGGCTACTAGATGACCTAGTCTCTTTTGCCATGAATTCAAATAGTTCTCATTCTTTTGATTACTTAAAGATAAAATAAAAATGCTCTAGAAATTGTAGAATCTTGAACATTGGGAGTAAAAGAATTAATGTTTGAAACTGAGGCTAAACATGTAAAGCATTGTTGATATTGTTTGGAGCAAGACAGGTTGAACTTCACGTAAGCCCTTCCTAAGCATCTTGGAGCAAAGTTTTTCCCACTACCAAATGCTTGAAAAAATAAAAAAAGGAATGAAACTCAAAATACAGAAGGTTAGCTTCAGAAAATTAGGAAACACTAATTAAATTTTTGGTGATTTGAGGAACGTGTAAAAGGTTTTTCAAAATGAATTGTTTAGAAGAATTAGGACTTGAGAAAATAGATTGATTAACCCAAATGCACCTTATTTTTCCCTTTATAGTCAACTCTGATGCTCAGATTGCTAAACTTATTGGTTGCATGACGTGTTTGCTCGTGAATATGGGAACCATGCTCTATCAGTCATCCCATTAGTTTTAGCGACCATTGGATGCATTTGAATATTGCTACCATTGGAATTGAAATTTTTACCTTTTTTTTGTTATGCAAAAAATTATTGGTAATACACGCTGCATTCTGAGCAGAAAAATAATTATTCGGCGTATTCCATACTTCATAAGAAGTGTGAAAACCCACCATATATATGTGTACACCAATTGAGATAGGACCCAATAACCATAAAATGATCTTGTCGATTCCAATAATTGAAACCTGGGTTTTTCTTATTGAGATGTATTTTCTAAATCTGTTAAATGTGACAAATTCAAGTGGGCATGGTATTGATCCAGAGGGGGAACCGTCAAAACCCACTTCCTCCAATGTAGAAGAAGTTTACTTTTTCCAAAGAAGAAAGGTGTCAAAATTCAAACCCCTTTACGACTGCCTAATTGACAATCGCAATGCAAGTTGTATTGAACTATTGAAGTGTGCTTAAAGAAGAAAGTGGCGTTTACTAATTAAGAAGCCATTTTTGGATTTTAGGCTCTTGGGAACTCTGATAGACTGATACTATGAAAGAGTTTAAGATGGTTCGACATCTGAAACATTTTCTTTTATTAACTTGTAGATAAAAAAAAAATGTTCACGGTATGTATCCTTACTTATACGTGCGTGCAGGTCATGCTCTTCTAGTATATATTCCAGACACTAGACTAATGTAACAGAAACTGTGGTGTAGTCCATACAGCGTATTATCCACATCACTATTATTGGAAATATTAAAAAGGCTTAGAAGTTTAGGAGTCAAGTTAAATGACGTTTAGAATTTACTGTTCATGATTAATTGAGAAGTCATATTAAGAGTAAGATAGGTGTTCGTAGTTAATTATGGATTAGGATTAATTGTTTGGTTTATTTTAAAATATTAGTATTTACCCTTTGAGTAGGTTAGGATTGAATCTCTTATATAAGTTTTTATAACTTGTCAATTTCATTACAAAGAAATAAGAATAGTCAATAGTTCAAAGTTTAAATTTCTTCTTCAAGTTATTACTGTTCCTGTTGCTTGACATGGAGAGTAAGAGAGTAATTATTCAACAAAGTAGTATCATGGTAAAATTAAATAAATTAAATTTCAACAAAGTGGTATCAAGACAAAATTAAATTCCAACAAAGTGGAATCAAGGCAAAATTAAATTCCAACACCTATGTCCTGTGGGAAGTGTGACATTTTGCTTCAATAAATTATGACTTATGACGACGTCGATGATGCGGCCAGTTTTGCTAAGACAGCAATTGCCTGCGAGTTGATGTACGTGCATGGCTCAGTCATGGATGAATCCCATCGCTTGTCATTATAGTTATCGTGTCGGTCAGGTCCACCCAGAATAGCTCCAGTTAGCTCATTAGGGTTTGGCTCATCTTTGCGGAGCCAGTAAACGAAGCTCATGGGACAGCTCACATTCGCGTCCGCTGACAATTTTGGGACAGAAGCGCCCCTGTGGTGAGCTTGCCTTGGTGGATTTTTGCCAAAGCCAACCATGTATGATCTTCCTTGTGGGTTGTTCCCTAGCAAGTAATCCATCTGGAAACATTTTCATGTGTCAATGTAGTCAGTTTCACTCTCTACATGTAAAAACTGTAAATTAATCATGCTTTATATGATAATAGCACCTGCATTTGCTAGAAATTATGTGTGCATTTTAGGGTTTTGATTTGATATAGATATCTACCTGCTTCTTAGCAAAAGCCATGAGGTGGGTAGAATCGAATTGTTTGTTTCCACAAGTGACCTTTTGATTATACCTGGCAAGGATATCACTGTAGGTGGTGAGTAGAAGAGCTATGCCTGTAACATGTTGAGTGTTGGCTCCTTCCCTCACGTGAACCATACCACCTAAAATCAAAGGGTCCGAGCTTGTTAATATGCATGCCAATTAGCTCGGCTTGTAATTAATATATTATTTTATATATAAGAGTACCTGGACTGACGTAAAGTTGGTGGTACGGGCTGCCAGGAAGAACTGAGCAAACATAACTGTCAGCATCCCTCTTGTATGTTGTCAAACTTTCGTCCCCTTGAAAGAAAAACTGCATTTCCCAGGAAACAAACAAACGAACAAAATGTTCAAAACTTCGAATTAATCCACAAACCTTTGTTATACAACCAAGGTCGGATTATCTAAGATAACAAACCTCAGACAGAAGAATTTGTGCTCCAGCGAATTTAATATCCCAGCCAAACTCAGTAACGGAAGCACTAATGGCCTCTTCTTTTATGAACTTTAAGTTCTTCGAATTTTTGGTGGCCATGTACATCCATGTTGAAGCCCACAACAACTCATCCTGCATTTCCATAAAACTCAATTCGTAATTTAAATAAAAAATAATGCCACTCCAAAACAGCCCCTAATAATTAGGGCTCTTCTGGTTCAGAGACAGAGTGTGTACATTATAGCCTGAGAAAGAGCAATAGAAGGGGCATTCCCCATCGTAAGTTCCTTTATGTGATCTGGCAAATTTAAACAGCTGCCAAAAAAAGAAATAAAATTTTTAAAACCAAACATTTATATTTTAATAATAAACTACAAATTTAGACATATCAAGAATTCAAGATTCATATATAAATATGTATACATATAAACAACATTGCTATTTATATGTATTATATATATGTACCAGTTTGGCTTTGTTGAGAAGGCGACGGGCATAGCGATGATCTGTACGCCTAAAGACCATGGAAGAAGCAGCCATGGCCGCGGCAGTTTCAGCCGCAATCTCAGTTCCAGGTGTTTTGGCATCAATCTTCAAAACAGTTCTTGGTGTCTTCATATTTTCTGGACGCATCCAACATTCGTGATCCTTTACTGGGTCTCCAACCTTCATTAAATATAACAAACGAAAAAAAAATAAGAATCACTACTTAATGATTAAATCTCAATTATGATATAAAAATAATTGTGGACTTATACCTGCACATATAATCGGTTTTTTCTAGAGCTGGCTTTGAGGAAATAATCGGTTCCCCAACGGATGGCAGCTCGGAGATTTTGTAATTCTCCAGCTGATTGTAATTCCTTTTCATAGAAGAGCGCACCCCATGCCAGGGTGGTGACCGTGAAAGCCATGGGGAGTCCAAACTTCACATTGTCTCCGGCATCATAATATCCGCCAACGAGATCAACCTAGAATACGTTATATATGCACCAAACAAACCAACAATTAATATCAATCGTATATACCGAGAAAGAGAGAGAAACATGCATGCATTTACATACCTTTGCTTCTCTTCCATCATCAAGACCAGAATCACCTCTCCAAGCTGGCCTGTGATTTGCAGGAAGCTTTCCTGATCTTTGTGCCTCGAGGAAAATAATAGATTTGGTGAGGGCATCCTTATAATCAAAAGAATGACTAGTACTAGTAGCAATAATAAAAAATCCTTGAAAGAGACCCAACCATGCTACGATGATGGCCATAGATGATCTTAGAAAGGAACCCATTTACGCAAAAATTTTTAGATCAATCTAAAACTCACAATAAAATACAAGTTTAAGATCTACTCAAAGAATTAGCCAGAGAATTGTTTATATATATAGGTGAACGTCGGCTTCTCGATATATATAGGCAAATGTCGCCTCTAGTTTATATATAGATAAACTTACAATAAAAGCTAAAGGGAACACAGGAGGTTCTGTTTTCTGATTTGAGCTTTCGGCTTCTCGATTTATATAGGCAAATGTTGGCTCTAGTTTTAGTTCATGCTTAATTTGTTATTATGTTCGAATTCAATGGCAGGAAGGCTGTGGAAGTCAGTTATTAACTTTTAATTGTTGAAGTTGTTTTAATAATAGTAGAGAAGGTGGAATTGTAAGAGTATTATTAGAATAAATTAAACAAATGTAACAAACCTAACGTTGAATTCATTCTGTTCTCTCACAATTTTTTCAAATATTGCTAATCCTTGGAGGTAATTTTTCATTTTTATAAACCTTGTTAGCAAACTCTTATGATAATAGCAAATAAAACCTTAATGAAATTATTACAACACGCTCTAAATCTTTGATTTGTCCTCTTTTTTTCGAGAGAGAGAGAGAGAGAGAGAGAGAGAGAGAGAGAGAGAGAGAGAGAGAGAGAGAGAGAGAGACATTGTCACCATAAGAAAATTCGTGATGATCAAATTTAAATCCGTGTACCATAAGCTTGCCCATCTTTTTTAGGTTTTGATAAAATTAATTTACATGTTACAAATGTAACGTATATTGTCTTTTTGAGTTATGATTTTGATTGTTGTAATATAATATATATCTTTTTTTTATTCATATGTTTCTTTATATTGAAAAACTTATGTTGACAGACCACATCACCATTGTTGGACTTTAATTAGTGTATCAAATCTTAGAGAAAATCAAGTATCCAAAAATATGAAAAACTTATCCAAGCCACTACCAAGCCCATTTAGAAGCAAACGTGAAACAAAATCGAATCAACACAAAATAATTTTCATGTGATTTAGCCAATTGCCTACCTCCATGGAACTTTGCCTAGCACTTGTCTACTCCATGTCATTCCTTATTTTACAAACTCTCAGAACTTACTAGGTCTTAGATTCCTTCTGAAGTCTCTTCACTTAAAGCTAAGTAAACGTTTCAATCCCTGAACTTTACAAAATAGTGTTCTATAAGTTCTACCACAGGTCACTCGACAAGCTATCAATAACAAAAGGAAACAATAAACTCAGCTAAGGGACCCTAGGAACTAATAAAGCTCTCGGCTGTAGTCATGAAAAGAAATAAAGACATTGACCAACTTACTTTAATGACTCAATAACATGACTTCAATGACAACTTAACTTTCTGTCAGCCGCGATGCACTCATGAACTAGTGGAAAAAACTGCCATAAGTTTTTTTATATAAATTGTCCAAAAACTCAGCGCAACCGACCGAAACCAATTTGCTTTGCCTCATTGCCCTAAAAAACGGCATTGAAGTTCCATCCTTTACACAGCCCGCCGATCGAAACCTTTATATATATGGGAAAGTAAATGCAAAAATATAGCTCCACTTTATCTCCTTGGCTGTACTTATCAACTCAGCCGGTGACTAACTCAAGCCAATTCAGAAATTAAACTCAGCCTGTGATCTAGTCAAGCCAATTCTAAATGAAATAGCACTTCTGAGATCATGCATTCATGCTCAACCATTCAGCAAATAAATCGTGCGCAGCCAACTTAACTGATTTTTCTGCTATATATAAATAGTGCAGCTACTCTATCAGCTACAAGTTTTGTGAAATCTCTAATAGTTGAGCATTGAAAGAGAAAACTAATATTGAGTTTACACCTACTAACTTAAGCTTTTAGGTAAGTGACAAACTTAATAAAATATGAGAGCCTTATAATACCCAAAAAGAGGTTAATTAGGTTTGAAAGGCCTAATTCACGTGTCACCTATGAGAACAAATGACCCTAATTGCTTATGAGAGGACATGTTAAAGGATAAAGCTAATGTTAAATCCAAACCTACTAGTTAAGCTTTTAGATGTAGTGGTAGACTTAGCACTAAGAATAAAATCTGGAAAGCTTAAATAAATTACAATCAACATAATATTACCAAAGCTTTACCTAGAGTATAAGAAATAATAAATAAAATATAAGTATAAAAATATATTTTTTTGTAATTTCCAAGTAATAGGGTTGTTATTTTTTTTATAATTTCAATTTATCATTCAATTTTGCACTACTATTTTTTCAAAGTATAAACTAGAAGGTTTTGGTTGTTTATCACTACATGTGGGTCTAATTATTCACACTGTTAAAATATGATTAAAAGATTGTATTTTAAAATTAACTGAATCTTAACAACATGGATTTGTGATTTATTTTTGAAGAATATGTAAGGGAGAACTAAATACGTGAAACTTGTATATGAGTAATGAATTCGCCAGCCCTTTTGGTGATAATTGCCCATATAAATATGATCACTTAGTTATTTTAATACAAAATATAATGTACCTGCAAATAAGGAAACCCGAAATTCAAAAAGAAAAAAGAGAAATTGAGCCATCTTTCCCAAGAGAGACCACCTTCTCTCAGGCCGATAGTCTTCTACTTCTAGTTGACTGCTCTATTCTATGAAGCCCTCTTTCCCTCTTTCCCGGGCTCTACTTGCTCGTCTACTCTAAAAAGTAATAATTGAAAAACGATGTTTCCTTGCCTGCATTAAGATTTCAAACTTGTCGTCAAAAAAGACAATCCATCTTCATCAATAAAAAAAAATGAAAATAGTGAATCAAGATCTAAATGGATCCCTATCTTTATCTCTATCCAAGAGGATACCTATCGATATGGATAGAAATCTATCGATGAAGCACCAGCCCATAATGTCTAATTCAACATACCAACTATTAAAGAACTTGTTAGAACCCAAGACAACCAATCAGAAACGTCACAAAATTTCCTGCTATTCGAGAATGTCCTAAGTGCCAAGGAATATGTACGAGAATGTATGTGCAACTTGTTTAAATCATGGCTGAGACAACAAAAGAAAGAAAACAATTTTTTTAGTATCAACTTAAAAGAGCGCTGCAACAAGTATGTTTTGGGTTCATATAGCTAGCGCCACCCTCTTAATACATATTAAGGTAATTTAGATGGATTGGTTCTGACATAACTCAAACCAATTAAATTTGGATTGATCGAACCAACACATCTACATAAGAAAAGCAAATTAAAGTAAAGCAATTCAAATCTAAAAAGATCACATTAATTATTTTTAAAAAATTTAAAACGGTTTGAAGTCTCCTAAAGCTAATTTGATATTCAATTGTACCCGTTATCATTTTAATACTCCAAATTAATTATTATAAATTAATTCCCTAAACTGAATTTCTCCCACTTATTTTACCTATTAATTAAGCAAGGAATTCTCAACGAATTTGTTGAACAGAAATAAAGATTTGGTGAGAGTGGTTGGGAAGGAATTATTTCTGTCTCAAAAACTGTTGTAATTCCATGTTCATTCATAAGCAGAACAGATTTACAGGTATTATAAGAGAATATATAAATAATATCTACTAAAATAAGGAAAAAGAAACAGTATAAGATTTCCCTGGTTATACATTTAACTGTAGAATATGTGGATTACATATGATAATGAAGTAAATGTTCGAAAGTAAAGTTTATTTATAATCATCTTTAACACCTTTCAGGAAGATACTTAAACAAGATTAATCCAATCTAAAGCTACTCGTAAAAAATAGAGAGCTTGGATCAGTTAAATCAATGTTTACTAAGTAAGTTGTTTCGAAAAACAGAAGATGTACATAATGAGAAAAGAAAAACAATCCCCATCTTCACCTGCTGGGTGATCAAATCGAACTACTCACTATGGTTACGTTACTAATTAAATTATGACTTAGACGACGTAGATCATAATGCTGCGAGTTTTGCTAAAACACCAATTGCCTGCGAGTTGATGTACGTGCAGGGCTCAGTCTTGGATGAATCCCATCGCTTGTCATTGTAGTTATCGTTTCGGTCAGGTCCTCCCAGAATAGCTCCAGTTAGCTCATTAGGGTTTGGCTCATCTCTGCTGTACCAGGTAACGAAACTCATGGAACAAGTCACGTTCGCGTTCGCTGACAATTTTGGTACAGAAGCCCCCCTATGGTGAGCTTGTTTTGGTGGATTTTTGCCGAAGCCAACCATGTATGATCTTCCTTGTGGGTTATTTCCTAGCAAGTAATCCATCTGGGCACAATTGCATGGAACCAATGCAGTCACTTTACTATAGATTAATCATGCATTATATGATATTAGGGTTTTGGTTAGCGGAGAGTAATAGATATAGCTATATACCTGCTTCTTGGCAAAAGCCATGAGATGGGTAGAATCGAAATGTTTGTTTCCACAAGTGACCTTTTGATTATATCTGGCAAGGGTATCACTGTAGACGGTGAGTAGAAGAGCTGTGCCTGTAACATGTTGAGTGTTGGCTCCTTCCCTCACGTGAACCATACCACCTAAAATCAAATAGTCCGAGCTTGTCAATATGCGATGCCAATTAGCTCGGCATGTAATTACTATATTAGTTCACATACAGAGTACCTGGACTGATGTAAAGTTGGTGGTACGGGCTGTCAGGAAGAACTGAGCAAACATAACTGTCAGCTTCCTTCTTGTATGTCGTCAAACTTTTGTCCCCTTGAAAGAACAACTGCATTTCCAAGGAAACAAACAAACAAAATGTTCAAAACTTTGAGTAATCGACGAACTCTCATACACAACCAAGGTCGGTGTTATCTAAGATAACAAACCTCAGACAGAAGAATTTGGGCTCCAGCGAATTTGATATCCCAGCCAAACTCAGTAACGGTAGCACTAATGGCCTCTTCTTTTATGAACTTCAAATATTTCGACCTTTTGGTGGCCATGTACATCCATGTTGAAGCCCACAGCAACTCATCCTGCAATTCCATAAAACTCGCTTAATTAGTAATTTAAATATAAAAATATGATAGCATTTCTTATTTCTGAATGAATGTTTCATTTTGATTAAGGCGGGACAAAAGCATCTTAAGATATATATGTTTTCTATTTTTGTCATTGAAAAACATTTAATTTAAAATGATTTTAACGTATTATAAAAACGTTTAACAAGTTTCAACAAGCCACTCCAAACAGCCTCTAATAAGGCTCTTCTAGCTGAGAGAGAGTGTGTGTACATTGTAGCCAGAAAAAGAGCAATAGAAGGGGCATTCTCCATCGTAAGTTCCTTTATGTGTTTTGGCAAATTGAAACAGCTGCCAGAAAAAGAAAGAAAAATATTTAAATTAAACATATATATTAATATATTATATGCTACAAATTTAAACAGGGAAAAGTAAGAGTTAAAATGTGATTGATATCTCTTAATTATATAACTATATATTAAGTGCGTTTATATATATGTAATATATATACCAGTTTGGCTTTGTTGAGGAGGCGACGGGCATAGTGACGATCCATACGCCTAAAGACCATAGAAGAAGCCGCCATAGCCGCGGCAGTTTCGGCTGCAATCTCAGTTCCAGGTACTTTGGTATCAATCTTCAAAACAGTTCTTGGTGTCTTCATATTTTCTGGACGCATCCAACACTCGTGATCCTTTACTGGGTCTCCAACCTTCGTTAAATATAACCAACAAAAAAAATTAAGAATCACTATTTAATAATCAAATCTAAATTATGATATAAAAATAATTGTGGACTTACCTGCACATATAATCGATTTTTTCTAGAGCTGGCTTTGAGGAAATAATCGGTTCCCCAACGGATAGCAGCTCGGAGATTTTGTAATTCTCCAGCTGATTGTAACTCCTTTTCATAGAAGAGCGCACCCCATGCCAGGGTGGTGACTGTGAAAGCCATGGGGAGTCCAAACTTCACATTGTCTCCGGCATCATAATATCCCCCAACGAGATCAACCTACAATATATTATAAATGCACCAAATAAACAAACATTTAATATCAATTATATATAATTCATAATCTTTACTGAGCAGGAGAGAGAGAACCATGCATGCATATACATACATTTGCTTCTCTTCCGTCATCAAGACCAGAATCACCTCTCCAAGCTGGCCTGTGATTGGCAGGAAGCTTTCCTGATCTTTGTGCCTCAAGGAAAATAATAGATTTGGTGAGTGCATCCTTATAATCAAAAGAATGACCAGTAACAGTAATAGAAAGTCCTTGAAAGAGACCCAACCATGCCACGATGATGGCCATAGATGGTCTTAGAAAGCAACCCATTACACAAAAATTACTAGATCAATATAAAACTCAAAATAAAATGCAAGTTTAAGGTCCACTCAAGAAATTAGCTAGAGAATAGTCGCCGATATTTGGAGACAATGAGAGGCCTTGATAAGGGACTTGAATGGCTTTAAAAGCTAAAGGGAACACAGGATATGTTTTCTGATTCGAGCTTTTGGCTTCTCGATATATATATATAGGCTGCATTGGCTCTAGTTTTAGTTCATGCTTTGTTTTTATTATTGGAATCCACTGGCGAGAAAGCCTGCCGAAGTCAGTATTAGCTGTTTAATAGTTGAAGTTGTTCTAATTAGAGAAGAGAAGTTGAAGTAGTAAGAATGGATCACTAAGGATATAACAAACCCTTCTCTCTTGATATAATAATACTATTCTTGCAAATTATTCTATACAAATTTATCATATAAATTGATGTACCATAATATAATATGCTTGGAGGAGTAAATTTAAAAAATGAATTATATTAATTAAGAAAGATTATGTATAAATTATTCAATGATATCATACGAGTTTGTATAATTGAGTTTATATATGCTAATTTATAAGTATAACACCACTCTCTTCCAAAGGGCATTTAATAAATAAAACTTTGATGAAAGTGTTACAACATGTCTTTTTTCCAAAAAAAGTTACAACATGTCTCCAAATCCTCAATTTTTTAAATAATATATTATTTATGTCTTATGTATTCATATTTACATTGAAAAACTTGTGTGTTTGGACAGTCTCACTATATCACTTTATAAATTTGGTGATTTTATTCAATTGAATAATTGAAAAATTTATTGGGCTAAAGCCCAACCCGATCTTACCTGATGAGACCCAACCTAACCCGAGTAGGCTCGGGTAGTATCGGGTCCAACATGTTTTAGATTTTTCTTTACCCGAACCTGATTCGGGTATATGTAATCGGGTCTAAACATGACCCGATCCGACAAATGTCCATCCTATCTGAATCATTGATTTTTATTTATCTAATGGTGGGTATGTGGTATAAAAAAGAGTGTAATTTTTTGGGGGCCACTGATCCTTTCCATATATATATATATATATATAAGTAGTATAATTAATTCAACTAAACTATTAGTATACTATGAAAAACTAAAAAATAAAGACTTCATGATTTACCGATGAAATGTCTAAACAAATAATTTTTCTCACCAATTTTCTAAAAAAAAAATATTTATATTTTCATGAGATATGTATAAATTATACAGGATAGGGTTATTTACACCGATAAAAATGTCCAAAACTCCTTTTGCTTCATATACTTGGTGATAAATTTTAAAAATAAGTTATTTTTCAATAAATCATTTTTAATCCCTAAAACACTCTTCAAAGCTAATGTTAGTTCTTCATTCTTCAACAGCTAAATTTTATACAAATTGCAAACTTATCATATATATCTCCGATCCACATATCTAATATAATTCTAGATAATTAATTTGAATTTTTCAAGTATTTTCCCTCTTCATGCAAGACACAGAAATTTCTTTTGTCGGATCAAATTTGCCCCTGCAAGTTATCAACATATTTCTTTTTTATCCTATACTTTTATGCAATATAGAAAATGCTATCATTTGGAAACTAGCTAGTTTGACTCTACAATTTAAACTTAATTGAGATTTCATGCAAAAAAAAAAACACACACACACACACAAAAAAAGAAAATGAAAAAAAAAACAAGACATCTTCGTAATGATTAGGGGACTCATAACTTTCTTATATAATCTTTTTTTAAGTGACAAATTATACATATTTATAATAAAGTTTTATTAAATTATGATATAAAAAATTAGAGTTTATGTTATAATAGACAGGTTAAAGATGATGATTGAGAGTTACTATTTATCTTTGATAGTAATTAAATTACTAGATAGATGTGTAATTTAGCAATAATTTTATTTTTAATAGGTACTGATCAGACTTTTTGCTAGATACAAATAGTCATAACCTAATCAATTTCTATATCTATAATTTATTTTCAAATTTATAAGCATGATTACTTAACCATCTTATTTTTTAGTTCTAAAT
Source organism: Boswellia sacra (assembly GCA_013180625.2). Classification (NCBI taxonomy): domain Eukaryota; kingdom Viridiplantae; phylum Streptophyta; class Magnoliopsida; order Sapindales; family Burseraceae; genus Boswellia; species Boswellia sacra. Next base: position 193,502 of record SNVD02010928.1, on the reverse strand, counting down.
ACAAATGGAATGCATTTATTATAGAGGGCATGAAGGATATTTTTAGGTGTTCATATAACCCAATCCTTTTAATATGTGTAAGTAATTTAGATTGATTGATTTTGACAAAACTCATACCGACACGTCTGTATAAAAAAAAATTAAATCAAATTAAAGCAATATTTTAAATCTAAAAACAATCAAATTAATTATTCTTAAAAAAATTAACACAATTTGAATTTCCTCGTTAACTTATTTGATATTTTCAGTTGTAGTAGTATGATTTCAATACTCAAAATCAAATAATGCTACTCTCGTCCTATATTATCTTTATCTCAAATGTTGAGAAATTGATTAAACTTGTTAAGGTAACGGAGTGATATTGATACAATGGCTAATGTACTTTAGGGGTCATTTGGTATGGGGTTTCTGAGTATAAGAATGGGAATCCGATACCTAATCCTTATTTGGTTGGCTTATTTAACATTTTAAGCCCTGGAATTGAGCTTTCCCATAGTTGGCTCATTCCATTTGACATGTATAATTTTAGATAAGGTTTTACTACATGTAGTATTACTCCTCGAAATTACTACTTTTCTATAATGAATTTATTTCATTAAGTATACCTAGAAGTTCTCAATTCAGTGAAAATAACCGGAGAAAAAAAATATTTGGAGAGAGGTTGGAAGGAAATCAATTTGTATTTCTTTTCAATATAACTTTTGTGATTTGAAGCTCATTGATATAAAGCAGAACATATTTAACATATACCTATACAATACTATATATATTGTTGATGCACGATTTCCAGATGGCCGGAAAGCGGGTTGGAGCTCGAATTGTACGTCGGGTCCAATCCTGAAAACAAAGAAAATAGTCAGGGGTACCGGCGGTGGTGCCGGCGAAAACCCTCTGACGCCCAAGTCAGCTTCCGGCACACCGAAATTTTCTAGAAGAATTTCCTAAAAAGAGAAGCTCTCAAAAGCAAAGGGAATTTAGAGAGAGAAAGAGTTTAGAAAAGTGTGCATACCTTGAGTAAAAATTTGGAGGATTTATATAGGCATTAGGAGGAGTCATTGTGGGACCTAGATAAGAGGCTATATATTGGGCTTCAGTAATGGGCTTACTGGGTTAGGTGTAAATAAAGCTCAATTCTGTTATGACCATAACAGCAGTCCCCCCACTCCCAAGTCGACTAACGGGTCGACGCAGGGGCGATTAAGTTATTTAGGGCTGTAATGTTAAATTTTAGTGGAAGGCCCAAAGGGTGAATTTCATCATACATGTAAGCCTAATGTGGCTTGAACCCTAGGTGGGCGCCACATAGACAAAAATCATATAATTGGTAGATGTTGAGGTGGTAAAATCATATAATTGGTAGATGTTGAGGTGGACTTTTAATCTATATATATAAAATCTCTTTAATCCTTTCACTACCCTTGCCCTTCATAATAAAATCCCTAATATGTTGTCATAAAGTAAGAAGTCAAAGTTGGGAGGCGATCATTAGGGCAGCCGTCTTAACAAGGAGCAAATGGCATATTAGAAATGACAAATTAGGAGGGCAGCCGCACAAGGTACGTGTTCCAAATAAACAAAGTCCTTGAGGAGGTAAGCTTCCCTTCTCCTTTCTCTATTTAACGGATATTATTCTGTTGATTTTCACCGCCTCTGATCAAAAGTTATGGTGAGCAAGGCTTGTTCCGAAGCGGCAATACTCAAGAGGCAAGCAGTGAAGGCGGTCTAGGGCGAACAGTCTGATAAGGTAGGCCTCGCAATTTTCATTCTCTTTTAAAACCTGTAAGCATTCTTTCTTGCGTATAGTAAGTGCATGTTTGAAAAAACTTTATTGAAGCAATATGAACAAAAGTCTATATGATAGAGATGTGCAGCCACTTAGAAAAAACTTTATTGAAGCAACATGAACAAAAGTCTACATGATAGAGATGTGTAGCCACTTAGAAAAAAAAACTTTATTGAAGCAACATGAACAAAAGCCTATGTAGTTGAAACATGCAGCCGCTTAGAATGCATGGAGTAGACTCAAAGTATTAGGGCTGTTACTATTTGTTTTGCATGGTTAAAATTAATTAACATGCTTTATATTATAAAATATATGCAAAAGTGGGCTGGTAAGGACTTTCATGAAACACTTAAGCATGCATGATGGCACGTAGCATATAATATTTAATATTCCATGAAGTATAGGTTTGTATGATACAATATAGGACATGAATGCACTACAAGAAAAAAACAAATATTTGACTGTTTTTAGCCGTCAAATATGATAATATTTGACGGTTTTTGCGTGTCATATATGTCACCGTCAAATATGATAATAGTTGACCGTTGGTCAAATAGTCAAATATTCACTATAGCATTATTTGACTCTTACAAAACAGTCAAGTTTGTATACCTTTGGATTCAAATTTTAGGCCTTATTTGACGGTTTATTGAAGAAATATTTGACATTAACCGTCAAATATGACAAAGTAACGGTCAAAATTTTTAAATTTTTGTTAATAATATTTGACAGTAACCGTCAAATATTATTAACCTAACGGTCGAATTTTTCAAAATTTGACTGCTTATAACTGTCAAGTATTGTGCAGTAACCGTCAAGTTTTACGAAATTTTTTTCATATTTGATTGCTTCTGACCGTCAAGTATGTGAGCATAGAATAATATTTGACTCTTTTTGACAGACAAATATTATTACTTTAGTACTTGACCCTTTCGATACTGTCAAGTATGACAAATATTTTGGCTCATATTTAACTCTTTACGAAACATATTTGATTGCTTTTGACCGTCAAGTATGTGAGCTTTTGACAGTCAAATATTATTACTTTAATACTTGACCGTTTCAACACTGTCAAGTATGACAAAAATGAAAATCTAATTTTTTCATATTTGATTCCTTTTAACCGTCAAGTATGTCAGTATTATTATTTGACTCTTTTTTGACCGACAAATATTTTGGCTCATATTTGACTCTTCTCATATTTGACTATTCATTATACTTGTCGATTTGGATACTGTTATGTATGACAGAACTCATATTTGACTTATTGTGTCAACTATTACCCCAATTTTTAGCTCATATTTGACTGTTTATTAATAGGTAACCGTCAAATATGACATATTCAGTCCATATTTGACGGTTTGTTATTGTCAACTTTTTGGGAATGGCCAAATCATTGAACCTGAACCGTCAAGTATGTATATATATATTTTATAAATATTTTTCAAAAAAATTATAGTCTTTCTACATAATACAAATAGAATTAGTTGATACATTTTAGTTAATAACTACGTACCATGGCTATTATTTGCTTCCTAGCAAGTCTTCAAGGGTGCAGCTGATTATAATATAAAAGCATTTCATGGCTTAATATAATTAATAAAAAGATCAAAGTCCTTAATCTTAAAGAATTAATCCTCAAAACCACTTTAAAATAAATAGATGATGTTAAAGTGTAGGAATAAATCAACTAATTACGCTGCAAAAGTTGGCTGCTTGCTTTTCTCAATACCATGTTTAATTAAGCAATCAGCAAAGGTGGCTTGTATACAAATTTAAAAAGGGATACAAACAACAAATTGAAATTCACATCGCCAATAGGTTATGAACTATCTAATGTATGAATTATAATCACATATCCTAACTTGTTGATAATTTAGTGGGAGTGAAGCTAAGTAAACAAATGGAAATAAGCAAGTGATTAAGACATACGTACAATTGAGCACACGTCATAACGAGTTGACAACAATTTAGTATGAGTGAAGCTAAGTAAACAAATGGAAATAAAAAAGTGATTATGGAATTCAAAACAGTATAAAAGCTGGGACTTCATATGACATTTAGTTTTGTTACCTATTTGTATATTCATCAATTTTTCTAAGAGGACCGGAAAATATAGAAGGCAAAAATGGTCCTATATAACCCAAGCCAATATCTCGAACAATTCACAACTATTCACTATGCAAGTAACGGCATAATAAATTGAAATGTGGATGCTCATGGAAACAAAAAACATAGCCCATGAGGAAGCCCAACAACTTACTTCCACAAAAATTCAGAGTCCTTTCTATTCTTAGTAGAGCTCACTATGATGGTTGTAATTTCACTTCTGGGAACAACAATAATCAATTCATGCTCCCTTAGTCTCGGCTTCGAGTGCAAGTCACCCAAAAAGGTCAAAAAACAAACAAAAGCATGGTGAAACAAAGTTGTTTTGCCTTCGATATAAAATAAACAATGAAGCAAAGCAGCCAAAAAAATCACTAAGAATTGCTTCATCAACTAGATTACAGTCACTAAGATCCAAGCTTCCTGAAGAAGAACACCGACCTGACAAAGAAGGCAACGTAAAAAATTAACTTATATCTGTATGTTGTTAATTTGTCCGATAAGAAAGGAAAAAGCTAAAGTGAGATGATTCGAAAGAGAAAGTAGAAATGTGGACTACTAGACCTAGTCAAGAACCTTATCTAGACAAAAAATATTTGGTACACGCCACATGATTAGATAGCTGCATTACAGCCTGTTATACCCAATATTAAGACTAGTTGCAATTGCAAGCTCTGTATCCCTACTTTGTTATAACATTACTCTTTTTTAAAAGCAATCCTTCTCTATGAACAGCAAATGATGCTTGTGACAAAGGCAACCTTCGCCTTTGTAACTTGACAACAAAAGCACTTCGACTAAAAGTCAAAGTTGCTCAAGCTGAAGCCTAATATTAAATGCAGGTGCCTGGAATGCAACGTATGTATCGTAGTATAACCCGATAAATCACATAATCAGTACATAGAGAGTTAGGTATCCATTTCCATATCTTTTGGCATCTCCAACTTGACTACCAAACTCTCGTAAATGTTTTGACCACAAACTAGCAAAGTCTGCAAAATGTTTTAACACAAACAAACAAAAACAACGTCACATTGTGACAAGAATATGATGCGATGCAATGGGACCCTATCACACAACACAACTTGATGCATGGTCATCATGGAATGGCATCAAAAGTTCTTAATTAGCCAAAACAAGTTGAACACAAACTTGAATTATGGGTATAACAGGCTCATAAACTGTTTGTTTTTTTTTCTTTCATTAAGATAGTTTTTAGAGCAATTTATGTGAATAATAGAAGCTTGACACAGTTATAGCACCGAGAGAACATATGGATATGATAAACAATTGTTGAGTACCTAATTAATCATCAACTTCTACTCTGCCATGTTCAAACATATTCTAACTTATCATTATAAACTTGTCAATACAATATGACAAAGAAAAAAAATATTTGAGTTCATAGATAAAGGCTGTTGAATTTGGCATTACAAATTTATATATATATTTCTCCCAACATAAATAAACAACATACCATATAAACAAGAGATCTAGCCAAAAGCCCCTTCGATGTCTAGTCTACACAAGCAAATCCACACCGACACCCAGAAACGAAAGAATCAATATATATATATATATACACACAAAATAAGTTAAAATAACAGAATCAAAAAAAGAACAGAAACAAGAAATTAACCCACCAATTTAAAAGTTGAACAATCAAATTTCAATGACAAAGTATGGTCAAATGCTTCTTAAAAATTTAACATGACAGTCTTATCCAGCATTTTAAAATGACGGCCCAAGTGACCATGAACAACATAGTTGTCATCGCCCACCGGATTTTTCAAAAAAAAAAATGAAAGAAGCCAATATATACATATAAAATAAACTCACCTGATCATTTTGAGTACCAGCATGTGCAATTCCCAACCCCATTATTGCACCAATTCGGACAGATGGATCTTCCTTGTTGACATAATCGCTTAGAAGGGCCAATGCCTTAGAAAAGCAATTGAGCAAGAGAAACAATTAAAGTCACACACAATGTTCCAAGCAGCAAATCAAAGAAAATTAAAATGAAAAAAGAGAAAAGAATTTACTCACAGGATCGCAATCATTCTTAATACCACAATTGACAATGCCAACTCCTAGTAGTGCTTCGGCAATTACATGATTGTCACTGCTTAGGAAATACTTATCAATTTGGGTAAGCCCAGAATCAACATCCCATTGTAAAATCATGCCCTATTACAAGAAATATCTATCAGAATCTTATACAGAAATTGATAAAATAACAAATAAGAAGAGTATGAAAAGTTCTTCATACCAAACTAGCTGCAGCACTCATCTTCCCGTGTTCTTTATTTTTAAAAAGCCAGTTTCCTAAAGAGCTACCACTTGAAGCATTTGATGGAACTGTCATTAACTTATCCTGCAACATAAAATAGAAACTGATATCAATAGAATGCAAGCCCATACACTATTTTGCACTAATAAATTTCAAACATCATATCTGCCCCAAGTTTTCCGTGGAAATAGATTTTTATGGAATATAAATGCAGACTAAGCAAACAGTGAAGATAATAATGTGAATAATTAAAACATGCAATAGGTTTGACTTTGGCCCCAACAACCCTTCGCTAAATTATTGCAAATAAAATCCAAACTGAATGAAGAATTACTTTCTTAGCTCACCAGACAAGTGGAACTTCATAATCACAGGCAGAAAGGGGCCAGAAATAATTACAATTTCTAAATTACGCTACCCAAAATTTTCATCAGAATATGATGTAAAAAAATACCCAGATTTCTATTTCATGCTTAGATTAAAGTTCTCTACTTAACATGCTTCTAGAGACTCGAAGGCAATGAATTCTGATTAAAGCAAGTTTATATAGGATTTAAATTAAGAAACTCAATTCTGATCTTGGTTTTGTCCAGTGCTGCAATAAAGTGAATTCAAATTCGTGTAACAGCATGTACATATCTAATATAAGCTAAGTATTACAATAATTGATGAATTTACTAGAAATTAGTAATTCATAAATTTCAACGATTCATAGAGCGCAGAATGTAAAGCAGTTGAATTAAAACCCAGATACAGATCAACGAAGCAATAACATTTTTAAAACATATTATGAATGCAAAAATTACTAGAAATTTCAAAGATGTTTCCAATTTCGTATGCTGTGCATATTGCTACCATGATTAGACATGGAAGCTCTTCTTAATAATATCAGTCTGAAACTAGAATTTCGTTTTGTTAGAGAGGTAGTAGATATCGATTCATATATAGATGACTCTTAATAAGGCTACAGTGTCAAAATCCTTTAATGGAATCCGAACTATTTAAAATCCCATTATTTTAATCACAACTAACCCTTTGAAGAGGTTCATGAAGTAATAGTATATTGTGCAAAAAAAAAAAGTACTAGCATGTACATTACCTCAAAATGGCTTTAAATTGCTTTGCACAAATAGAAATCTAGAACGGCTTATTCTTGTCCTCTCATGTCCATAACCAGCCATTTGGCCAGAATTTTCAATCACGGTTAGTACCTTAACCTATATATGCTTGCTAAGGGAAGACCAACATCCATGAGGATTATTTCTGCCTATTTTACACTTTTCATAGCCAACACTTCTTACATGGAAAGAAAGACATTAAAGCTAGAAAAACAAAAAATAAATCATAAATTTCTATTTGTAATTTAGCCACATTAAATACTGCTGAAATAAAACTGACTCTTACTTGAAGTGAAAAGGACAGCGTGTAATTAACATGGCAATCATCTGGAGGAGTTATCAAGTCGATAGAACCTCACTCCCATATCGAACAGCTCGACGAAGAATACGCCTTAGAACATATTCACGACCATCATTCCCTACAATGAAAATACAGATATCACATGTGAAATTTGAATAATACATTAATAAATAAAAATTTAAAACATAAAGAAAAAAACCTGGAAAGGAAACAATATTTAAGTGAAAATAATTTAAAAATATATATATGTTTAAACAAAAATCCACAAGGAGATCAACTTTACCCTTCAAAAGGAAAACAAATTAATCAATGGAAAAATTCACTGCATCAAGGATCCCTTAAGGGAGCAACCAAAGCAATTGAAAAGTCCAAAAACATATTACATCAATGCATAACATTGATAACATTAATAATGATAATGATAGCAATGACGACGATGAAACACCAATAGTACACAAAGACATTACATTAAAGAAAATATTCTTCAGTTTAACCAGCAAGACGACTTGCCGACTTAACATGGGAGATTAATAACAAGCAATAATGTTAAAAATAAAAAAGACTAGATTATCAACACTGAAAATCTACCTGGACAAGAACCATCAGCAATAGCAAATGAGAGAGTTCTAATGTGATCAGCAACAACCCTGTATGCCATATCAACTTTGTCTTCATCATCTAGTCTAACTTTCCCAGAATATGGGCAAGCACCTGTTATCTATGAGAAGGGAGACAAATAATTGTGAACCGTTATATATAAAGCACTCATTCCATGTTATGCTAAAAAATAAAAGTGTACCAGAAAAGCCATCCAAAACAGATTAACTTGTGGAATAAACACCAGACATAAGCGTTACAATTAAAAAATAAAAAATAAATCTATCAAACTGCATATGCATTAAGGAAGCACTTACCTAATTTATGAATAGGTAAAAGGCCTACCTTAAAATTACAGATCTATTTTTTATAATAAAGTTGGAAGCTTACAGATTTCTTAACAATGATATATTTCAAATTGTCGACATTGAAACCATGAATCTGGATTAAAAAATGTTGGGGAAAACAAAAATTGTATGTTTATGGAAATAAACATCTTACTTGTTGAATAGCATCGAAGATGGGCAAGAATACATCAATATCATAGTTGCTCATCTTGTTCTGAAGTACTGAAGTCAATCTCTCAAAACCCATTCCAGTATCAACATCCTTAGCAGGCAGAGGTTTTAGGGAGCGATCACTTTCCCTATTGAACTGTAGAACAATAATCAAACAAAGATAGCCAATTTATCAATCGAATTGTTAAGTAGCACAAAATACCCAAATGAACAGACCTATATTGACACAATACAATGACCAATAATTGAAACATTCCAAGTTCTTAAATTGCACCTAGTACTGAGGATGACAACTAGTAAACAGAGAGACGATAGCATAATCACAAAATTATACCTGAATAAAGACAAGGTTCCATATCTCAATGCATGTTGGATCATCATTATTAACCAATGATGAAGCATCACGGTTACCAAGTCTATCATAGTGAATCTCCGTGCAAGGACCACAAGGAACAGTATCACCCATCTCCCAGAAATTATCCTATAGAAAAAGAAATATATAAATAAAATATTTATTTCAGAAAATTAACATGATAACTGAGAAAATTTAAATAAATCTCATGGGAAAATATCAGCTATTATGTTTTCTCTGCAGCATAAGAACATAAAAATTCGGAAAAGTGCTATACTTGATAATCATGCTAAAACTCCTTTTAAAGAAGCTATGGCCAGAGATTTTGAATTGGATATCATAAAAGAACATGATTTTGGAAATAAGGAACGTCTATCTCTTGCCTAAATCGGAGGTTTACTTCATCAGTGATCAATTGCAATGCCATATATACCACAAAAATCTTGTAATAATATTTCCAGTTAAATAAAAATGACAATAATAGTGATAATATAAAAAATAAATCAACATTTTGCTGGACACACTAATATTATAGAACATAAATAAAATAGATAGTAAAGTCTGCCTACATGAGCCATATATCAAAAGGTCTGCTTTACATGCTAGCTGAAATGGCAATTTACAAGGTGCATTACGATGTAAAAAATAATAGAAGATTCTAGTTTAGCTTCCTGGTTCTAAAAGAAACATTGCATGATAGTATCATTAAGAGCAGAAAAGCTGGAGGTAGAAAGAGTGTCCATAGAATTTACATGTGCATGTGCATCATAACAAGAAGATTAAAAGAAAAGCTAAAAAGCAGGTGCAATAAACTAATCAATTACATTAGAAGTAATTAAACTGACCTGTGAGTCGAGTGGATAAGCTTCACGTGAAACCAGATGCTGTAAACTAACAATCACATTAGAAGCAGCCAAAATTGGGCAGAAGAGAGAGGAATATCGTCAGGCAAAAACAAAACAACATCAGACGAGAAGCAAATAGAAGAGAGATAATTAGCTAATTTCAGGAAAATTATTCAAACAGAAAGCTGACATTATGCATAACTTTTAATCAGAAATATATTGAGATAACTAAAACCTTTAACTAAATTTGCTCTAACTTGAATTTGCTCTAAGACAAGGAGCTTCAATTTGTTTTTGTACCTTTTTGGTCAGCATATGTTGAGCAACTTCAACAACAATCTGAGGAGGAGCAGAGTTTCGTGCTTCAGCAGCTCGTTTCTGTTGTCTTTCCTGCAAAAGGAAGATCATATGAAAAAGATTAGAAAACACATTTTGGAAAGAGAATTCGTGAATCAATGTTACCCATATTTAAAGAAGAATATAGTCAAATGATAAGAGAAATATTTTATGGATGAAATATACACACTATCAGGCACAATGGAACCATAAAACTACAAATCAAATTAAAGAGCTAGTATATTCTATTACAAAAGGATCATGGGTTACTATCTGAATGATCTTGCATTTGTTGATGCTTAGAAATGTTGACCCCAAAATAGAACATCATGCAATAATACCTGGTTTTCAGAAAAACCATTGCAAATAATATCACTCAAATAAATTAAATTCATGAAATGGAATGAGCTCAAAAACTAGAGAGAAATACATAAATATAAATTCATGAAAGGCATTGCTCTCTTACACGGATGCAGTTTACCAACAAGGAAACCAAAAATCCCTTCGATCAGCATGCCAACACCCTACACTTGAAAAACATTCCATTTTTTATCTTATACAATTAGAAGGCATATCAGTGCATCAAAATTTGAAGATAATACACTTTTAGCAAAGCTTTCTGCATAAGATGTTGAAGCTAATACACTTTTAGCAAATCTTAGTTGGAAGAAAATGAAACGCATTAAAATATCCAAAAATGAATTGGGAGAGGTTCAGCACTAAGCAGAATTTAAAATGTGTCAAATCGGGTTTTCAGTATTTTCACTGTCCAAAGTTTGAAAATTTTAAATTGAAAAATAACTCCGAAGATGCTTACAATTGGAGTTCTTCTCCATTTGAACCAGTGCCTTCTATGTCTCCCTTTCCTTCACTGTATTTACTTGTCACCTGCATTATATTTTTCTCCTGTTTGAGTTTCCAGCCTTCAACCCTCTCCTTCCACTCAACATTTCCAAGGCCATAAGAATTCAAGTCCTTTGAAAGGTCCACAATTCTCAACGGAACTATAAAAACAGATAACATGATCAACTGATAGTTCATAAGGCCAAAAAATTACATAGAAGCCTGTCCAAGAATTTTTAATTTATTAATTAAAAAAAAAGTCAAATTACATGGATACCTGGCTACCTTGGATCAATATAAGGAGAAGAGTTAACATTCCTTTCACCAGGGCCCAAAGGACCTGATGTAGTTCGCACAGATTGAGTGTCAGGTGTAGCACATGGAATTTCACCAGAAACTTGAAATTATTGGGAAAATAATAAACAAACAAATCCTATACCCAAGCATGCAATATAGATCAATCATGCATAAAAAGGAAAATGTAATATCATGCTAAAATACAGTAAGGTAAAAGCTACAGGATGGATTTGATTCTCTGTAAAATCATCAAACGGGAAGCTAGAATCAATGAAGCTTGTACTCCAATTGCTAGTGAGTTCCTCTCAAAGTGCCTTCACATGAGAATATCTAAAAATATCATTCATATATCAAGTGAATATGTATACAAAAACTGCCATCGAAAAGAGATAAGCCACTAGAATTTAGAAGAAAATCAAAGGGGAAGTTATCAAGTGAATATGCATTAGCAAGTTAAGAACTCATTATGACAACCAACCTACAAGAACACTATTTGCTAAAAACTTAGTCTCGCATCATGGGAGAACATGAATATGCCTACTGCCTGTCCATTGGTTAGAAGAGGAATGGGTTGTTGAGATTCATGTCTAGAAGATGCAGAAAGCTCAGGATCTTCGCCGTGTCACTGGCGTCTTGCCTTGCTATTTCCTTGGGTATAATTAGACTCATTCTCCAGATCATCAATATCATCCTCTTCATCATCTCCCTCAACTCGAGGACTCCCTAAAATATCAAACCCCATTTAGCTTTGTTCTCAACAAAATGACTGCAAGGCCCATTAAGAAGTGGGGTACAAACAAATTATTGCAAAAAATCAAACCTTTGGGCCTCTTATATCTGGTCTTGCACTGGGGGCAAGACTGAGTTCCATCTTTATGCTCATATTCATAACAAGGCCTACAAACCGGGGCGTCCAACACTATCACCACAGATTTGGCATGTCTGGCCACTAAGATTCTTCAGGGGTTTGGGCTGTATTTTCCATAACAATTCACAGGTGAGTCACTCCAAAATGAAGAACAGAAAAAACCCATGTTCTGATCTAATTGCGCTGAAATTCACAAGGCTTATAATCATATAACTACAGGTCACAAAGTTGGAAAATGAAAAGACACAACTCAATCTTATAATTGAAGCCCTAACTGTTGCATCAGCAACCAGGACTAAGAATAGGAATGGAGCAATTAAGAATAAGAATAAGAACATAATTTACTTACTTATTGCATATCCTCAAACAACTAGTGAAAATTACTGAATTAGAAAGTAAACATATGATCTGACATCCTTAAATTCAGCTAAGATAAAAGACTAGCAAAACTGATGGAAACATAAAGACACCAGCGAGATCATAGCAACACAGACCTTAATTCTTAAAATCACATGGAAAAGAACCTGAAACTGACTAAATAACCACTTAAATCCAAAATTTATTATATAAACTCGGTCACACGCATCTGTACTCTCATCTAAAAAAAAAAAGTCATGAATAACAATTAAAAACTGGTCCGCAGTTGGTTTCTAGACTGAAAGTTAAGCTGAAATCTCCAGAACAAAGTATACGCACTACATATTTCTGCAAGTTGAGAAGCCACTTTCACACAACAAAGAGACACTCACTCAAATCTAAAGACTGAAATGGGGAGTCATATAAACACTGACATTCAATCACCATCAACTTTCCAAATTAACAACAATACCAAAAATTTGCTAAGCATGATATCAGGACTACAGACTTTATATTATCTGCTAAACATGTTGGTTATCATGGGGCACATACCCATCAATACACCGTGTAAATAGACATTGCTTTAAGCTTTTTCTATATTTAAAAAAAAAGACAATGAATTCAATGTTTTGGAAAATGAAACTAATTTACCTAATCGATACTTACATATGAATACATTAATCAATTGGATTTTGTCAGCCTGGCGAGATGTATAATGTGCTGAAAGCAAAAGAAGAGAAAGAAAAGCACTGGCTACAAAGATTGCATCAGAACACCGGTGGTAAAAGTCAAACTGAATTTCCCCACCCAACACCTTTGTTATGATCACCCTGCAAAGTAAGTATCAGATCAGCTAAACCGTTCTAGAAAAGAAAGAAACCATTTTTTAACAGGTTCTATTACTTCACACAAGGAAAAAAGGAAGTACTTAAGGCAATAAATGATTAAATGCTACAGCAGCATGTTGTCCATGCCTAGCTAAATGTGTGATAAATTTATGAGGATCCAACATATGCAATACTGACCCAAAATATGGTATTTATCTGTGGTACACAATAGAGAGCATAAATGTCTTCTCGCCCTTACTCTTTTAACCCAATTTTGCATCAGTTGATAAGGAATCTCAATCTCATAATGCAATAATATATGAAAAGAGTTTTCTCAAGACTCTTCCCAAAGAAATTGTTAGTGGAAATGAAAGAAAGCAAGGATATCAGACAAAAAGGAGTGGGTTGACCAAATTTCCTGAAAAATTTTCTGCCAGCATTATTTGGTACAAGAGCAATTTAGAACTATTTCCTCCAATTCTTTATTCATCCAAATTTTAACCTAGCACATAACAAATTTCACTCCCCTTTGTTCACCCCATCCCTCATCTCCCGACTCTTTACTGCCCACCACCTTGATCCCAAGACCTCTTATGAAACGACAAACACCCAAAAAAATTGGCTGATAGCCACAAAAATTTCAACATGAAGGTGGAGAAACTAAATTTAGCATGAAAAACCACACTTCTCCAGAGGTAGTGCATGAAAAATTTCAGAATCATTATTATTTGGTAAATGTATTTCTGCTAGGACTGTACTAAAAACCATACAAAGATAACAATATATTGAGTCAATAATGAGCATACCTGTATTCATTCTTTAAGCTTTTTCTTATCAAAAGAATTGAAGAGACGAAATACATTCCCATAATTTCAGTTAGAAAAAGTACAACATCGCTTGAAGATCCACTCCCTACTCTGGAAACTGCAAAGAAGAACTGCACACAACCAAAAACTAGAAATCAAGCTGCAGTATACTGGGAGCCACGACGAAAAAATCTTCCATCAATCATCTATCACTGTCTTTCTTTTGGGAATGTTTACTTCAACACGACATGACATATCAATAGATTAGTTATGCTACTAACCTAGGCATGTATGGAGCAAAACAAGCTATATAGACTTCATACTTGAGATTCATAATGTGACGATGGCACTAACATATACGGATTACAAACAATCCAGGTCCATTTGTCCATGAAATAAAGTACTGAAATTTGCATCCTACCTTTAGCTTATTACTCCTCGATCAATAACTAAATGTTTTGCTTTACAAACCTGGTATATAAAACCCCATACTCAAGACTTCTTTTTGAGGTATTGAAATTCTAAATTCCAGGCATCATCAAAAGCAAATGATAGATAAAATTTCTATTCAGCATGTAGAAGAAACTACTTAAAAATATAGCTAGGACAAGAGCAAGAGCATAATTACCTTCATTACGTTCATTAAGAAACCTCGTACTGATATGACAATCAACATTCCAATAAATATCAAGGAGAAATACTGCAGAACAGCTATTAGAAAAAATGTTAGACAAAAGCAGTTAGACCATGCAACAGATTTTACAAAAGATTGTACCACCTTTTGAACTTTTCTTTCTTCCCCTTGTTGACCCCCACAACACACACCCCCCACCCCAACCCAACACCAGCACCCCACAACCCTACCCCACAACCCCAAGAAAGAAAAAATATCAAGAAAGAGCAAGGCATTTATAAGCACTTGAACTGTTTAGAAAAAATAAGAGAAAGCAAAAACAAATCAATGAAATAAATCTAAAGCCCAAGTAGAAAAGCATGGATGGCAACTGGTAATTGGATCGTGCCTTCATGCCAATGCCACCTCAGCACTGCCACCAACTACCTATTCATGCCAAATCCACTGCTAGAAACAAGCTTCTCAAACCAGCCCCAAACATGACGACATAAAAAAAACCCATTGCTCCAACTTCAACAAAAAAAATCAAAGAGAAGACTGATAAAGAGATCCATAAGGAGACAAGAGAAATAAAAAATATTTAAGAAACTTACGATGCAATCACAAAATATGAACTTCGGACAAAATGTGAGGGAGATTACGCTTTATACTCCTTTCATTAACTCTATTCAATGATCTAACCAAACATAGTGACTACAACCAAATAAAAATTATAACTTTTACATATAGCAGTGAAGGAGTAGACAAATGTTGAGAGAAATCAAACTTACCCACTAAGCAAGAGATGTGCACGCCTAAGTAATTGATAATGATGGTCACAACGGAACGATTGAGTGATGAAGGAAGCAAGGGAAGAATACAGAGATCTGACTAGTGAAGTGAGAGCTTGGCTGAGTGAACAATCGGTGAAGTGAGAGAGTGGCTGAGTGAACAATCGGTGAAGAGAGAGAGTCGCTGAGTGAACAATCGGTGAAGAGAGAGAGTCGTTGAGTGAACAATCGGTGAAGAGAGTCGCTGAGTGAAAATCGGTGAAGTGAGAGTGAAAGAGTGAAAGAGGAGGAAACGATTTTAGGGCAAAAAAATGAAGAGGGAAGACGAAATAGAAGAGGGAAAAGATAAATCTGAATGAAAACCTTTTTATATCTAGTGGCAAAGATGTAAATTAAAGAAATCATAATAGGGTCAAGTATCTTATAAATGCGGATTGACTTTTTCTACTTATATCATATATGACTGTTTTTAAAAAAAACCCTCAAATATGATATAACCCAATGTGTCAAATAATTGAAAAATTCTTGTAGTGATGCTAGAACGTGATGGATTATAAGTATAATGAGCATGCAAGATTCCATTAAACAAAAGGAAATTTGTTACTTCATGCTGACTACATAAGTAGGCGTGTCATGAATCCATGAATAAAGGTTGAAATATGCCAAACATAAAAACAATACACACACTAACTTATAAACACAACTAAGGCAAATAAAGCTTAACAGTTCAGACTAAGGCGAGAGCAAGGTGACTTGCTGGCTAAACCACTTGCTGGAGAAAAATTTTTATCACATAAAAACCTGCAGTAAGGTGACACACCGCCATGCATATCACGTTTGACGTGAGTGAATGAAGCTGCATTTGGGTATGATTGGGAGCCTAAGGGAGATTAGAAAAATGAGAAGCAATTGGACGGGCTGCCAAAACGTGTGTTTCTTCAGCTAGGGGAGTGTGAAAGTGTGAGTGCTTCGTGAGGGAGGTGAAAAGAAAAGCTGCTGGACGAGCAGTGAGAAAGGTGGGTTGAGGAGGGAGCTCCAAGCGTGCAAAGAGAGAAGGGCGAGCATGTGAAGGTTGCGTTGTGAGGGGCGAGCCCGCAAGGGGCGAGAGGTGAGCTCCCAAGGGTGAGGGGCGAGTTCGCATGGGCGAGAGGCGAATGAACGAGGGGAGGTCAAGCATGCGAAGGGCGGGCTCGC
Source organism: Boswellia sacra (assembly GCA_013180625.2). Taxonomy (NCBI): domain Eukaryota; kingdom Viridiplantae; phylum Streptophyta; class Magnoliopsida; order Sapindales; family Burseraceae; genus Boswellia; species Boswellia sacra. The sequence continues at coordinate 176,654 of SNVD02010928.1, read as the reverse complement.
AATAGGCGAGCTGCATGCGAAGGTTGAGCTTGCGAGGGGCGAGCTGCACGCGAAGGCCGAACTGCATGGCTACGTGAGAAATTTCATTCTCGTTTCTTCGTAATTTTCAGTTGTAGGGGCCTTTTTGCAATTTTTCAAACTTCATTTTTAGTTGCAGGGGTCTTTCTGCCAGTTCGGAAAACTATTAAGAGGGGTTATTTTGTAAATTTTGAAAACTATGAATAAGGGTCATTCTGCAAGTTTCAAAAACTATGGAGGTGTTATTTTGCAAGTTTTGAAAACTACGAACAGGGGGCATTCCGCAAGTTTTGAAAACTATAAACAGAGGTCTTTCCGCAAGTTTTGAAAACTATGAATAGGGGTCATTCTGTAAGTTTTGAAAACTATGAATAGGGGTCATTCTACAAAATCCTAAAACTTGCACATCTGCCTTAAAATTTTTGAACTTGTTGACCCTTTTTTTTTAAAGGACCAGCTATATATTTTTGGTCAAGGACTAACTTGATATTTTTCAAGGGCGAAAAATATTTTTCAATGGCTATTTTAAAAAGTTTTCAATGTAGTCCCTTGGCATTTCTTTTCTCTCATCTCTTCCCTTCCTCAGTAGACTTGGTTTGATGACTAACGACTCATCTTTAACTGTGCAGATGGCTAGAATTAAAGCTGTGACAGTGCTACGAGGGGAACCAAGTCATCAAACCCAGTCGACAAGGAACAAGGATCCTGCGACTAACCGTAGAGAGGTTAATACGTTTTATCAAAACTTTTTTGGTCAAGATCGTGAGCTAGGGTATAATTTTGTTAATCACAATGTGGTAGATGCTAAGAGGGAGAGCGACTGGTCGTCATCTGCTACCTCAGATAGTGATCCTGAAGTTGAACAGTGGTGGGAGGCTGACCATATTGATAATCAACTTCAGGGTGACCAATTAAAAATATATAGAGCCCATTTTCTTATCCCGGATTCAGTCACCCTTTTTCTTCCAAGGAAAGGTGACCGATGAAGCAAACCACCACGAGGTGTCATTGGATTAAGCTTGGAATTATTAAGAGCTGGTCTCCGGGTGCCTTTTGATAATTATGTTCGACAGATGCTCGATGCCATGGGCATTGCCCCTACCCAATTGTCGGCCAATGGATGGAGACTTCTGATAGCATTTCAAAGTTTATTCAGAAGCGCAGGTCTGGATGATCCTACCACCAACCATGTTAAGTATATTTTTGCCATTCACCCACCAAACGGAGAGAAGACAGTTTACTATTACATATCCCAACGAGGGAAGACAGATGACCCTAACCGCCTTTTTGGCATTCCCTCACATGTGAAAGAATGGAAATATAAGCAATTCTGGTGTGGTGGCAGTTGGAAGTATCAAGAAGGTGCCCGTCCAAAGGGCGAGAAGTTAAAGATTAGGAGGTGTTTTGCTTTTTGTGGTACCCCATTATAACGATACCATATCTATTTTCATTATAAAAATTCTTATCAACTGACTCTTTTTTTTTTTTTAGCTCCTTGGACCAAACGCCCGCTTTTATCTCAAAAAGAAAGAAACGACTTACAAGAGATTCAAAGAACGTGAATAATCTTATTGATCGGGAGTAATTGATCCGCCTTGGCTTGTCACCTCCAATACCACCGGAAGGTAACCTTGATTATTACTTTCTGATCTTACCTCATTTAATTAAGCATATGTTTGCTTTCTTACCAGTTTTATTTTCGTGTAGGTCTATTTCCTTTACACCCTACTAAGAAGCAGTTTGCACAACTTGAAGCCAAGATGCCTCTTAAACTCTTTGCGCATGACAGTCCTGGTCCTTCCAAGAAGAAACGGAGTGGAAGTCCTCCCACTCTTGGACCTTTAAAGAGGAAAGCCAGTGATCACAAGAAACTCCTATACGGAAGTCTGTGCCTGATAAGTCTATCTCTGTTCAACCTATGGACGAAGTAGCAATCTCAAAGCCCACTGGAAGTAAGTTGCCCCCAACCTCTCAGCTACCTAGGCGTTTTACCTTTGATAGTACGGGCTTTTAAAGTAGCTCAACATGTGGAGACTATCTTCGTGAATTGTCTCAAAGTGCTGCACGTTTCATGCCCACTAATGTCTTTTCCGAGAGTGTAAAACTTACATATTTCAATGCGATCGCTGTCAGGATTGGCATCATTCTTCAGGTTGGGTTTTACTAAAAAATTTTCTTCTCTTTTTTTTTTTTTTAGACTTTTGAAAGACATGCCTAATCTGTTTTTCTCTCTTTGTCTTTCTTTTTATAGGCGACAGGACCCCTAGCTCAAGGAGAGTCCACTAACATCAACTTTCTAAAGGAGGTCAATCATCTCACTTCTGAGGTTGCTGATTGGAAGGGAAAACATCAAAGTCTGCCTTGACAATTTAACTGAAACAGAGAGAAAGATGGCAGAGATGAAAGAACAGATAGGCAAAATGAAAGCAGACTTATCCGAAGCTAAGAAGGAGGTAGCTATCCAGCATAAAAAGGCAAATGATCTTAGTCAAGAACTTCGGGAGAGGACTGTTACTGAGCAAAATAGGATTGAGAAAGCAATTGCTCGCTTCTGTAGGGGTCGTATTTACCAACAAGTTATGGAACATTCTTATATTGATGGGGTCAATGGGGTGCGTAAATGGTTCCATGATCGCTACACAGAGATTGATCAGTCTCCCATAGCTGAAGAGTTAAACTTGGTGGCAGAGTCTATCTCGACAGCAAACTCTGATCCTGAGCAATTCCATCGATTCACACTCAAAGATGAGGATTATGAGTCGACATTAGACACAGCAGCCTGGGAAGCCAAGCAAGGCGACTCTACCTTATCATCTTCAGATGAAAAGGAAGATGATGAGGCCACTTCTTAGGGGTAGTCGGAGTTCTCTCAACTAGGTAGATGCTTATTTATAGGGAATGATCATATTAAGGCGGTTTTCTAAGCCTTGACTTTATCTTTCATTGTTTTTGTTTTTACTTTAATGCCATAGGTGAGGATTTGTCCTTACTTGGACTACATGGGTGGCACTCTTTTGTCAATTTTGAAATAATAAGAACTCTTAAAACTTTTTCTAGTGTTGAACTTTTTTGCTCCTTTCATCTTCTTGCAGCTTGATCATAAATGAGCTTTAAAGACGTACGATTTGTAATATAATAAATCGAATACTTTATTGATAACCTCGTTATAGGTCTCCCTATGGGAGTTATTACACATGCATAAGTCGTTAGAAGGAGTTATTACATATATAAAGAGATTATGGATAATACTTCTTTAAGTGCTCAACATTCCATGGATGACGAAGCAACCTCCCATCCATGGTGACCAGTCTGTAAGTGCCTGATCGGATGACTGCTTTGACTCGATAAGGACCCTCCCAGTTGGGCCCCAATGCTCCATCAGTGGGATCTCGAGTATTTTGTAGTACTTGTCTCAAAACAAGATCTCCTTCCTGGAAAGATCGGCGCTTAGCCTTAGAGTTAAAATGTCAAGCAACCCTCTCTTGGTAAGCAGCAACTTTTATACTGGTGAGATCTCTTTCCTCCTCAAGAAGATCCAAGTTGAGTTGAAGGGCTCTATGATTAAGCTCTTCACTATATCCCTCAGTGCGAGGTGATGGAAGACCAATCTCAATAGGAATGACTGCTTCTGAGCCAAATGCTAAGGAGTATGGGGTTGCCCCTGTTGCTGTGTGGGTAGTGGTTCGGTATGCCCAAAGTACTTGTGGAAGTTCCTCTGGCCATGCACCTTTCCTAGCATCTAATTTAGTATTGAGAAGATGTTTAATAGTTTTGTTAACAACCTCCACCTGACCATTTGCTTGAGGATGAGCTGGAAAGAAAAAGCATAAAGAGATGTTCAACTTCTTACAGAAGTTCCTAAAGTTTGAGTTATCGAATTGCCATTGTCTATAATGATGGTGTGAGGGATACCAAACCTATAGACAATTGACCTTTTTACAAAGTCTGTGGTCTTCTTTTCAGTAATTGATGCGAGGGGTTCAGCCTCCGCCCACTTAGTGAAGTAATCAATCGCAACAATAGCATATTTAACTCGTCCTTTACCCATTGGAAGAGGTCCAATAAGGTCTAGTCCCTATTGGGCGAACGGCCATGGGGCCACCATCGGCGTCATGTTCTCAGGAGCTTTCCTTGGAATATTGGCACATTTTTGGCACTTGTCGCATCTAGCTGAAAATGCCTTAGCATCATTTTTCATGGTCGGCCAATAGTATCCTTGCCTGATACATTTATAAGCTAGAGATCGACCACCAGAATGGTTACCACATATTCCTTCATGGATTTCTCTAAGGACATAATTAGCTTCTTCTGGGCGAAGACATTTTAAAAGAGGAAGGTTGAACCCTCTTTTGTAGAGAACACCATTAACCATAGTGTACCTTGATGCTCTCTCCCTCACCTTGTTCGCCTCATTTCGATCAGCTGGAAGTTCCCCTGTCTCTAAGAATTTAATGATAGGGTCCATCCAGCACAGGCTACCATTTATAGCCATTGTTCTTTCTGGGGAAAGTTCATACTTTGATATACTATGAGACTCTAGAATGACCATATGAGAGGCAGTTGGTAGTAGGGGGTCTACCCCTGAGGCAATTCTTTCTAAACTATCAGCCTTTGAATTCTCCAATCTTGGGACTCTTATGATGTCAAAACCTTTAAAACTGCAAAGAAAGAAGTTAACTCTATCCAAGTAAGCCATCATGGTAGAGCCTTTTGCCTGATATTCTCTGCGGATTTGGTTAACCACTAGTTGGGAATCGCTATGGATGGCAATCTCTTCTACTCCAAGGGCAACTGCCAACCTAAGTCCTCCAAGGAGAGCTTCATACTCTGCGACATTATTGGTGGCTTTAAAATTAAAACGTAAGGCCACAGCAACTTCTACCCCATCTAGGGTTGACAAAATCAAGCCAGCTCCACTACCAATCTTATTAGATGACCCATCTACGAACAAGACCCATGCCTTTCGTGGATCTATTTCCATAGACATTGGTTGATCATTTGATCCTACACTGGTCTTTTCATCCTTCTTAACTCCACTGCTTGAAAATTCTGCAATGAAGTCAGCGACTGCTTGTCCTTTGATTGATGGTCTTGCAATATAATGTATTTCAAACTCTCCTGACTCAATGGACCACTTGATGAGTCTTCCAGAAAGCTCTGGACGATAGAGGACCTGTCGTAAAGGGTGATCAGTTGGCACCATAACAGTATGTGCTTGAAAATATGGGCGAAGCTTTCATGCAGCAACAACTAAGGCGAGAGCCAGCTTCTCCATAGGAGGGTACCGACCTTCGACATCTATCAAGGCCTTACTCACATAATAGACTGGCCTCTAAATTTCCTGATCCTCACGGATAAGAGCTGCACTAACTGCATATGCGGAGACTGCTAGATAAAGAAAGAGCGATTCCCCTATAATTGGTTTGGAGAGGAGAGGAGGAGAACCTAAGTACCTCTTAAGCTGTAGGAAAGCATTCTCACACTTATTTGTCCATTCAAACTGCTTGCACTTCCTTAAAGCTTTAAAGAAAAGGTGACATTTGTCGGTCGCTCTAGAAATAAAGCGATTTAAGACAGCAACTCGTCCAGTGAGAACTTGTATATCTTTTGGTATTTTGGGAGACTCAAGCTGCATAAGTGCTTGGATTTTATCAGGATTGGCCCCTATCCCCTTTGGGTGACAATAAATCCTAAAAACTTTCCAGAGGATACCTCAAAAGCACATTTAGTGGGATTCAGCTTCATATTGTGTTTTCGGAGGATGTCAAAAGTTGTTCGGAGGTCGTCTACATGGGATCTGGCATCCATACTCTTGGTGAGCATATCATCCACATAAACTTCCATGGTCTTTCCTAGGAGAGGAGCAAACATGGAGTTTACTAACCGTTGATAGGTTGCTCCAGCATTTTTCAGTCCAAAAGGCATCATTCGATAACAGTACAACCCTCTATCAGTGATGAAAGCTGTTTTTTCTTCATCCTTCAAGTACATTGGAATCTGGTTATAACCAGAATAAGCATCCATGAAGCTCAACAATTGGTGGCCAGCTGTGGCATCAACTAGTTGATCTATCCTAGGCAATAGAAAACTATCTTTTGGGCAATGCTTGTTTAAATCTTTGAAGTCGATTCAGACACGTCAATTTTCATTGGCTTTTTTTACCAATACGACATTGGAGAGCCATTCAGGGTAGTTTACCTCTCGAATGATTCCACTTGCAAAGAGCTTTTCTACTTCTAAGGCAATTGCCTCTGAACGGTCCGGGGCTTGGTACCTCCTCTTTTGTCGAATGGGTTGAGCTTGAGGGTTGACATTAAAGCGGTGGACAGCTACACTTAGGTCTATGCCCGACATGTCTTCATAAGACCATGCAAAAACGTCACTGTATTCTAGAAGAAAATCAATCAATTTGTCTTTGATTGGTAGAGGAAGACTCTTACCCACCTTCACTATCTTTTCTGAATTATTCAAACAGATAGGGTCGTCATCCATTCCTTCCATTGGAACTACAGCCTCCCCTTTAACAGGGTCTCGTGGATCCAAACTTTCCATCCTCTCAGAAGGTTCTCATCGAATCATCAATAGCTTATGTGCCTTCTCTTTGAAAGCCATATTGTAGCATTCTGGAGAGGTTCGTTGTTCACCTCTAACTTCTCCTATCCCTGAAGGTGTTGGAAATTTCAAGACATGATGATAGACACCCATTACTGCTTTGAAGTCATAAAGTGATGGCCGTCCAAGAATGGCGTTATAAACACCCGGATGATCTACCACGAGAAAATTCACCATCTTGGTTGCCTATAGGGAGCCTTCTCCCAAGGTCATTGGTAACGAAATTACTCCTTCGGGAATAACCTTTCCTCTTGCGAATCCCATCAGAGAAGTTTGGATGTCTCTCATATCTCTACGGTTAAGACCCAATCGATCAAATGCATCCAATGACATTATGTCAGCTGAGCTTCCGTTGTCAACCAATACTCTTCTTAACCTTTTATTGGCCACAATTACTGTGAGGACCAAGGCATCACAATAAGGATGATGGATACCCTGCGCATCTTGAGATAAAAAAGAGATAACGTCATGATCCCTAACATTGGTGGAAGAGGCTGTCAAGTTGACTTCATAGCGAGGGAGGTCATATCTTGCTTGCCTAGCTAGGTGCCTTCGGGCTTGGGCACTCGGACCGGCCACTACTCTCCCAAAAATCGTGGCTACTTCTTCTAATGGTTCTTTCCCTTTGTCATTCTTGCTAGATGGTTCAGGGGGACGATAAATGTATTCTTGTAGCTGGCCATCCTTGATAAGACCCTCGATTTGTTTCCTCAGTTCAAAGCAATCTGCAGTGTTATGACCATGAGCCCGGTGGAAATGACAAAACTTTCTCTTATCTCTTGCTCTTGGATTCGACCGTAAGGGGGCAGGTTCTTTCAGTAGACCCTTATCTTTGATTTCCTTCAAGATATCTTGCTGTGGCATGTTAAGTAATGTGAAAGTACGGTGCTCCTCCTGGGGTCGATCATGATGCTCTTGGCAGGGTTGGGTGGATGGCCCTTGCAACAAGAGACGATCATTTCTAAATGTATCTCGCGCGGAGCGTCGATCCGAGGTTGACCTCCGATTTCTATCATGATGTTCTCTTCTGTGATTGTCATATAGTCGTCTATCTGTACGTGAGGAATTAGGTATCACCGGAGTCTGCACAGGGTAATTTGCTTGATAAATTTTCTCTGCATTAGCATGGCTAGAGATCCTTGCCAATGCTTCTTGGTACGTGTGTGGGAGGTTAACAGAGAATTCCCATGCTAGAGGGAGCTCCCCTTTGATTCCTTAGACCAAACCTTGCATAGCATAACCATCATTAAATTGATCCACTCGAGCGACCTCCTGCTAGTACCTGTCCACAAATGCACGGAGTGATTCATTACGACCTTGCTTGATTGAAAGAAGGCTCTGTGCTGGTCGACTTCTTGTTTTCATATTGCTAAAGTGTGTGAGAAAACTACGAGCAAGAGAGAAAGTTCTACACATTATTCCCCCTGAGACCCCTTGTATCTCCATATGAGAAACAAAAGAGTCTAAATGTTCTCGGGGGTCAGTTGTCCCCTGGTAAAGTTCAAGTTGTGGCATCCGAAATCCGTATGGGTATCTTTCCCTAAGAATATCTTCAGCAAAGGGTGACTCCCATTGTGGATGATCATCCTCTTCTCCTCCTGAACGCTTAATCAACTTCTCCAGTTTATGAATTTTTTCATCCATTTCTCGCTTGAATTTTGCATAATGATTATCTGATGTTTCCTCTTCTGAGACATCCATTGGAACAACATCTGGGCGATGATCCTTAATTCTAGATGGTGAGTTGGAGCGATTTCTTTTTGACTGGTAGTTGCCCCTTGGAGCGTAAGGACTATGATAAGAATAGGCTGGATGATCAACATTACTTCCTTTTGGTCTTTGCTCAACACTTGTATGACGTTTTTTGTTTAAAGAGTGACGAAGGTCAACTGCTGCCAATCGTTCTTCAGATATGACGAGTGGAGGAAGGGGAGTCTTTGGGCGACCATCCCCTCCCTGAATAATAGGATGGGAAAGATTTGGTTGAATGACCCGATGGAGAGGTAATCCAGTGGTCTGTGCAACCAGGTCAGTATGTCCACCAACATCCGTCGAGACATTAGGTACTACCATAGCATTCCTTGGGTTATTTCCAGCAGTATTCACAGCCTGTTGAGTACTATGTCCAAAAGCTTGGTTGAACATAGTCACCATACGGTTCATTTGTTCACTAAAAGTCCGCATGGTATGCTCCATGGTTGTCAATCGACTCGTCTTGCCTTTCTTCGGTCTCCTAAGTGGAAGTCGGGGTTGCTTGGGGTTAGGGCCCATCTCAGAGGATATTATTAAAGCTCTCCCTATATCAACTACCCTTCGACGTCGGGGAGGTGCTTCTACCTCGATTTCTTCGTCAACCTCTAGGGAGGTTGAGTGTTAGGATGCATGACTCATGATGTGTTTGATTATGTTTGGATGGGAGTAACAACTAAAGAGGCTTAGATTGTCGTTTCCCACAGACGGCGCCAACTGTTGATGCACGATTTCCAGACGGCTAGAAAGCGGGTTAGAGCTTGAATTGTACGTCGGGTCCAATCCTGAAAACAAAGAAAATAGTCAGGGGTGCCGGCGAAAACCCTCCGACGCCCAAGTCAGCTTCCGGCACACCGGAATTTTCTAGGAGAATTTCCTAGATAGAGAAGCTCTCAAAAGCAAAGGGAATTTAGAGAGAGAAAGAGTTTAGAAAAGCGTGCATACCTTGAGTAAAAATTTAGAGGGTTTATAGAGGCATTAGGAGGAGTCATTATGGGACCTAGATAATAGGCCATATATTGGGTTTCAGTAATGGGCTTACTGGGTTAGGTGTAAATAAAGCTCAATTATGTTATGACCATAACATATACACACACACACTAAAATCAAGAATTTGAAATTATAAAATATATGGAGGATCACATATGATATTAATCCATTAAATTCTAAAAAATAAAGTTTATTTATAATCATCTTGAACACCTCCAATGGAGGAAACAAAGATTAATTAATCGGACACATATTTAAACAAGATTAATCCAAATCTAAAGCTACTCTACAAAAACTATAGAGAGCTTGCTTCAGTTGAATCAAAGTTTACAAAACTAAGCGGTTCCCAAAAAAAAAAAAAAAAAACCCAATCCCTATCTTCACCTGCATGGTGATCATCAAATCTATCGAACTCACTGTAGTTACTTCATGGACTTATGACTTAGACGACTTTGATGATGCTGCGAGTTTTGCTAAGACACCAATTGCCTGCGAGTTGACGTATGTGCATGGCTCTGTCTTGGGTGAATCCCATCGTTTGTCATTGTAGTTATCATATCGGTCAGGTCCTCCCAGAATGGCTCCAGTTAGCTCATGAGGGTTTGCCACGTTTTTGTTGAACCAGTTAACGAAGCTCATGGGACAGCTCATGTCCTGGTTTGGTGACAATTTTGGGACTGAAGCGCCCCTGTGGTGAGCTTGTGTTGGCGGATTTTTGCCGAAGCCTACCATGTATGACCTTCCTTGTGGATTATTCCCCAGTAAGTAATCCATCTGGGCACAATTTCAAGTAACCAATGTAGTCAGTTTCACTATATATATATATATATAAGTTCTGAAATGAAAACATATAGCTACTGCAATTTGCTTGAAATTAATTATGTGCATGTGTCCAATATTTTAGCTAGGGTTTTGATTACCGAAAAGGGATATACATAAATATACCTGCTTTTTAGCAAAAGCCATGAGGTGGGTAGAATCGAATTGTTTGTTTCCACAAGAGATCTTCTGTTTATGTCTGGCAAGCACATCACTGTAGACGCTGAATAGAAGAGCTGTGCCTGTAACATATTGAGTGTTGGCTCCATCCCTCATGTGAACCAAACCACCTAAAATCAAATGGTCCAGACTTGTTAATATATATGCATGCCAATTAGCTTGCTCTATATATATATATATATATATATGAAGTACCTGGACTCATGTAAACTTGGTGGTAGGGGCTGTCAGGAAGAACTGAGCAAATATAACTGTCAGCTTGGTGCTTGTATGTCACCAAACTTTTGTCTCCTTGGAAGAACAACTGCAGTTCCAAGGAAACAAACCAATTGTTGAAAACTTAATTTGATTAATCCATCGATTTATACATACTACCAAGGCACGTAGGGTATCTTGGATAACAAACCTCAGAGAGAAGAATTTGTGCTCCAGCGTATTTAAGATCCCAGCTGAACTCGGCAACGCTAGCACTAATGCCCTCGTCTTTTACGTACTCTAAATACTTTCCCTTTTTGGTGGCCATGTACATCCATGTTGAAGCCCACATCAACTCATCCTGCGCTTCCATAAAACTCAATTAGTGGTTTGAATAAATAAATAATTTCGATGAATGTCTCATTTTGACCAGAGCAAAGCCATATATAGGCAGAAGCATCCTAATTAATTAAGATATATTTTGTTTTCAAGTTTTTGACGTCGACGAAACATTTTAAAATGATTTAACTTTTTATAAAACGTTTAACAAGTTTTCGATAAGCCACTCCAAAATAGCTAGCCTCTAATAAGGCTCTTCTAGTTGAGATAAAGAGAGAGTGTGTACATTATAGCCGGAGAAAGAGCAATAGAAGGGGCATTCTCCATCGAAAGTTCCTTTATGTGAATTAGCAAATTGAAACAGCTGCCAGTAAAAGAAAGAAAAATTTTTAAATCGAACACATATATTGATATGCTATATAAGCTACGAGCTTAAACATGCATGGGAAAGTAGAGTTAAAAATTTTGATATCAGATATATAACAATATATATTATATATATATACATATGATATATGTTTACCAGTTTGGCTTTGTTGAGGAGACGACGGGCATAGCGACGATCTGTTCCCCTAAAAACAATAGAAGAAGCAGCCATAGCCGCGGCAGTTTCAGCTGCAATCTCAGTTCCAGGTGTTTTGGTATCAATCTTCATAACTGTTCTCGGTGTCTTCATTTTTTCTGGTGGCATCCAACATTCGTGATCCTTTACCGCGTCTCCAACCTTGATTATATATTATAATAACCAACAAACAATTAAGCATCACTACTTAGTAATCAAATCTTAATTATGTTACAAAAATAACTATAACTGTGGACTTACATGCACATATAATCGGTTTTTTCTAGAGCTAGCTTTGAGGAAATAATCAGTTCCCCAACGGATAGCAGCATGGACATTTTTTAGCTCTCCAGCTGATTGTAATTCCTTTTCACAGAAGATGGCACCCCATGCCAGTGTGGTGATTGTGAAAGCCATTGGGAATCCATACTTCACATTGTCTCCAGCATCATAATATCCCCCAACAAGATCCACCTACAATAAATTATAGAGGTACCCAAAAAAAAAACAACAATTAACCGATTATATTATATCTTCATAGTAATCTGTATTGAGAGGGAAAGCGATGTTTGCACATACATACATTTACTTGTTTTCCATCTTCAAGACCAGAATCTCCTCTCCAAGCTGGTCTATGGTTGGCAGGAAGCTTTCCTGATCTTTGTGCCTCAAGGAAAATGATGGATTTGGTGAGGGCATCCTTATAGTCTAAATAATGACCGTTTACAGCAATCAAAAGTCCTTGAAAGAGAGCCACCCATGCCACGATGATTGCCATTGATGGTTTTAGAAAGGAACCCATTAACACAAAATTACTAGATCGATCTAAAAATCACAATAACACGCAAGTATAAGATCCAATGGCGGGAAACCCATGGAAGTCAGTTATTGACGGTTAATGCATGTGGTTGAAGTCTTTCAGGTGCCTTAACGTTTCCTAATACTAAACAATTTCAATTTATGGAGAATATTTAAACAAATCTCCTTCGCTTGAGCTCCAAAGATTTATTGGCTATTTGAGGCTTGGATATTATAGTAGAGAATCCGATGTTTCATCCTTAAGTTACCTAGCATGCTTTTCGGAAAAACACAAGTTTATATTTAGTTAGGGCTTTATTTATTTATGAAAATTAATTTTTGCATTTTGCTAATCAACCTTTTCATTAATTATATATTGTTGTTATAAAGAAATTATTTTGTAGTGGTCAAGTAAATTGAATTATACTTTTAGTGATTAAAAACTATTTGAATATATTTCTGTACTAAGTTATCAAATATATCTTTAACAAAATCTAATGAATTATCTATATAACAATTTTTCTTATAACACTCAACTTTATTTTTTTAATAAAAATTATTATTCTTTAATATTAAAATTTGAAGAATAGCCTTTATACTATAATGTTTTTTTATTTTTTTTATCACACCTTTTGTTTCTCTGATCTATTTGTAAAAGCAATGCATGCAGTGAAAATTTATAGAAGGTTATAATATTTATTATAAACAAGTTGAAGAAGTACAATTGTTGCTCTTTATTCTGAAGTTATTTTAAACCAATTAGAATTTTTTTATCTCCAGGTCTTTAAAAATTGGACAAACAATGAGTAACAATTATTAAAATTATAAACTCTGGAAGCTTGTAAAATAGGAAGAAGGAAGAAGTTTTTTTAGCTTGTAATTTTGGGGAAAAATGAGAGAATTGGTTGCAAATGTGTTTTACATATTTAAGATAGATTATTCAACTTAGTTTATCATTCTTTTTCATATTTTTTATTTGAATGATTCATAACTGCAATTACAAACCCCTACTATTATGATATTGGATATATATATTCATATTATTAAAAAAAAAGTCCTTATTTTCGTTTTAACAAAGGGACGGGAAAGAAGGCATGCATTAGCAGGTCTATGAGAAACTATTAATTTGCAAGGAAACCATATAAAAAAATCTACAAATCTTGAATTTTTGTGTTATTTATTTGATCTTTTTAAGCAATTTCATTTACATTATTCATAACCCGACTAAAAAAATAAATAAATAAATAAAAGTGGTTATTCCCTTTTGTATCTCGTCGGTTATTTTAGCTTGAATTTTTTATTTACTTGAATACCACAATAAATTATATAGAGTTTTGACCACGCCATGATAAGTAGAAGAAATTGCAAAATTATATAATAGTAAAGAAAATATTATTAGGGTATTCAAGGGAATGATAATACAACAGTAATTTTCTCTGTGTATAAAGAATAATAATGAGAAAAGATATAATGGGACAGCCATTCTTTTGCAACTAATCCCAAAAGGCTACAAAAGAATCATATTTCTTCTTGTTTATATTTATCTATCCTAATGACCTGTATGACCCCTGCAAAGGAGTTTCAAAGCTTGCAGCAGATTCTGTGATTGCCTGGCTCTGCCTCCTCTGCTATAGCTAGAAGGGTAATATCAATTAATGATACAGTTACAACTTAGGATGCAAGTTCTTCAAACACCAAAAACCACTAGCCACCTCATAAGCGAGACAACGTAGATTGGATATGAACCAGTTTAACACCTCCTTATCATACTAGCAACATTTCTGCCAATCTCTTCTTTTGTTTGCTCTGAGACAGGAACATCTCCAATGTACATGTCAAAGAAAGCCCCTAAAGTAAAATTACACAACAATCTCCGTTAACATTGTGATTCGAGGTCACAGCATCTTTCTTAGAGAAGCTAACTAGTAAGCTAGTTCTCTGATTCAAAGATGTATTCAATTTGTGAAGATGGTTTTGACTTACTACATAGTTCCTTGCTCTTAACAGCTCCTATCCGGTTACCTCCAACTGCACAAATTTTTTTTTTGGACACCGTAAGTTGGATTTAAGTAATTTATAAAAATAAAAATAAAAATAAAAATAAATTGCAAGCGTTAACTTGTCCACTCAGCTCTCATCCTAATAGTATATGACAGTGCAATATATAATTTGCACCTAATAAAGTAACGTAATTGCATCAAGTCAAGAACACAGGAAAGCGGGTAAACTTTTAGCCCTAGATTTGAATTTTTAGAATAAAAATTTTATTGAACACCTATCAGATTTAATTTAAATATAAGCAGATCTTATTGGTCGCACAATTTGTAGAAATCCTCTTAATATCTTGAAATCGATTTAACCCTCCCCTGTAATCATAAAGACCTCCTTTGAAGGTTCATAGGATTTACTAGAAACTTCCACTACAGGGGGGTCTCTCCTCATTTTACAAACCAAAGAGGCAAAGAGGTCTGTGAGTAAATAGTCCGAGCCTCATGGGTTGTGAATAAAAATTACCCATTTTGACATGCTAAAGTAATGGCTTACTTTCAGTAATTAATTGTCCGTCAGCAGTTCGTCGCAAATGAATTGTAGTTCCCTGCAATATTCCATGGAAGTTAACATAACTTAAGTTACCAATGACATAAACAAAGGGAGGAGGGAAGTAGAAAGGAGTGACATTGAATAGACGATTACCTGAGGTAGTGAAATATCATGTGTGAAGTAAGAACCAAATTTTCTCAAGCAATGATAATCAGTGTTTGGATTTGTCTAATATAAGATGAGAAAATTTCAGGAATCAGCAATACTATAAAGTAGGAAAACTTAATAAATTTTCTATACGCTGGTAAATTACCTTCTCTAAACGAGCACGAAGGGATTTCTCAAAGGCACTGCCATGCATACAGATAAAGCAATGAATGAGAAAATTAACACTTCATGCTGGCAATTATGCATCTTGGAGAAAAAACAAAGCTATTAACAAAGATCTCATGGGTGAAATCTTTCGACCATGGAATTTTCATAATAATTAGTTTGCAACACATTCTACTGATAAGATTATTCAAACGTCTTTTTTCAGTCAGAGGCCTAAAAGACAAAAATCCACCAAAATCTAGAGTGTGCAGACAAAAAAATTTAGCTTACTCCTTCACTGAATTAATTTTCATTCCATTGCAATTAATCACAAGCCTCACGCTCATATCAATATCTTCCCTGCACCACCACAAAAATAAATAAATTAAATAATTTTTATAAATTTTATAAATTTTTTAAAAAATAAATTCATTACATTGTTAGATAATAGATCAAACATCGGTAGCAGAGCCATTAAATTCAATCTAGAATAATTCTAAATTCATGACTGCAAGCAAACAATTCATCCCAAGGTAGTCATGCTTAACAACCCCTAGCTAGCTGAAAATATTAATTACCTAAGTAAACTGTGTGTGAAGAATGAACATTGTTCATATACCTGAGAAGATCCTCATAAAAATCTTGCCGTTTGTTCAGTTCACCCACTGGTATAGATGCATATTTTGGACCCAATTTCTCACACAGAGTGCCAGGATGAACATCTGCAATCAAGATCAAGTACAAGTAGATGATTGAATGCATATGATGAGATCATATTGCAAAAGCAATGTTATAATCTGAGAAGCATCAAGTTAGACCATAATACTTACAAAAACCAAATGCATAAACCTTCATAGATTTAATTTTAACAATTTTCATAGTTCTGGATCCAGTTCCAACAAGGACCTGTGGAAGTATTTATATGTTAAGCAAAATTGAATTAGGAGACCATTTGACAAAGAGAAGCAGGAGAGGCAGATGAAGCTATTCTGTGAATTGTACCCAAAAGTTTAGATATATAGTAAATCAAGAAACTAAAACCAGTAGAAATTTTATTGAAGAAGAATCAAAGAAACATTAAGTAAGCTATTTTCTGCCCCATCAGTGATTGCATAAGATTCTAAAATATGTAGTTTGTCACATGTAGTTCATATTATTTCAATTTGTATCCATAGCAATGGATTTTCTGGTGTTTACCTCAGAAGTTAAACTAGAATTATCTTCTGTGTCTAAGACATCCAATGTCACTGGAAACTCTATGCCCGTTCTGGGCTCTACAGCATGTCTTCTCTGGTTCAAGTTGGGAAAAGATAAACTGCCACATCGATGGGGCTCTACCTCACAAGGCCTCTGATCCATGCAATCAATCATTTGCACATCAGTGGTATCTAATGGAACAGCCAGTACCTTTGAAGATCTGATAGTTTTTATCACTAAAACAAATTAATGCTAGTAAACCAACACCAAACAAGCATCCATAAATGAAAAAAGAAAAGAGAGAAAGCAAGAAAAAAGTAAGTAAATCATAATCCAACATGAGAACCTACTCATCTCAAGTGATATAAATGACTTACATGTTATCAAATGGTGGGATCACAGCCGCAGCCAATGAGAGCACACATGATTGGAGTCCTTCTCCTTCTCTAAACAGTTGTCTAATGGCAGAACTAGAAACCTTGCTGAAAACTACAGGGGTGGCTGATTCTAATTTTGAATTAGAACCGAAATGAAATCCAGCAAGATTATGATCACAAGAAGTAACTTGCTTAACTTGTGAAGAAGACTTGCAGCTCCCAGGTGTTGAACCATACTGATTGCCTGCTATTCTCCTACTTAAATTTGAACTTGACCCACTTGTGAACCAAAATAGAAAGGCACCCGCAAACTTCGAAACACAGTTAAAAGCTTCTTGTAGTGTTTGGCTCCCAGGGACATGTAAATAGCTAGAGTGGGAAAACAAATGACTCCCTAAACTACGCGTGAAGAAAAACTCTGTAGGTAACATGTAAGAATTTCCTCCATCAAAATCCATGAAAAAGAACCAATCATTCCGCATCTTGTTTTGTATCCTTAGCTAATGCTCAAATCAGAGACCTCCAAATTTGTAAATGGGCAAAATGTGTATACAAGAACCAACTGATACAGATATAAACCCCTGCATTAAGTATGCAAACTCTCATTTATTCATAAAAACAACATAAAGTTGGATTCCAAAAATTTCATTTTTGCTTTAATTCTAAATTGGTTTTACAAAAACTTAGTGTTGGAGAACCATAATTCATCAAATCAAATTCATTAAGTATTAGATATGAACCAAATGTTATCTGATATTGGTTTCTTTTAAATCCATGAAAAAATTGACAACATATCTAATCAATGCAAAGCAATATAAAAATATCAAGAAAACATACATTAAACCATCACAAAACTCACAGCCTTTTCGTTAAAAATAAGAAAACAAAAAGCTAAGAAGCTGATTTCGCAATTCCGATGATATAAACATAAAGAAAGAAACCCAATTTCTTGTAACCTAACATTAATACGAATATAAACTTTCTTACAAAAATAAAATAAATATAAGGGTAAACTTTTTTTTTAAGAGAAAAATGATAAAGCTCTGATTTTGGTCCTGTATAGAACGTTAAAAAGGAAATGCCAAGCTAATTTTCAAAAAGGGTTTTTTTTTCCAAAGTACCTTTAATCATTTCCTTTTCTTTTCTCTCAAATTTTCCAGCGAACCAAACAGAAAGTGGAGGAAAAACAAAACATGAAGTCAGAAACAAATTAAAAACAAAAAACGCACCTTGGAATTGTCAGAGGCAAAAGAACGAAAAAACAAGGATTTGGAAGAATCAAAAGAGAAGAAGAAGCTTTGATCAAATATAAGTTGGTTTCTGCATTCCAAGAAATTAGGGAATCCTTTTTTTTTTTTTCAATTTTTACTTTTCTCTTCAGGTGATGATTTAAGGAAGAAAGTGGGAGGAGAGAGAAAAGAATATGCTTGGTTTAAGGAACTGGCACAAGAAACAACGGTTCAGGGCCCCTAATCTTGAGGGCAATTTAGGAAATTAATAAATTATTTCAGATTTCATTACTAAATATAAACTAAATAAATTTATTAACCGCCCATTTTGCTTGTTAAAATATTGGAAGATTTTATTAGTTTCCAAATTTATACAGCTCTCCTTCTCTCCCAATATGAAGCGCCCATTTCATTTAAAGTCGGAACACACGATTCTTTGGTTTTAAAAAAATAGGGATATAAAAAATAAGAAAAATATTTTCCTAAAATCTGAAAACAAAAACAAATAAAAAATTGTTTTCTTCATTTTTCATAGACATTATTAACTCTAAAAACACTTTTGTTATCATAAAAACATACTTTAAGAAATTAAACCTGATATATATATATATATATATATATATGTATATATATATATATATATAAAATTAGTAGAATTTCTTTAATCAGACTTTGGAGGACAAAAGGGGACTTGGAGACACCGAAGCAACAAAGGGTACATAATAATCTTCGCTGAAAGTGCCAAAGAGGCCACCGCATGTGCTATGCATTTTGCACCGAATTGTGGAACTATTCAATAAATTGTTTTTTTTTTTTTTTTTTTTTAAGTGGCATGGTTCACCACCTAATAATCTTGGAATTGTTTGCCAAATCGGTGCATCACTTTACTGGTGGACCACCGTCATGATGTGCAACCGACCAAATGTGATGCTTGGTCCGAGTTGCGAACCATGACCAATCCACTAGCTAGCCATGGACGTATTTGTTTTCATTAGCCTGTCCCGTAGTTGACACAAACTTTGACCAATTCGATTTTGTTTTGTAATCGTACAAAAGGGGATGAAAACTACTCCGAATAATCTTCGATTTAACTGTTGAAGGTACCCAATTTGCGAGAAAGACATTGAAATGTCACCGGCATTGGCTGCTACTTGTCAATTGTAACGTCTATTTGTTTTTTTGTTATTAACTTTTCTATTTAACTAATAATTAACTTTATAATTAGTGTTTGTAGTCGTAAGAGTATGAACATCAGAGCATATCAAATTGAATATTCCAGCTTAGTCATGAAAGTGACTTGCTATAACACCAATGGAGCTCTGATTGACTGGGTATCCAAATCTCAGAAAAAGTGAAGGATTGCTCCAACTACAAAACAGAAACAGAACCATGATAGCCAAATCAGTCCAAATGAAATCTACCTGCCATATCAACTATCAAAAAGTGGCTATATCAACCCACCTGGAAGAATATTTCAGGCATAGCACCGTCTTTTGGTTTTGAGCAACCAAGATTCTGTCAAATAATAATTATCACATACCCAGGGCTTTAACTATGGTACATCGGTTATACCGATATATCACTTTTTTAAATTTTTGTATAAAAATCGTAAACATGAGTGTAAAAATTATAAATGAAACTATTTTCGATTTTTTATAAACTAGTGTAAAAGTTATAAATCATTATATAAAAGTCGTAAATGAAAATTTACAACTTTTTTTTTCACATTTACGATTTTTATATAAAGATTTACAACTCTTACACTGAATTTATAAAAAATTGACAAATAATGTACCGATACATCGGATGTACTGTAGATGAACCCCATACCCAGATGGGATTTTGAATAATAATTTATAGACTTGAATGATGCTTTCTTACAAGCCAATAGATTAGTTTGGTTTAAGTTGACCCTTTGAGTGAAAGAAATCTTTCACAAAGACAGGCAAGAATACTTATAGACAGTGAACTATATTAGGACAAACTATAAGGTACTTTGGTGGTAAGTTTGATGCCTGCCATGAAGAATAATTTTGGGAGATGTTTTTCTTAATACAAATAAGCATTCAATAAAATCATGTGGAAAAATTTCTTCGTCCTTCAACTGTGTAGAAACAAATGAAATTCAAAACTTTGCCTATGGAATGTGATATGCCAGCAGTCAACAAATGGGGTGTTTGATCCAACTTTGGTATCCAAAACCTGACCAATTCAAAGAAACTGTTCTGTTGTCACAATAAGCCAGCCTCAAAGAGATTTCTCCGTCTCAACGTCTCATCTACTAGCTTGAAAGTTTTTTTCACAAGCTTCTGATCGAGGGCAGTGGTTCTGTAGATCTTGAAGACCCGGTCCACACGATCGGGAGCTGTGCTTTGAAAATACAACTCTTCAAATTTCTTTTTGACAAACCTGAATGGAAAGTTCCGATAATGGATGATTGTTATAGAATGAATACAGGGAAATAAACTAAAC
This sequence comes from Boswellia sacra, assembly GCA_013180625.2. Classification (NCBI taxonomy): domain Eukaryota; kingdom Viridiplantae; phylum Streptophyta; class Magnoliopsida; order Sapindales; family Burseraceae; genus Boswellia; species Boswellia sacra. The sequence goes on along the minus strand of SNVD02010928.1, from coordinate 156,264 downwards.
AACTACTTAAGGCTCAAACAAACTTGATTATCACCTAGAGAATTGCTGAATTTTCAAAAAGAAATCAATTAAATAAGTTGTACATAGCTCCAGGAACTATAAACTAATAGATGTGATATTAAAGATGGATGTAAATTAATGAAAACTTAATGCAAACCCCAGCGTCGGAAATTTGCAAAGTGGGGTTATTGCAAAAGGTGGCACAATAACTTTTGAGGAGAAGCTGCTTAGGGCCTAAAATAGCCCCACGTCCAGAGAAAAGGACTAGAAAGACATCAACTCTTACTCATATGCATGTTCAATCTCTTGTTTTCCTGTTGACACCGGCTGGTAATCTTTGAACCACTCGCAGACATTCAGTGGCACCTAGAGAATGTGGAAAATTAGAAACCCAAACTGACATAAAATTTTCACTTACAGATAGATTCTCCATTTGCACTTACTTTTAGAACCTTCTTTTCAAATAAATCAAACTTGTTCAGAAACAGCATGAAGGATGTTTTCTGCAACAAGGAAACCAAAAAAATCTTAAGAAAAATTCCAACCATTTCTGTCAATACATGTACGCAACCAATCAAGCAAAAAGGCAGACATGCAAAGGAGAAGAGGCATAAAAGAGAACCTCAAAACATGGTTGCTTCAGAACCCAGTCAAAGAGTTCTTTCGTCTCCATCATGCGGTTCTTTTGTTCATCCTCGAAGAGTGTTTGATCATACCTGAATCACCACAATCACCAGATAAGATTTTTTTTTCTTTTTCTATTGTTAGAGCTGTTTTAGATGTCAACATATATGGGTGGTGATTTAAATCAACTGAGGGTCCATCCAAAAATTGTGCCACCCAAATTTCAGCAGCTATACAATTTGACAGTATTGCCCAGCACTTACAGAAATCACTGCCAAAATGGAAAATAGTTCAGAACTTTCTTATTGATAAAAATATTTCAAAAGCAATTAAGGACTTCTATACATAGACAGGCCTTTCAATCGTAAAAATTATTTGTTAAGGTCTGCAAAACCCAAGATGACATACAAAAGCAAAGGAGAAACAAAATCACGTTCCAAGGGAAAACTCGCTTCCAAAATCCAGAAGATAAAAGGACACAACACAAAATTTTGGGACTATTGGGAAAAATTTATTCCCTCTGAGCAAGACATGGTGAACCATCTTCAGCCCAATAGGGTAGAAGGAGACGGAAAGAGAACAGAAGAGAAGAAGATGATGACTGATAAAGTTGGAAACAAGCTCAAATCTCAAAAGTCTAATAGCACATTGTTGAAACCACTGATCCCATACATTTAAATTATATGATAGGGCTTAAAATTGCATGTAAGGTCTAAAGTCAGGCATAAAAGGTATAAGGGCTGAATGGAAGCGATGGCATTCTTACTCGCTAATAGCAGCACAAAATATTACAGCTGTAACACCTTCAAACAGATGGATCCATTTCCTTCTCTCATTTCTCTGGCCTCCAACATCAAAGAGTCTGTATACTTCACCACTTTTCTTATGCTCTCCTACAGGGCTGCCAAATCATGGCCAAAAATGAGTCACCAGTTGAAGTATAAAGCAAGGTACGAAGAAAAAGAAGAATTATTTGCTTCCAACCACAGATGTAATTTGCTCAAAATCCACTATAACCTGCACCATAATACCATACGTGCAAAGAAACATGGAAATATAATTTCATCCTTTCTACAGACATCCTTATGTTGGTGAAAATAAATTTATCTTAAAAATGGCCAAAATAAGCATATTCAGATTGTTGGATGGAAAGAAAACAAACAAGAAATATATGCAGCAGCAGCAACGTGAACTGTCACTATCACATAAGATGGTTGTTCATCAGCAACAGTTGAGTAAAATATTTACCTGAACTGAATCTCTACAACACCAGTGGTACGAACTCTTGCATAGAGAACATCCTCCTGCCACACCAAAAATACAATTGTTGGACAGGATCTTTAAATTCATGATACATTTCTTTGGTGCCTTCAGAAATAATAATACAAGGAAGCTAAAATACAATATCATAAATAGCATTTACTTCAAAAATTGATTAAAAAGTTTGATAAGAGACGTAATTTGTGTGATTAATAATTGTATGCTTGCTGTCTTCAATAGTAAAACTTATCTCCCATACTTTCCAAGCTATGCTACCAATTACCAACAACAAACCAGAAGAAAGTTATAGACACATTAAGGAAATTAAATCATAATAAACTTGATCTCTGTGAGAAAACAAGCCCAAATATTGTTTTAATTATGATGTTTTTATTATCTCATTCTTCACATAAAGCTAATTCATCATGCCATCCTAATTGACACCTGTGCCCTACCCAAACATTCTAATTCCTTCCGCAAAGAGGGGAAAAAACACAGATATTGTAATAAGTATACCTTTGTTGGAACATAATTTGTGTCAGACAATCTTTGCAAATTTTCCATGAAATAGTTTGCACAGTCTGGAAGTTGGAGTTCATTACCCCGAGCATATGTTTCCTAGAAGTACACAGGCACAGATGAAAATAAACACTAGAATCTTAAAAGTTTGTGGCAAATATAAGTTAAATTAAAAGAGCTAAACAACTGAAATGAAGAAATGAGACAATACAGCAATCAGTATGTCTTATCTACATGATGCAACAGTCACCTGAATTGCAGGATCAGTCCACAGAGTTTCTATCTCCTGTGCAAGTTCTTTTGTCAGACGTGGAAAATCCAAACTCCCCCCAATTGCTGATATTTTTTCGCCAATATCCTGGTAGAAAATGCCAGTTTATGGATGTGGTGAACAAAATGCTGAGAACAGAAGATTTCATTGGAATAAAGCAAAATTTATTTGCTTACCATGACCTTTGTGAGAATAAATGCTATTTACAATAAATTCCTTACTCATAGCAAAAGAACACTTTTGATGGAAGTAGAAGAGAAAACCTCTGAAAGGAAATGTAATAGCAAAGAAAAATGAATGCAAACCTTATTTTCACTGGATAAGACATACTTCAAGGGATCCGTTTCGTTCTGGGCCAATTCCTTCGACCCATCATACAAAATCTGTTCAACCATATTCACTACACTTTATATCGAGGACAAAGACTTGCCATATTCAGTTCTAATAAGAAAATTACAACTCATCCGTTATAAAACTGATATGCTTCACTAGAAACAGCTGACACCACGCACACTTTGTTATTCAAAAGGGAAATAACCAACACACCCTTTCAAGTATTGCGTACTTTTATAGTCTGATAAACATTGGCATGGATGACTGATATATAACTCTTCAGCTCTGCCTCATCAAAGCCAGTTTGGAAGAGCAGTTTGATCTGTATAAAATCATACACAAGAACAACAAATATGCATAATCAGCATTGCTGATACAAGACAATACACTTCTATAAAGGGACTATCATTAGTATCTCTTGCCTGCTTAAAAATTGTGGACTTCCCGGACTCCCCAGCACCTTAACAACAAAAAATGTATAATGTCAATTTGAATGAACTTAAAAAGGAAAAATGAAACAAAAAATGACTAAATGCTGCCAATAACAAGGACTATAAGAAACATAAGCAAAATATTAGCACATCACAAGAAGTCCCCAAATGTGCAGGCATTTCAGTGAGGGTCATTCTAAAAACTGGTAAAGGAAGGAGATTGATTAGAAAGTTTGTAAAATAGAGAATAACAAGGTGGGAGAATATCAACAGGGTAAAAGGATATAGGAGTAACTTTTTATCATTAGCAAAGGTTTCTATTTTCCAACAAAAGCTATGTACTATATCAAAGTTTTTATCTACGCAAATGGTTGAAAGCCAATGTCACAGAAACACTTATGATGCCAGCAAGCTGCCTTCAGAAATTAAGGATGCTATCTTGAAACTTCAACAGCTTTAACTGGAAAATATATGATTAGTTCCACACAAAAAAAAGGATAGAGATAAAATTCAATGTAACGAGTAAACAATGGTCCCAGGTTCTACTCACCAAGTAGTAGAAGTTTCTGAATATGCTTTTCAGCCTTTGTCTCTTGTTCAATACGCCTTTCAATTTCTGCAGTCTGGAAATGCAAGTAAAACTTAAATTGAAGCTCAAAAGTTGCATTAAAATATGGGCAAATTGAGAAAGGGAGACAGGAAGGATGATTAGAGCATATTATTCATCCAGTTACAAAGAGTTGAATTAGTAGCACTTAGCAAAATGGCATAGAAGTATGTTTTCACCTGAGAATTCTCTTCAGAATCAGCTGCATTGTAACGACGGTTTCTGCTGCAGAGTAGGCCCATGTTTCCTGTTAAAGTAGACAGCATAGAAGATGCAATTGTCAAGCTCCACCAGGTGTTGCATGTGTCTTCAATCTGCTTCTACTAGGTTGACTCATAATGTAATTGGGCTCACCTGCCCTCAAAGCAAATAAAGATCAGGATTAGGATAAGAGCTAAACCAGTTTAACACCCCTCTAAGAAGAACAAATAAGAACATTCTTTGATCAAATGCTGAATATGATCTCATTTGCTACCTGCAATCAATATATCTAAGCCGTAGTTCCATTTTTTTGGTGATACACAAAAGTCAAACCATTAAATTTAATTTTAATCTACAATTTAATTTGCACATCTAACAGGGTATTTAACACAACATTTCATCCAAAATTCTAAACATTCGTCAGAAACTTCAAATAAATTTCAAAACTTCTGAGGAAAAATGTATCAAGCATCACACTTGATCAGAGGACACAAGAAAAAACAAACACACACACAAAAATTAGTTTTTCACTACAGACAACAAGCGCCCCAATTTACACGCTATTTCACGTGAATTTAAGTAAAGATGATTTGAAGAACCATCAGTCAAAACACGTTGTCGAATGTAGTTACAATTAATACTACACAATAAATAAGCATCTAGTTCTGTGCTTGGCATTTATGCAGATAATTAATAAACCTGCAAATTATGCAACAGCAAGAACATAGAGTATAAGTAAATTCTGTTTTTGTGTCTACTAACTTTCCAGCAGCCCATATTTATTCCGATGGCTACCAAAACCAATTCACTGTTAAATTAAGGTACAATATATGAGATTATTAACAAAATCAAGTGAAACAACAGAACATACCAAATATCAATTTGGCACGAAAGTTTCACGATACTACCAGCAAAATTTTCACTTTAAAGTTAGAACAAAACCAAGAAGATTAAAGGAAAAAAAAACAAAGAAAACTTTATAAATAAAAAACACATCTTGATCAAATACAAGCGTGAGAAGAAAACAAAGATCTAAGAGAAGAAAATTGAACCCAGATGAGAAAAACCAAAAAGAAAGATCTACAAAGAGGAAGTGAGGAAATTCAAAGCTTAAAAAAGTTACCTGGGAAGAAGAAAGATGTGGAAAAAGCTGTAGAGGGCAAAAGGGTAGCTGCAGATTTGGATGATTTGGTGGGTTGCAAGTACAGAGAAGAGAGTTAAAAGAGGAGTTGTCTTTCTCTGCACTCAGCCGTGGCTCTTCTGTTGGCTGCTGCTGCTAAGCGTTGAATGGATATGTTATTTTATTTATTATCGAGTGTTAAATGTTGTTGTATTAAGGAGAAACAAATACAAAAGGGAAGGGCAGGAGGGACGAGGGAGAAGTGGCTGAGGTAGCTAAATCTTGAAGTTGAAGAGAAGAGTAGAGAAGAGAAAAAGCGCCGAAAGCTGCAAAGCTATCGGCTTCTGCTTGCTTCTCTCTTCAGTCAAAGTTAAAAAGATGCAAGAGAATATAATAGTATAATATATTACTATATATAGCCTTGTCTTCTTGGGAAAATACACGGCAGCACAGCACAGCCCCGCTGATGACTCTCTCTCTCTCTCTCTCTTGCTTTGTTATGACCAAGTACTGCTACTCAGGCCACTCACCTGCATACACATCTTAAATATCTTTCAAATTCTTGTCTTAAAAACAATTTTTTTTTCTCCTTCTTACACAATATATAATTAATAATCATGATGGGCATGTTTCTGTGTGGGCTGTTGTATTTTATTATCCATGTTCATCCATCTTAGCTGTCCGATCTGATCTGATCACTATTTTGTTGTTCTAAGTTGGTGGGTCATCTCATGGGTGGTGGGAGTTGAAATAGAGGTGACAAAAGTTGGTCCAAATCAAAGCCGAGGCCTTTTGTTCTTTGTTTTTTTTTTTTTAATCGAGGTATTCGGATCAGCTTACGCAAACCACAATTAATCCTCACGAGAGACTAGCGTGATCACAACCCACTGTCACGATCTTCCGCTTACCTCATAGGGAAAGGCCATTATGAAGAGTCGAACCCAGGACTTCTCTGTTGACCTTACCAACTCCCTCCTGGGCCGCCCTAGTCACTCGAAACAACCCACTGTGGATTTGTTCTTATTCTTGTTATGTCAACTATTCATACTACGTTGTCGTTTTCTGTTTATTGAATATTAATACTATGATAGGTTACAAGTTGGACATATTCCTCTTCATTCTTCAAACTAGCCTATCAGAATTTTGAATAACTCTTTTTGGTACCAATTTGAATCAACACACAATTTATGTATATCTAGTTAAGAAGATAATTAAAAGAATTTGGCTTGTGGGAAACGGATAAAATAATTGAATAAGTGTTTTGATTCAATGAAGATACGTGTAGCGTGTGAAGTGGGATTTGGGGGGTTCGGAAAAGAGAATGCCAAATTTGGGTTTTGGTTTGGTTGACTAATTTTTTATTCTTATTATTCTAGATTCAAATGTGAACAAATCTATTTTGATTTTGTGATTATATTCCTTTCTCCGATTTTGTTGACTGTTCAAAGTAAATCTCAGGCCCAACAACTGAACAGGTTTGGACTAGAGCATCAAAGTTGGGAGGCCCATTTGCATCTTTATCTTGCATTTTTTTGCTTCAATCAATAAATGTGATAAATATGTTTCTTAAAACCTTTCAAAAGTTCATAATAGGAAAGAATATAAACAACATTTCATCCCCACCTTTGTGCAATGTGTTTGATCTATTTGTTAAATTATCCCATGTCCAAGTTATCTAACTCTTAAACTCTCTTAATTAGCTAGAGAAAGGAGGCATTTTCCAACAAATTAGGTGGCACATGTAGCATAGCAACACCTTGAAATAAGTGGTTTGCGGTTAGAAGTGCTCTTAAATGTTAAATCCCATTTTCGAATATAACGAGGGTAAAATTGTCAAATAAACAAAGAAGTAATACAATATTCTTATATTTACTATTTCATTATTTTGTTACCCTATTTCCATTTTACAAATAATTTTTGCATATTTGAAAGAACAGATGCTGTAGTAATTTCACCAATGAGTAATGCAATGTTGTGGAAAGTGATGATAAGAATTATAAAAGAAAAACATTATTATAAGTTTGTTTTAAGGAAATAAACAAAAGGAACAATATATTCATATAAGGGCGATTGAAGAAGTTGCCATAGATAAGCCCAACAGGTGGCCCATTGGACGAAGTTGTAAAAATACCAATCTATTGATGCTTTGAGTATAATTAAAAAAATAATTCAAACACTATATAATTACAAGTTAAAATCATAAACAATAACTAAATATTTGTTTCACCTGATGTGCACATTAATCTGCATGCTAAAAGTCCATTAATATGCTTGCTATTTAACATATATGTGTAGAAGTGGAACTGGGTATTATAAAATATACCCATCAATTCCGACATATATTATAAAGTACAAACTTCATTAATAATTCATATAAGACTCAAAAAATTTGACCCAAATTGTTTACATCAATTCCTTCAAATCATGGATTGCCATTATTTCAGATTCCACCAAAGCTAATCTCTAGATGGCCACTAACCAAGTAGAGAGATAATGGACAGAATGAAATATATATATAAACAGAGAAGCAGCATCTTATGTACGTACATATGTTTAATCATAAGCCAAATCCCATTACAGTTTCAAATAGATATAATTAAAATTAGGAGGCAGATAAGAAATTGTTGACAATGTTGTTGAACAATTGTGTGTTTTCAATTTGGGGCACATGGGATGTGTTTTTTATTACTTCCAACCTTGCCTTCTCCCCAAGAAGCCTACAAATTATTTACATAAATATAATCAATAAAAGCCAAGTTGTGTCTAATTAATTATTATTATTATTATGAATTAAAAAAAAAAAAAAGGATGAAGTAGCAGTACTTACTTCTTGAGTTCGGTAGCCATCTGCAAAGGAAATATCTGGTCATGGTCCCCCCAGACGATTAACACATCCTGATCAAATTAAACCACTCAAATTCATTCACCAGAAAGAGTTGCTAATAAATTCAACATTTTGTTTACAACAATTTAATTCATGTCTAGATGGATTATTTCATGTTTTTATTAGAAAAGTGCAGTTCTTTTCAAAAGAAATGCATGATATTGATATACTAAATTAAGACAAATTCAATCTTTTGTTTTAATCTATCAAATGAATTTATACATTTATTGTAGATAATTATCAATCTCAAGCTGTGCATAGACAAGAGTCACAAGACAATAACATGCTAGGTTTATGTATATATGCAATCAGAGAACCTGTTGAAGTGGGGAAAGGTTTGCAGAGTCTTGCCGTCCAAGAGTCAGTCCCTGGAGAAGTTCCATCTTCTCCTTCCTGTTTTCTGAATATAATTTCTGCAAAAATTAATAACTCCCCAAATGTCATACAACATCATATTTCTCATCAATCAGTTTTAATTTATTGATCAGTCAATTACGTTGTCAATTATTGAAAGGAAAAAAAATTATTAATGTAGAAGACATCAGTCCACTGGTATCAATTAATTATAAAGAATATCGAAATCCAAGTGGTCCAACCAAATTAGACTTTGGTGTTTGTACACAATGTTTGTCTCATAATAAGTTCACCTAACAAAGAAACCATACACTTTAATGCAAATTTTACACGCCACTTTACCACCGGCTAACCCTAACCTATTATATATATAATACATAAAATATAAACAAATCCAAGATAATTGGTTCTGTAGAAATTAATTAAAAATAGTTAATTCATGCTTGAAAGGAATTAATTTATCAAAAAGCATCGATGTATGGCTACATCTTCCATGTCGAAAAATTAATTTTAATTTTTCACCATTTTCATATATATACGTGTATTTTAGTTTGTTGTCATTGTCTTGGACAACGTGGTTATTGAAACAACAGATTTGTCTTTAAAATAATAAAATTAATTTGAGAAAAAAAAATGAATGAAGAACATGATTAACTTACTTGGATAAAATCATTGAGGAAAAAATCAGGAATGCTATTGATGAGGTTCTTGTAGTGGACAGCCACAGCCAAGCTTGTTAATGTTCGTAACTGAGATGGCGTTTCAGGCAACATAAGCTGCTCAATACGCTCAAGTTTTGCCCTCTTCAACAAGGCTTCGTTATCACTGCGTTTCATGTTCACTCCAGAGCTAGCGATCACCACTTTCTCTACCTTCTCAGGCCACATTTTCGCCATGTGATACGCCACAAACCCACCGTAGCTCGTCCCCATGACCGAGAACTTCTTCACGCCAATCTTCTCCAGCAACTTGCCCACACAAACCGCTTGGAACACCTCTGTCCTCTCCTTGGAGTCCGTTTTAGAATCCCCGAAGAAGAGTAGGTCGGGAACGTACACATGGAAGTGAGGAGCGAAGAACTGGACCTGCCTGCGCCATTGCCAGATCGCTGCTGGACCAAAGCCGTGGAGGAGGACCAAAGAAGGTTTTTGAGTTGTTAGTTGCTCGGGTTTGGGACCCCAGAAGTGGATGGTGGTTCCATCGATTATGTCAACCGTTTGCGGCGAGAGGCCGGAGGAAGAGAAGCAGCGGCGAAGGTAAACGCTGTATAGGGAAACCAAGCTCAGAAATGAGGGTGCCATGGAGAGGATTGCTAATTAAAATGTTGTTAATATTTATATTCCATGGTGGGTTTGGAGCTTTGAGATGTTATGTTTTGTTATGTTAACCAGGAGGCTAGCTTAATAATCTTCATGTGTGTTGGTTATATAATTGGCTGGAAGCCTAGAAGGAGAAATATTTAAGGTGATAATTTTGGAAATTAATTTTGTGGAAATTAATATTAATCAAGGGAAGGATTGTTTTGACACAAAGCTTTGACATAATTTATTGACATAATTTTCTAGCCTTTGATCTTATCAAATCTAATAGTTAAGATTGAAAGTCAAAATTTTGCATTTAATACTACCAATTCATTAATTATCTTAGTAATTAGATTTTGTAGATCAATAACTAAAAAATTTTGTCTAGTTTTGTGTTAAAAACTTTGTGTCAAAAATCCTTTCCTATTAAGGGAATAAATTATTGTGATGCAAAGTTGCGAAGGGTGTGCTTTTTGGCTTCTGGGTTGTTGACCTAAGAAGATTAGTTGGTTAAGACTTAAGAGAATTAATTCGTTTATAGCAATAGTTAAATGTTAACAGTGAGTGCATGCTTGTGTTTGTGTGTGTGTGTGTATATATATGCAATTATGCATGATGACTCATAGAGGGGTTGGAGGATGGGAAGTTGTGGAATAGTGGTTCTTATTATTTAATTTTGATGTGTGTCCATTTTTCTTCCATTTTGGGAAGTGCTTATTCATGATGATCCTTAACTTCTAGTAATAACAAAGCTGGTAAAATGATTGTAATAATATCTATTGAGATTTGTTTCTTTGTGTAAAATTATGGGAAAAAAATATATAGCCAAATTGAGAGGATTTTTTGAGTTTTTAGTCTAATTTTGTAAGTAAATTAAAGAAACTGTTGAGCTATTCAAATGTCAAAGTATTTTTTTTTTTTTGTGACCGAGCTAGCCCGACCGAGGTGTCTGGGCCAGCTTACGCGCACCACAACTAATCCTTGGGGGAGACTAGCGCTACTACAACTCACTGTCACGATCTCCCACTTACCAACTCCCTCTTGGGACGCCTTTGCGACTTGAACCAACCCATTATGGGTTTAAAGTACTGACTTTTTATTTGGTTTTCTATAAATATCTTATAGTTATATACTTTACTTAATGAATAATGATATCCATCTCAAAATATTTATTTCAAATTTTGTATCAAATATAATGTGTTTAAATAATGATTGACAAGTTGATGCTTTTTTAAGATGCAAATTATAATGAATGATTTGTTAGTTTTAAAATTATGTCACGTCATTTTGAGATGCATAATTTTAGGATATATTTGAAAAGCATATTACTATTTTTACGTAAAAATTTGACATTTAGTTACTGTATGTATTAAGAAAGAAAATTAAGGATTTAACTAAATGATGAAAAAATAAAAAATGAAAAACTTAGTTAAATCTCAAAACACCCAAAATTTATAATTAGTTTTTGCATTTTCCCAAAATTATGTGTCATTGCTTGGTATACAGGCTATCCTTTATGTTATGGCATGGTTTGAAAATTAGGTCCCAAACATGGAGAATTTTTAGCAGTTGACGAAAACGCTAGATCCATATTAATTGAGGCGAGAGTGTGAGCGGTGGTGGAGACTTAATTAGTTAAAAATTAAAGAATAGAGAAGGGTGTGGCAATTGGCAGTAAATAGTAGACGGATGGGTTGGTTGGGTTGGTCCATTTTGTATGGACGATGGTGACCCACCCACTCACCAAACTCTCTTTTTGGGGGTTCGCCATTGTAAGTATGTAAAACACCCACAACACCTCTTTGTGCCCAAATCAATGCTTGCATCTTTGATACTAGAGGTCACTTGCTGGCTAGCAGCTCGCTCTATGCGCGTAATGCAGCAACACAATGCTCCGAAATTCTACCAAACTATTTAAGCCAAGATTGAGCATTGCTTATAAGCCATGAGCTGTTTCATACGGCAAGGGATATATATATATAAAGAATGAATATTTTAATAAAATTTATTACCACAATTTTCTAATTCTTGATCTTATCAAATCCAATAGTTGAGATTGAAAGTCAAAAAACTATATTTAATATTGTCAACTCGTCAATCATATCGACCATTATATTTTATAAATCAATTACTAAAAAATTGTGTTTAGTTTTGTATCAAAAATCTTGTGTCAAAAAATCCCTTCCTTCCCTCAATCCACAAAGTCTTCATACAAATTTTACTGTACAAACCCGTATGTCACACAATGATTTAAATAGTAAATATACAAAAGTTAAATCATTAATAAATAGTGATAATGTGTTAATAAATAAATTACGGTTGTGGATGTTTTAATATTAAGATGTATAGAATGTTTGTACACAAATGTTTATATATCAAGTTGAAAGAGTAAATATACAAAAGTTGAATCATTATTAATACATATGATAATGTGTTAATAAATAAATAACAGTTGTGGATGTTTTAATATCAAGATGTATGTATAGTTTGCACACAAATGTTTATATATCAAGTTATACAAATATTGTAGTACCAGCTCATATTTATAAATGAGATAGCAATACCATATATGCAATCAAAGTGTACGAAACAAATGTTTATATATCAAGTTAAACAAATATTGTAGTATTATAAGTTAAGTGAATAAAAGTATGGATTGGTATAAGTGGTGTAATGAAGTTTACTTATATGTGATATAAGTAACAAAAGGAGGTGAAGGAAATGTGAATCACTCCTAGAATACAAAGCAAATTAATGGTAGAAATAAAGAAACAAGTGAAAGAATGAGAAAATGAGAGAATTTTTCCTTGTCAATTCATTCATTTTCATACTTCCATTACAAGTGTTGTATGCCTATTTATATAGAAGTATGAATGGTCATTAATGTAATTGTACCTAATAATAAATCAATTAAAAATGAAAACATATTTCTCACATATGCACACTAAAAGTAGTGGTAACTCCACTAATTATGTAAGTGGTAGTAATCCACTTATATTTTTATAATACTTCCCCTTGGATTCTACCACTTAATTGTATTTGACTTTACTAAGGAAAAACCCAGTGGGATAAAAACCAAAATAAAGAAATACAATTATACAACAAATTATAAAGTGGTGTTGGACGTGTTTTACTGCCTCATTAAAAACCTCGTCGGGAAAACCCAGTGGGACAAAACCCGATCGAAGGAAAAAAGAGTACAGTACACATGTGTCCACAATGCTTCCCCTGATCATGGCAGAAGATCTCTTGTCAAATTGATTGCTTGTTGGGCCGCCGCATACCAATTTTGTATACTAACTTCTCAAATGTTGATGTTGGTAAAGTTTTAGTGAACAAATCTGCAAGATTGTCATTTGAACGTATCTGCTTCACATCGATCTTTTGACTTTCTTGAAGTTCATGCGTGTAGAAGAACTTCGGTGAAATGTGCTTTGTTCTGTCTCCTTTAATATATCCTCCTCGGACTTGAGCAATACATGCTGCATTATCTTCATATATGATTGTTGGAAGATTTATAGTAGGAGATAATTTGTACGAATTCTGGATGTGTTGAATAACAGAACGTAACCATATACACTCTCGGCTGGCCTCATGTAATGCAAGTATTTCAGAGTGGTTAGAAGAAGTAGCAACCAAACTCTGTTTAGTAGATCGCCATGAAATTGCGGTCCCATTATAAGTGAAAACATATCCAGTTTGTGATCGAGCTTTATGAGGATCAGATAAATAACCGGCATCAGCATATCCGACCAATCCAGGATTTTCAGAAGGCTCATATGGAAAAAATAATCCCAGATCAATAGTTCCCTGAAGATAACGAAAAATATGTTTGATCCCGTTCCAATGCCGTCTAGTGGGTGCAGAACTAAACCTTGCTAATAAATTAACTGCAAATACAATATCAGGTCCAGTACATTGCACTAAATACATTAATGCACCTATAGCGTTCAAATATGGTACTTCAGGATCAAGTAACTGTTCGTCATCCTCTTTAGGACGGAATGGATCCTTTTTAGGATCAAGAGATCTAACAACCATTGGGGTACTCAATGGATGAGCCTTATCCATATTAAACCGTTTCAAAAGCTTTTCTGTATATGCTGATTGGTAAATAAATATGCCGTCAGAGTTATGCTCGATCTGCAAGCCGAGACAATATTTCGTTTTTCCTAAATCTTTCATTTCAAATTCTCTCATTAAATATTCAGCCGCATTTTGGATTTCTTTAGGGGTTCCAATTAAATTCATGTCATCAACATATACTGCTATAATAGCAAAACCAGATTCTGATCTTTTTATAAACACACAAGGGCATATGGGATCATTAATGTACCCTTCTTTAATCAAGTATTCACTAAGACGATTGTACCACATTCTCCCAGATTGTTTCAATCCATATAAGGACCTCTGCAACTTAAGTGAATACATACTCCTTGGTTGTGTTTTAATTGCTTCAGGCAATTTAAATCCTTCAGGGAGTTTCATATATATATTAGAATCTAATTTACTATACAAGTAAGCAGTTACCACATCCATAAGGCGCATGTAAAGTTTTTCCGAGACTGCCAAACTGATCAAATATCTAAAAGTGATAATATCCATTACTGGAGCCTATTTATATAGAAGTATGAATGGTCATTAATGTAATTGTACCTAATAATAAATCAATTAAAAATGAAAACATATTTCTCACATGTGCACACTAAAAGTAGTGGTAACTCCACTAATTATGTAAGTGGTAGTAATCCACTTATATTAGTAGTGGTAACTCCACTAATTATGTAAGTGGTAGTAATCCACTTATATTTTTATAACATGTAGTACCAGTACTCATATTTATAAATGAGATAGTAATACCATACATGTAATCAAATTGTACAACTTAATGCATTGATACATGGATTTTATGAGGCTTACATTTCAACGAGGTATTGTCTGCTTTAGACCAGAGCTTGCACGATTTTGTCATGAAAAGGGCTCTCGTTGAGGAAGGATTGAGGGAGGAGAGTAATCCTTCCTCTTATAAGCCACATGTCAATCCAGTGCACAAGAAATATGGAATAAAGTCATTACCCCTAACTTGGACCTAGCATCAATAACATAAATTCATTGGATAAATAAAAAATAAAAAATAAATTAAATATCTTTAATAAATAAAGCGAAAATCACTCATCTAATGACTTTGTGACATGTCAGATTGTACAACTTTGTTGTATATCTAAAATTATTATATATAAAAATATTATATCTTATGCAGCATTTACTCGTTCATTATTAATACACCAAATTGTGGAAAGTACTAAAATGTTTGATTGAATAGAAAATATGTTAGAAGAAGAACTTCTGCTATGAGTTATCCGGACAAGATGTGTTATGACTAAGTTAACCCAATTTTCAATGGGCTAATTTTGTCCCCCGAAGGTTGGTTTGCACATTGCAGGATCCAGTCAGGCCTAAACGATACACCAGGGAGCCCAAAGCAAATGGAAGTTGGTTTTGTCTTTTTTGATATACTAGTTAAGGATAAGCAAATTGTGCATACTATGAATTAAATTATAAGGTTATTTATGCATGTGCATATGGTGCTCCCCATGTATTTCATCATTCTTTTGTAGAGGCCACGTTTATAATTTGGTTAATAATCCAACAGCAATAGATAGAGGCATAACATGAACATTTCTCACTGCCATTTCGAGAGCATTTATAGATTTATGGTAAAATGCATTTGTCTATTCGAGAGGATCATCTCACTGTCACTCCTTTTCTTTGAATGTAATTTATCCGTTCAATTATTTTTCAAAAGTTTTAAACTGCGATCAAAGCATGCTCGTATAATTAATTAAAATCATATGTAGTACAATAAATAAGTCATATTCAACCAAATAGTCAGTAAATTTACGGTTCAAAAATCATATTCACATTAAATTATTGAATTGTATCGCTTTGGTTTATAATTTCTCTGCAGAATGTAACCACCAGTCTATCTCGATCGGATCGTGCAGGCATATTCATATGGCTACTAATTAAAGAAATTAGAATTGATGAGGAAGGAAGAAACTTAAGTAAAGGAGAGAAACAACATCTCTATTTTTTATATTTATTAATTTATTATTCCATGCAGCCATTCACTGAACCATTCTGGAAAGAATAAGAATAAAAACAAACCTAATTACCTAATTCCCTTTGAAATTTAGGATAATATATATTTATTTATCACGTCTATATCTTGGAAACTTTGAACGAGGTCATGTCCATTAAAATGCAACAGGTCAGAATCAATAATGAATTAATGATCAATATCAATTATGAAACCCTTAATTTCAATAGTTTTGTGGCACGACGTACGTTTAAGGAACTCCAAGTCCAAGCTAGCTACCATTAATTAGTTCATTATATTATGTAGTTAATTATAAATAAATTAATAATCGGACGGTGGGTAAGTATTCATCAATCATTTATATATTATAATTAATTAAATTCCTCCGATTGTTTCGGAGAGAAAATGAGAAGATCAAGAGAGAAGAGGGCATGGATATTGGAGCCATGCATGCACATTTGAGCTTCATCAGAACAAGACAAGGTGTTGCCTCCGTGAAATACGAAGAAGATACCCTGATTGACAAGTGGCAATCACACAGTTGATGTTTATTAAAATAGTTTGAATTGCAGGCTGCTGCATGTGTGTGCAGTTGAACGAGAGTTTGTGTATGGAGACTGGACACCAGACGACAAGTCCACACATTAATTGTGCAGATACAGTTTTATTAGTTTCACTTCACCTAATGCCAGACTTCTTCATCATTTCCATATTAACGCAATTATTGAATATAATAGCAGAAAAGATAGGCATGAGACCAGATTTTTGACTAAGCAATCAAAATGCTGCCATGCATTGAATCATTGCACAACAGAGTCATAGTTGATTCAGGCCCCTCACGAATCATATTGCTGTTCATATAAGCATTTAGAGCTAGCATTTCTCCTTAGTTATCTTTTGAATGTTTTCTATAAATGCATATGTGATAGGATATTGTATCCGATGAACGCATAGAGATCTTGGTTTACATTTGTAATAATAATTTATCTGATCTTCTATTTAATTAAAAAAAAAGTTGGTTTCAAGTGGATGCAAGTAAGAGCTAGCTAGCAAGCAAGCCAAAACATTGCTACTTATGTTTCAAAGTGAGTAGTTATTAGTCATATATAATTGAAAGCAAATTGCAATTATCATAATAAAATTTCCATGTGATGGAAGAGGGTGGTTGTGAGTAGATTGATTTGTTCACCCTTTTCTTTTGACCTTTCTCAAATCAAAAAAAAAAAAAAAAAAGAACAGTGAAATGATCTTAAATGCCCCATCCCCTTCTACAGCATCATAAACAAACTAAGCTGTAGCTCCATCTACAGCATCTCCATTATTAATAACCAGGATTTGGAATATCTTACTATTCCATTTTTTAAGCATAACTTATTACGCTATATATAATTATATAAGTGTGTTTTTATATATTTATATTACAATCATATGTGTTTCATAATTAATTGATGATAAATGTGTCAAATGTTATCATTAGTTGAATATGCAGGAATAATATTATATGCTGCAAATTGATAACGGCTAATTACTGCAAGTGTGGGTCTCACCAATTAATTTGTTTTATTATTACTAGGGTCAAGTTCTTCTGGAAGATAGATATTTTCCCTTGCAAATGTTGCATGGCACATGATCGATAGTGTACGATCTTATGAGGAATTCTATATAATTTTGTACTTCCAAGTTGGTGAAACATGATCCTGACCTTCTACCTCCTTCATTTGAATTGATTTATCATCGAATTTCGTTTTCAAACCAAGCATTATAAAATTACAAACGCTAGTGACTGACATATCATGTTACTCATTTATTTATTTTGTTTTGCTAATTAAAATTTCAATTTAGAACTGGGCAACTGGCCCTTTTTTGCTACGATTAATAATAGGGGATAAAATGTCCAATAACATATTAATTAATAAATAGTCTTAAAAAGTTGAAAAGTCACCAACCTATCCAAAAGAATATATAATATTAATTCTAGAAACTTAATTTGAAAAATATATAATCTATTCTCTCCATATCCTGAAATTAAGCATTAGACTCTTACTCTTCAAACTATTAAAAGAGTTGGTTTGGTTCATTCTTGATTATATTTACCAGAAAATTAAGGATATACTTTGAAAATTGTAATTAATAAAATATAATCATAATAATTTTATGTTAGTAGCCAATTAATAATCAACTAGAATAAACACATCTTGTAACTTGTTGGTTCAGATTCAATTGTTTTTCTTTCTAGCTAGCTTTTCTTTTTCTTTTTCTTTTTTTTAAGAAATGATTATTAGTGGTACAAAGTCATCAAGGATGCAAGTCATTGGAAGTTTTCTATTAATATGCGATGCGGGAGTGTAGTAGGTGAGCGTATGAACTATAAAAAGCACTCAGCCTGGGAACAAGCTTTCCCTACAACACAAAAAGAGAAAATTCCAGCATCTGATCATATTCATCTTCTCCTATAATTGCAGGGCATGGATACACGAAAAGGAGATTGATCGTTTTCATTGATATTTTGCTCAAAGAAGACGATTAATTGCAAGTTTGATCATTGGATAATTGTTGTACATAGAAATACTGATGCAAGATGGCCGTGAAGAAGAAGAAGATTACATGGAAATCTGTAATCTTAAGTTGTTACAAGAGTAAGAGTTCCCCCTTGCCTGTATCCGATCATAGTAAACAAGTTGTGAAGCAAACTTCATTTCAGAGGCTCTCTCTATACGATGTAAGCAATCCAAGCTCACCAATGTCTGCTGATGATCTCTCCAATTCTCTCATTGGCTCCAAGCTTCATGTATTCACTCTTGCGGAGCTGAGAATAATAACAGCCAATTTCGCCAGGAGTAACATGCTTGGTCAAGGTGGGTTTGGACCCGTGTACAAGGGATTTGTTGATGAGAAGCTGAAGCCAGGATTGAAAGCTCAGCCTGTGGCTGTCAAGGCACTTAACTTGGATGGCATGCAAGGCCATAAAGAGTGGATGGTAACTTTTTTCGACAATTAAATTCCTCCCTTTTGAATTGTGTACATTTTGTTTTCTTCTTCAAAAGTCTATGTAGGCCAATATTTCCATTATCAGCTCTCGAATTATTAGCTTCTCGAAATGACAGGACTGAAATTAATAATTAACAAATTAATGTACTACGTATTTGACTTGATTCAAAGTGTAGTACTGATAGATGCTGTTGTTTTACATTATTTTCTTAGGCAGAGATAATATTTCTTGGACAACTGAGGCATCCGCATCTTGTTAAGTTGATCGGATACTGTTGGGAGGAGGAGCATAGACTTCTGGTTTATGAGTACATGGCAAGAGGCAGCTTAGAAAATCAACTATTCAGAAGTATGTAATTCTTAATTTCTTTCTTTATTTTATGTGTTTAATTACCATATCATGAGTTACAAGGTTATTTATATAAGTCTACGGAGGCATTCATAAAATTAAGGAAACTTTAATCATTTCATATTAATAATTGAATATGTAATTAATTATATATACAGTAGGAAAATCTCACTCAAGATTTTGACGAATCAATAATCACTATTGAGAAAATTTTTTTGTCGCATAATTTGTAGTCAGTTCTTTTGTTCTTCATAATTTGGGAAGTTTGAAGTTTGAACTTTTGTCAATAATTTGAGTTGACTAAGCTGTTTCTGTTAGACAAATTCATGAGACATATTCGATCCAGAATATATAATTGAGAAAAATCTTGGCACATCTTCATTGTTGCTTTAGTTTACCTAATCATGAGCCCTTTCGTCAATATGCAGGATACTCAGCTGCATTGCCATGGTCGATCAGGATGACAATCGCTTTAGGGGCAGCCAAGGGCCTAGCCTTTCTTCATGAAGATGACAAACCAGTCATTTACCGCGATTTTAAAACTTCAAATATTTTATTGGACTCCGTACGCTTGAACCCTCTATCAATAAACAAATTTTTTTGTTGTCCATTTTGTTAATTAGCTAGCTACTATGTTATGCTTTTGTCATGGTTTATGTCACCTCGACAATACTCTCAATTCAATACTCTGAAGAACGTAAGCAAAACATATAGAAAACTGTTTCTAATTCAAGAACATTTTTAATCTTGTAATTTGCAGGATTATACAGCTAAACTTTCAGATTTCGGACTTGCCAAGGATGGTCCAGAAGGAGGAGAAACACATGTGACAACACGTGTAATGGGCACTCAAGGTTATGCTGCCCCCGAATATGTCATGACTGGTATATTTATATGCATATATGCAACTCCCATCTGATGATGATCTCACCTTTCTCTTATTAATTGAAAAAAGAAAAGACAATTGAATATGATTATTTGTCGCTTGGATTGGCATGCTTCATACATGCCAAAACTTTTATTTTTTCAACTTAAATTTGTGTACATAAATATAATATTCTGTCCATTAGTTCTATTGTTTCAAGCAACTTCTTGTATCAAAGATACCTATTAAGAAGAAGCCTCAATCTGACTTTGGAGAGTCCTAAATTGATTTTATTAATACTCATCTAGAAGATAACGAAACCTAACCCTTTCAATATCCAATTAAATTCCAGGTCATTTGACAACAATGAGTGATGTGTATAGCTTTGGAGTGGTTCTTCTAGAATTGTTGACAGGTAAACGGTCGATGGATAACACCCGCCCAAGTCGAGAGCAAAGCCTCGTAGAATGGGCAAGGCCACTATTGAAGGACCCAAGAAAGCTTGAGAGAGTTATTGACCCTAGACTTGAAGGGCAATTTTCTGCCAAGGGAGCTCAAAAGGCAGCTGCATTGGCATACAAATGCTTGAGCCACCACCCAAAGCCCAGACCCCCAATGAGAGAGGTGGTCAAGGTCTTGGAGTCCCTTCAGGGCTTTGAAGATTCATTCACTGGAACATTTGTGTATGTGGTGCCCAGTGAAAATGACAGCAAAGAGTATTTTGAAAACGAGAAAGCATTAGCAAGTAAAGAGGGAACGGATTCCAGAGAAGAAAATGGGAAAAATAATCATCTTGGTTGGAGACACAGGATAAGGCTACCAATGGCTCTCATAACTTACTCGGATACTGCTTTGTATAAGAGAGTTTTACATTCTTTAAACTCTCCAAATCATCACAGGGAAAAGGAGGGAGAGTAAAGACAATAATGTGTCACTTCGTTCAAGTCTCTGATGAGTGCACGTTTTATTTTGGAAACTATATCAGCTAGCTAGCATTTAGCAAATGCTAGAAAAATTCGTTGGAAATCTTAAGGCAAATTAAGAAGATCCAACAAGCATATATATCTGCTTCTTTAGCATTTGAATTGGCTATTCTGTAAAGCATAAACTTAGTTATATGTACCTTCCATTTGAATCTGAGAAAAGGCAAAAATTGCTCAGATTGGAAGCTATAGTACTTTAGCACCTCCAAAACGAGCAAAGTCTCGAGGTGAATTAGTATATCATGTCATCTATATAATTGTAAAATAAATTCATATACTAATTGTTATAAATAGAAGAGGTTTTGAAACGAAAAAAAAAAAAAGAATTTTGTTCATTTATATTATGCGATTACCACAATGTTTGTTATTATAAATATGTCATTATCTTTCAATCTAATAATATAGGATGCCGGATCCTTCAACAGTTAGTTAAATTTAAGAAAATAGAAGATTAGACAGACACCTAACATGAATAGAATTTTTTAATCACCAAAATGTTGAGAATAGACAAACACCTACCCATCAGTCTCGATCAAAGGCAGAATTCTAACAATTGAGAAAAAGTTGCAGCAACTTGATAACATTAATTATTGCTAGAATATTAGAAATTTTTCTAACAACCGCTCACTGATGGTGCATGTTTCTACCAAGCAAGCCAATAGTTAAATTTAAACTCATTGCCAAGATTCAAATAAATAAGTTGTCAACCTCAAACGACTTGTGTGCCATGTTAATGGGTCCAGCCTCTTCCTTTTCTGTTTTTCAATCGTTTGGTATATCATCTACTCTGCAGACAGAAACACACCTGCAGCTAATTTGAATTGATTGAAGATAATTGTTTTTGAAGTTCCATTGAAAACAATGGGAAATGCATATTATATATATATATATATAATATTTGACTTACCATGTTAGGTTACATTTGCCCTAAAGAGGTTTACAATCTACTTCTCCTTGCCCAATTTAGCTCATGAAATTAAACCTGTCCAAATCTCTGTCAGTACTGTTGCATACTTTTCATTTTTTTTTTCCAATTTTTATCTTTATTGCTATCTCTGTCACTTTTACATAAGATGTATGAAAAAGTTGAGAATTCTTTTTTAAGCAAAGCAAAGTGACTTGCAAATTTTCATCTGTGAGTGGCCGCGATTTTTATGTGCATGACAATTGATGAAAAAGAAATGTGTGACATACTTAACTTATGTGAAACATAAAGTGCTTCTCCACAACGCAAGCTATTGACTTTGAAGGGCACGTTGATAGATGGGAGTTCCAGATTACTCAAATCAATCTCTCTTTGGTGAATGTCTACTGACTTTTCTCTGCAGATGAGAGTTACATTATGACTCTGCACGTGAGGTGAATGTATCTCTCATTGTTCAATGAAGGATACAATCAAATATTGGCGATGGGGCCTATGCACAAACAATACAACTGTATAATTTTGGAGTAAATTTGATCTTCCCATTTGCCAATATTGAAAGCGTACTCACCATTACCCAACTCGAAGCAGAGGAGGATATGAAAAATTGGATTAGAAATTTTAACTTTCCCAATTCCAATCCTATCCAAAATTTTATTGGAGGTCAAAATATGATCGAACTTTTCGATGAGATTTTTAGAAGTTAGCCCTATTTTCATGGGACCTCTCCATTTCACACTTGTAAATGAGACCATTGAGAATGCTCTCACTTAAAAAAACAAAACTTAAAGCATCAAATTAGGCCTACAAATTCTATATACGACCTTTTAACACGACATAAGCCCATTCGATAAAAATGTGTTTTAGATATAATATTATCGGATCGGGTTATTAATGGATTAACACGATAAAACCCATTTAATATTGGGCTGTGTTTGAATTTATTTTATAAAAAACCGTTTTATATATTTAACTTGTTAATATTAAGGATAATTTAGTAAATATATTAATGATACATAAAAAAATATTAAAATATAACAGCTCATTACAAATATTTACTAATAAGAGGTATTAACTCTACTGTTGCTGTCGATGATTAATAAGAGGTATTAATTTATAAGAATTATTTTATATTTTTAATCTTATATTAGTTTCCAATTAACAAATTCTAAAGTTATAGGTTTTTTTTTTTAGGTCTAATGACATTTTGATAGAGAATACAATGTGAAACTTATAGAATGTCCTATTTTATTTTTAAAAATATTTTAATATGGATATTTTTAATTATTTGTTTAAATATGCTTTAAATAGACCTTTGAATGATGTTGAATACAAAATTTTATTTATATTTTTGTATTATATTAAATTTGAATATTTCAATAGATTTCAAAATATTTGTTAGTTATCAAATTTATAAACGATAATTTATGTTTTATGTTTATAATTTATACAATCGCTTTACACATATTGTTATCTAACTTAAAAATAAAAAAAAGGTTAAATAGGTTATACTCGGATAATACGTTAAGTTAACAATCAGATTCAAATTTCAAGATTTAAACCTAATAAATTAATGAGTCAAATTTAAATTAGTATAATTTAATACGAAACGAGAACGAAACAACATGAAAATGTCCTTACTCACCCGTTGCCATTGCCAGGTCTACATCAAGTAACTCAACCCAAATCTCTTGTGACACTAAAATTGACAAGGTACATGCGTCAATAACATAAGGACGAATACGGGAATAAAATTATAAACCAAATTATTTGAGCAAGTTGTCTAGGCCATTTTGCGATTTGTTCTTCCTTCGAACCTAATTCTCCGAATAAACTTTATAGACTCAGAGAATATTCTATCCTTGTAGCTCACGCATCTCTATCGGCCTCAAGCTCATCCCTTGATGTTCAATCTTGCCCTTTAATGTTAATGAGGTAACTAACATTTTCCTCCTAAAGTCTTAGTAAATGATACTTTCCGCCCCAAAACTTGGTAATATACAAAAATATCTTCTAATTTTCTATTATACCCTTTGGTTTTAGTTTTCGGTACGATACTAGTAATATATTCTCAGTAATATTACTAGTGAATGAGGTCGTAGGGTAGTTTATAAGACACGATTCCTTCTTTTTTTTCTTTTTTTTTTTAATGATGGTTTGCCTAAAACATAAAAACAAGTCGATACATACTTGGACCCAGAATGGAGAAAATCTATCCGATTTAGACCAAGATGTTAAAAAAAAAAAATTAATTTTCAAATTCTAATTAATATGTCACATCCTGTACAGGAATCTTTTAGTGAAAAAGAGTCTCACCCATAAAACTTACATTAAATATTAGAGCAAGAAAATAGCCCTGCAACATTCCACGTGCAAAATGGTTAATATCATAGGAACACTTGACGGATTGGTAAGAATGGTAGATATTGGCCCAAAGTCAAGCCCTTTAACCTTATGAGAATGGTCCGAGCCCAATCAAAACTTTCTCCCCAAGTTACCCAAGTTACTTCATCAGCCTCAGAAAGGCAGTTGAAAGTAGGGGTGGCAATTTTTGACACGACCCGTGAACACGACACGAACACGATACGAATACGTTACACGATTAATAAATGGGTCGGGTTAGTGTTGAAGGTGTTCAACACGCCAACCCGTTTAATGACACGAATAGTTAAATATATTTTGTACATTCTTAATATGTAAATTCATTCAATGATATAAATTATTACCTACTTACAATATATATATTATAAAATTGAAATTTTTATACTATAAAATAAATTAATTTATAAAATAATAAATTATGATGATTTTAATAATATTTTATACTAACAATGGTTTATATTCTAAAAATAATTTTAATTGATTTAAATATAGAGAATATAATATATTATGTATAACTAAGTTAAAT
Source organism: Boswellia sacra (assembly GCA_013180625.2). NCBI lineage: Eukaryota > Viridiplantae > Streptophyta > Magnoliopsida > Sapindales > Burseraceae > Boswellia > Boswellia sacra. The sequence goes on along the minus strand of SNVD02010928.1, from coordinate 131,244 downwards.
AATTAAGTAAATTATGCGAATTAAATATGACACGATTATGGCACGTGGGTAACACGTTTAATAATTGGGTGAGTTTGGGTTTCATGTTTTGACACGAATAATTAAATGGGTCGACACGACACGATTGTCACCCCTAGTTGAAAGTTGAAACTTGCCAACACAAAAGCCACAATATTCAATCGATTCATCATCTTCTTTGAAATTCATGTCAAATGATTAAAACCAAACATTAAAATATAAAATAAAACCCAGATGCTAATCTCACATCTCCTCCCCTAAATTACACTTTCATTAACAATCACAAACATATATATACAACTAAAAAGTATTACAACAAACAAAACAACAGAGACTCAGTACAGACGATCCATGCAAAGAGCAAAAGAGAGAGTTTTTTTTTTTTTTCTTTTTTTCACTAAGCACAAGCACAAGGACTCTCACTCTCACCACCTTCTTCATTGCCGCTCCTGAACAAGAAGTAGCCAACCGTCAGCCCCAAGACGATTGCCAAGAACACGCCTCCATTGAACGACATGACCGCCAGCATGAGCATATACCCCAACGCCGAGTTGACCCCGAACAACACCGTCCCGCCAATCCTTGCCGCCGAGAACTTTCCGGCCACCTTCTTCTTTTGCAGCAACGGCGCCTCCACGTCATTTGGCTTCGCGGCCCCGATCCGGGTCAGGTTCAGCCGTTTGTCCTCCAGGAACTGGTAAATTCCGGAGACGACGAAGCAGGCGAGAAGGGTCAACGAGTAGGTGAGCCATGAATCGGTCTTCCACGAGTCGAATAGGAGCGTGACGGAGCGGCCCCAGTAGAAGGTCATGTGCATCATCTTGCCCGACTTAGTTTGTCCTGACAGAGCGTGATGAGAGAGTTTCGGAGAGAAAAAAGCCGAAGATGTTCGATGAAATTAAGATTTGAAGTACGAGAAGAAGAGGTTAAGTGCACTACTTCCATGGCTTTGTAGTACAGTGTACAACTTTTACGACATGGAAGTTTTTATTCCGATACTACCCTTGAATGATGCTCCTATTTACGGTTTTTTTGGAGTTTTTTGGGGGTGTTTCGGGAAAATGGAAATTTCTATCCGGATTCTGGTAAATGTTGGGGGTTGGAGATTACAAGGCAGAACTATTTTTAAAAATAATTAAAAACAATTTAATTTTAGTTGAAATAAATGTAGAGTATGTGTCACGGTGAATAATCACGTATAGGTAACGTGTATTATTAAAGTTTGTTAGCTTGTCAGCATGAATCATGCCCTAAAACTTAGCTGATGAAGACTGCGAAACGAGGAATAATAATTATGCTATAAATCACTTTCTCAGGCCTTCGCTTTCACTTTTACCTTATAATTTGAGAAAATTTTTAAAATATCCTAAATTCAAGTATAAATTTAAAAAAATAATAATATCTTTAAAAATTTATATATAATAATCCTCTATCAAATATTAGCTAGGTACTGATTAACGTTACTGAATACTATTAAATATTTATCAAACACTATTAAACGCATTCATCGAGCACTTGTTAAATATTGTCTGATGCACCTATCGAACATCAAACAAAATCATAACATACAAATATTTAAAAATAATGTCATTCATTAAAAAAAAGTCCCCTAATTTAGTTGATTTCTTCAATTTTTCCTTATAATTTCTACTACAAGTTAAATCATATCTAACAAAAAGCAAAAGCAAGCTTTTCTCTTTTTGTTATTTTTTTTTAAGTTATAATACTCTATTGTAATATAGTATTGGCAGTGGCACGCACGGATTTTTTGGACCCATATACTTTATAAAGAGAATGGACATAACATGTAAATAAAGAATTGAAATTTGAAGAGAAGTTCGGTCCCTCCGCCCTCGTGACTTAACCCTTACCAAGACTTTGCTTCTTTGATTATGTTCGAATTTCGATAAATATCTTTAATAAATACGATAAGCCACTCAAAATTTTGCAAAATATTTCTTTGACTGGCATTTTTGTAATAACATGGAAATGTTGATGCATTAAGTAAAGATCAAGATAGAAAGCTGAGTTCCAAGATTTGCAGTACAACTTGGGGTATTAAAAAAACAAAAAATTGTACTGTTAAAAACCGCCCACCCTTTCGCCCACCATTTCATGGATGTAAATGTTGGGTATGTTCATCAGAAATTTAAGAGGTGATAAATTCTTCGTTGGGCGGATAACTTATGGTTAATGGGAGAGGGAGACGGGGAGAGGACCAGATTGTTTTATATGAGGACTCCATTAAAATGCTTTGGGCTTTAACAAGATTTGTAGAATATATGAATTGGATTTGTTTTGATCATAAATAGATGCTAGCTAGCTAGAGAGATCAAGAAATTCCAAGTTCTTTGAGAAAGAAGACAGAGAATTTGTGCTGTGCCTAAGATTTCCAGAATCCCCACTTAAGTTTCTTTTAATAGGTTAAGCGAATTATGGGATTGAATATTGATGAACACACATTAATACAGTAAGGACATGTTTAATACGCGATATTGCATAATATAGTATAATATTATATTATATAGTATCACATTATTTAGCATTAAAAATAACGTTATGTCCAAGTTATATAGTATTTGGTATACTCATATATTGTATTAATTTGTACCAAAAAATAAGATTTTTTTTTCAAAAAATATATACAAGGTATAAATATATTTATAGTTTATTTATAAAATTAGTTATTCAGTAATTTATTGAATAGTTGCTAATTATTGAAAATATTACTTAGGGTCTAATGCTCCCACTAGACCTATTAGACAATTTGAGTTTATGAATATGATGGCATGCTAAGTGTCAATTGGTCCAACAGAGACAGTGAATCACTGGTGTCACCTAGTGGAGGCGATGACCCTCTTCATTCCTTCTTTATTTTTAGAAAATAAATTTTAAAATAAATTTGATTTTATTATTTATCTATTAAATACATCTTTATTTATTTTAAAAATTTTAAAAATTAGAGGGTATTGTTAGATATATAGAATTTCATATGAACAATTTTGTTATTTTTTATTAGTGCTATATAATATAATACTAATGTCATCGATTAGTTCTATATAATTTAATACAATGTTGATGTATTTAAGGGTTATACTTTGTATTAATTAATACTATACTAAATTAGTATCAAACACATATATTATATTATTTAATATAATATAATAAAATAATACTATAGAGTGTCGCGCAACAAATATACTTAAAGCTACAAAATGGATATATATATATATATATATATATGATGGTCAAATAATAATCAAGGAGAGGTACCAGATTTATATTATGATGGTAGGCTGAAAAATCAAGGCACTAAACAGGAAGCTTTGGGGTTGGTTGGTTTAACTGCGTTTAATTTTTTAATGTCACTATATTAATTAAATCTCTAAATCACTGGATAGAGACGCCTAATATTTCTTCTCATTATATTATCTTTCAGCCAAGCTGGTCAGAGCATGAAGTCATGGACTAGTCCTCCATTGCGCTCAAGATGCTTTTAATTAAGCGCATTTTAGGTTTTAACTTGGGATAATTCATGTGGAAACAAACAGAGGGGACACCTTTCATTATGTCCAACCAACGTGAAACACAGAACAACAATATACAGCTCAAACCAATTTTATTATCTAGGTAGCCTAAACTACCAGTCTAGTACCACTATTTAAATTGCGTGTTGGTAGCCTAATTGACAACCAGTCTTCCTTCCAACCAGGATTAATTTGACAATATTAATGGTGCCTGGTGGAAAAAACTTATTGGATTTTCAAAAAGGTGTGATTGTGTGAACGCCATTTTGGTAATAAATATTGGTGAAGTCATACGATATTTAATAATTGATTTGACAAAAATTAATTATCACATAATTTAAGATATAAAATTAGAATATCTACTTTAGTCAGTGTTGTATTATTATATATTAGACCTAACAACGTGTCATATTCAATAATTTTGTATCGTTTCATATTTTCGTAGTGTTAAATTATATTAATCTAAATTCAATCTATTAATTTATTGAGTCTAAATATTAGAATTTAAATCAAATTTCTAACTTAATGTGTTACATGAATCTAACCCATTTAACCATTTTTTATTTTAAAATTAGACAACAATATATATATCATAACTAATATAAATTCTAAACGTGAACTGATAAACATAACTAATAATTTACACATTTAATATTTAACAAATATTTTGAAATATATTGAAATATCTAAATTTAATATAATACAAAAACAAAATCAAAGTTTTGTATATAACATCATTCAAAGATCCGTCTAAAGCATATTTAAGACAAAAAATTAAAAAAAAATTATTGAACGATTTATGAAAATAAAATAAGACATTCTATAAGTTTTCTCCTTATATTTCTCATCAAAATCTCATACTCAAACATTAAAAAATACTATAATTTGTTATATTTTATTATATTTTTATGTATCATAAATAAATTTATTAAATTATTTTTAATATTAACGGATTAAATAGATGAAACGATTTTTTATAGGATAAATCAAAATATAATCAAATATCAAACGAATTTTATTATTTTAACATATTAACGATCAAATCTGATAATATTATATTCAAAATTATGTTTTTATCAAATGAATTGATATACCCTATATATATATCTTCTTACTGTAGGTGTGATATTAAATATTATATGTGATCTTTGTGACGTATTTCCCATAATAAATGTTAAAATGAGGGGAACACAATGTAACGCATTATATACAGATACATTGCTCTCTGTGAGGCGGTACACGGTAGACTTCCTACAACACTATGGCATCAGGAAATGTCAATCCAAATGAAGAGTACATGTATTGATTCTATGTAACTAAAATAACCAATATTCAATGTTACCAATTGTTGTATTTATAGATTATGTACCTGTGTTGAAGTGGTTATGGATTCAACAACAAAATGGCTCATTTTAAACATTCATATTTCAAGACCATTTGGAGGACGGGTTAGACATATTATTGGGCTTCCAAGGTAGCTGGCGGTATAATGAGCTGGGGCAAATCCTCCTTGTGAGTTGTGACAGCGAGGTCACGAATTTACTGATTATTATTATTATTATTATTTAACAGTAACTTATCAAGACTTTAATTCTAAGACCACACTTTTTGCACAATGATTTCCCAAATTCAGAACTCTGATTGAACCTTGGCTATATGCGATTGCGTCGTAATGGTATATGCCTAGCTAACTAGGCATAGAAGTGGGCCTACTGTGGCTTTCATTGATGAGAGACGAAAGTCTTGAGTCTTCCCACCAAACAAAGCTCTAAGAAATCTTAAACATGCGTCAGACGACTCTCGTCAGACGTCAACTTAGATATTTTTTCTAGCATCAACTGTTTCAGATTCAGAAACCTCTGCCCTGCCAAGCCAAAGCTCAACAGAGGTATTTTTGGAATCTCCTTATCGCCACAAGATAAAACAGCAACGCAAACTCATCCATGCAACTCTCTGTAATCTTGATCACATTAATGAATTAAAGCAACAAAATGAAGTTCATAATTTAATTAGGACGAAATATCGTTCGTTAACAAAGTGCCACAATTTAAGAAAGTTTTGGCTAGTAAATTTATTATATTGAATCAGAGGTCAATGACCTAATTTCTTACCTTTTTGGATTGTAATTGAATTCATCAGCTTGATAAGGTAGGAAAACAGGTTTTAGATGAATTAACGAACACCGACGGAGGTGATCCGTCAACCTTTCGAGGAGAATCCAGTGATCGTCGAAGCAGATGTTTCATTGCAGATATCAAATCCTCCGTCGGATTTGTCGGCGGACTTGATGATCTGAACTTCTGATAGAACTTCATGTGACGATTCAGAGCTTCATCAGTAGTGATCTTTATACCTTTCTTAGACCTACGAGTCTCGTCCTTAACAGCCTCAGCACACAGTCCACAAATCCACCGTCCTCCGTATCGTTCCCTCACACGCGCAATGTACGCTTGCGTACACTCCTCTGTTAGTCCACAGCACTCGCATCTCGCAAACTCCACTTCACATTGACTTCCGCCACTGCTATGCTTCATCATAACTGCCGCTGCCGCCGCCGCCGCTGCCGTTGCTTCATTGTCGTTCAGTACTCTCCTTGTTGCCATTGATATAGTACGAGAATCCCTGTCAAAAAGAAATTCAAGTACTCTAATTACCGTTATATCTTGAATCACTTCCGTTATGGTAAGTTCAAAATCTTCTGAAATATTTTCTGTAATAAGTAACGGACGGCGCAACTGTTGAGACGAACGACTATCTCTCCTTCTCCCACTCGCCTTCTTCAACCTTCTGCACGCGGATAAGCAAAACGCTCCGTCTCATATACATTTCAGAGCCGTGGTCCGGCTTCTGCTCTGAACTGAAGCGAAACTGAAATGTGTAATAAATTGGAGAGAGATTTTTTCTTTTACAATTCATTTGCTAATAATTGGCGGTTCGCAGGCTCGTGTTGCTGCTTAGATTGCTCATGCTACTTATTCTCTACTCTAGGGTCTATCGTAACTCCTTGATGATCCCCAACAATCTGAACCTTGACTTTACTTTCTGATACGTGGGATGCAATTATTGGTTTAACTTAACTCACGTCAATGATGGTTGACGCACGTGATTTCAACTCTTCAATGTCCGGCTAGATTTTGAGAATTCGCTTCCAGCTGTCATCGACAGTAACCTTTTTACGGGTCGTGCAAACCAAACGCAAACCCTTTCTAGGGATTTCTTTCCTGCGGAGTTCGGTCAGTCGCGATCTTGGGCGCGTGCACCTTTGTGTGATGAAAAGTGATAGCAACGTGCTGCTGCAAGCTGTCATGCGCGTGGGGCTTTGGAGGAAAAGTTGTTTGTCTTAAATGAAATATAAACATGCTTGCCAGGAGTGGGAATAGAAGAAATCGAGTAGATTTGGCCTGTTTTCTCAAATCATCCACTGACCAATCAGCTTCCGCCGCATTGGCTAAATGGATTATTATACTTTTGAAAATAAACAAAAGCTGGAAATGAAAAATTGATGCACATTTGATTATTGAATTGTTTCTTGTTACATTATAAGATATTAATCCATCAATTTCTATTCGTCGTTTATATTTATTTTCAAATCACGATCTTCAAAATTTAAATGTTAGAATGTACTTAAAATGGATGACCCTTTTGATTAATCATATTTCAGTTTTTTTATCTATAATTACACCTACGTTAATATAATTAGATTGTTTTTCATCTTATTCAAAATCTAAACCATAACCTTTAGGGCTATACCACGTCATTGACATGTATCACCCTATGTCGCATGCTAAGTTGACGATTTTTTAGAAAAACAAGAAAACATAATTAGTTTACACATTTGAATATTTACTATTTGAATATCTCCTATTTAACTGTCTTTATAAAGAAAGTATTTACCGACGTTTATTTCTATAACTGATTTTTAAATTAGAAAAGTTATTTATTTATCTAAATTTTATGAAAGATCAATTATCCTATTTTCATAATGATTATTCTAAAGTAAGATTATTTTCCTAGAATTCGTTTTATGCAGGTTTAAAAAACAAACCAATGAATCATTGTGCAATAAGGAGAAGCTAGATGTGCTATATAAAGGGAACTTTATCGTGTCTAACACGAGGACTTCTGGTAAGCTATTTTGTGAGCTGTTTGAGAGAGCTTTATTGTTTTATTAAGTTTGCGTTTTTGTTTTGTCTTCCAGAGTGTTTGTAAAATATTGATAGGTGTCTATTTAGATATTATGTTTATATTTCTTGTTATATTCTTTGGTATTTTTATGTTTTTGTGTGGTTTTGATGTTTGCAGGAGTTTTGGAGGAACTCGTACTAAATTTGAGTAAAACCCTTTATTTGCACCTCTGCTAGTCAACCAACTTCTCAGATTTAATTGTATTGATATACAATGAACCAGATGATGTGTTATATACCATTGCAAAGCTCTAGCAGTCTATTTATAGAGAAATTTACAGTTCATTAATCCATTTAATGTACCGAAAGTTATTATCAAAATGGTGTGAGAAGTGCAGAATTGTAATTATACAAATTACTGTAGCATGTTATTATTTGGGGCATTGTAGTAGGTTACTGTAGTATAATTTATAAACATATTTTAGGGTTTTATTTTAAGAAGAAAAGAAGGGGGAAGAAAGAGTTGCAGGTTGTCTCTTTTGATTTCTCTCATCTTTTTGAGTTCTTGAAGAAGAAAAGAAGGGGGAAGAAGGAGTTAGGTTGTCTCTCTTGATTTCTCTCATCACTTGGAGTTCTTGAAGGAGAAATAGGGGCTTGGAAATATGAGGAACTACAATCCTAAGGAGATTAATCTATAGAGGAGATTTTCAAGAGATTTGCTAAGTGTTTCCTTTCTTTTTATTTTATAGAATGTCTATATGTTGTATTGTATTTGTGACGTACGTGTTTGAACATGTGTAACTAAATCTGATTTCGTTGAGGGTGATTTCAAAGCCCTATATATGGTTTTTGTGAGTTGATTGTTTAATAAATTGTTATCCAATCCTCTAATTGAAGTTGCTTGTATTTTTTCATATTCAATGCTTGTTGATTTTATTTGGTGGCCAACTAAATAAAATCTGGTTGTTGTCTATTGCTAGAGTATAAATCTTGATCCGCAATTGTCTTGAATTTATAATCGTTAGTAGCAAAATTGTGATCGGAGATTGCAATTGGAAAATATAACATAAGTTAAATAATCCGAACTTGTGTGGTTATTACTTAGATCAACCTATCTTTCTTATTGTAATGCTTCCATTGAATTAAGATTAGAGAGCTTGTTCTAGGTTGTTTAATGGATAGAGATTAAATAAAGAGCTTATTTTATTTAACGACAAAGTAAGGAAATATTGGATTAACAGAGCTTGTTGTTATCTATAGTTGATAATTTTAATGTCGTAATTTGATGACAATTTTATAGTTAATTCTCAAATTCATATCTTGTGTCAGAGAATGATCTCTTAACCAAGTTTCTCTGATTGATTATTTCTTACTCCATTTAACTCTGTGTTGTGTTATTCTTCATTTGCATTCATATTTCATTTAGTTAATCAATCAACAAAACCCCCCATTTATTATGTTGTTGCTATCGAATAACAAATTTAATTAGAAACAATACTTATGGGAACGATATCTTATTCATCACTTTATTACTTGTGCGACTACTATACTTGCTAGTTTTGAGCGCATCAAATACTCAAGTCGGCTTGAGTTATTCATCAAGAGAAGTTTAATCTGTTAAGAAGGATCTTAACAGAGGGTAGTGAAGTGCAACAAGGTTTAGGAAGTTGGTTTACTAGAGTTAGTATTATTTGAGGGAACGTAGGTTACAAAGAAATGTGAGTGAGTGAGTGACTGAGTGAGTGAGGGTCTACTATTATAAATCTAAGAAGTTTGTAAGCCAAAATAACTTAATGAATTACAGCTTGATTGCATGTAGATATAAACTGGTTTATAACAAAACCACGTAAAAGTTATTGTACACTTTTATATTTTTGTTGGTTACGTTTTATTGTGTGTATATGACGTAACTGCATACATGGCTTCTAAACTTACAATAACAAAAATAAATATAAATCAATTTATAAGATAGGATATCAAACATAATGTTAGAAATAATTTCATATTTTTATTTCATGTCTATATGTTTATATTCTCCATCATTAATGGTTTATGTTGTATACTTTTATATTCTAAATGCATTAATTATGTAATTATATTACTATTATTATTATTATTATTATTAAAAGAGCCGATGACTTTATTTTGTTATTTTTTTTTTTTACAAATTTTGGCACAATTTTTTAATCATAAGATACAAATTTTTAGGATGGTTATGATTTAAAGTATCATGCATGATTAATATTATAGCTTAGAAATGATACATGAAAGATTAAATCTTAATGATCAAAATTATTGAATCAAATGGTTTATAAATAAGAGAATCTTGAGCCTATCTCTATGTATATAATAGATTTTTTTTCTTGATAAATAAATTAGGAAGATAATATATTTGGTAAAAAAAAAAAGAGAGAAAGAGAAATATTATGATCATATTTGAATTATTTTTTAAGGCAAAAAAGAGGTACTAGCAATTTGACAAATATAATTACTTTATTTGATTTTGATTTTAAGGGATAAATATATTAGTTAATATAAAAAATTTGCCGATAACAATTCTTATCATGACAACAAGACTATACTTGAAAAACACACTATTATAACCTTAAACCTAAAATGTAATGATTAAATGCATAATTCAATGCTTTTAACATTTTAATTTATAATTTTTGCGAGGACAATAGGTTATATTGCCCCGTCATTGGACGTCGCTGAGATCGAACTTCAAACCGTACTTAGCGTAACCTACAAATACAATGATATAATTATTATTTTATAATAAATAGTGTTGTAAAAATATCTCCACCCGTTAGTTTCCAAACAGGAACTGTAAAGATCACAATGTTGTTAAGAAAAAGTGTAAAATAATATCACATAATGGGTCACTGAAAATTTTGTAATTAAAATTGAATAACATAATTATTATCAAAATTACAATTTTTAATTGAATTCACTTATTAGTAAGTAAATAAATTGTACTTAACAAAATTGAAGATCATTTATCAACAATTTTTATTTTATTTTAATTTAAATATAAAATTGCGAGAAGGATAAGCGTGTCTTGGATGTGCTTATCCTTTTAAATTACATGAATGATATATTATTTTATTTTATTTTTTAAATAAAACTTTTGAAAATTCTACATGTTCATGTGCTTTCCATAAAGCACTCCAACCTAAAACGAATTAAGTGATTTTTTAATTCAAAAGAGTATTTTATGTGCTTTATTTAAAATTATAAATAAATATAAAATTCTATATTTAATTATTCAAGAGACTTGGGCTAGCTGGAGCTCGCTACAGCCCAGAGGCTTTTAGAAATTATTTCATGATCAACTTTTATTATTTGAAATTTCAATATTGTAACAAAATATAAAATTTATTCTCTTGATAATAGAGTCACATAAATAGATAATATTATTTCTAGCTGTCTTATTGTATATCGTACATATACATGTTAATTGTGTAGTGGTATTGTACATTATAGTTAAAAATAAAAATTATTAACTAATTTATTTATTACAAATTATTGAATATAATACCAAAATGTTTTTTTTATACTATGCATATTTCAAACTCTTAATATATGAATTTAGTGAACACCGCTATTCATTTTTTATTAGGCTACGATAGTATGAAAATGGTCAGAACTAGTCCTATAAAACCGATGATACTTATTAATATCATAAGCATCGTCTTAATGTTTATTCTCATAATAGATGTTAAAATCTTGTAAAGTATATAGTCTCGATAATTATATCAATTAATTTTTTTTTTTAAATTATATTTTTTCGTTATAAAAATTATCAAATATAATAAAATACTCAATATAACATAATAATATTTAAGATAAACTAATTATTATGATGATAATAAATATATTTTTAAAGTCTTAAAATATGTCATTAAGTCTCACGTTAAGACTATGTATATTATAAAGAGTAGTGATATGCTTTCTGAAATTTATTATAAAATTATATATCACAAATGGAATTACATAGTTTAAAAAAAAACATAACATTAATCACATAATCAACCCATTTACTTTGGTAATTGTTAAGTATATACATGTAAGTTAGAGATACAAAATTTAATTAATTATAAAATTGATAATGATATCTTCTCGATTAAAATATTGAGTACAATTTATACCAATGGTATCATATTATACTATTTCCAATGTAATAATTTGATTATTAAATCAATATAACAATTGGGATTATATCTAATATCATAATAAAAAAGCTCGACTATCTAAATGCTTTAGCTAAACGAGAGCCGCGGGAGTTAATTTTATCCACTGGTGCCGTCTAGGCGAGGGTGAAAGCAAAGAGCAAAAAGAGTGTAATTTACTTCTTCTTTTATCTTATTAATTTGATTAATTAGTCAAATCCTAAATTAGAGCCATTAATCAAAATAAAATTAAAAATAAACACAATTTACAAAATCTTAATCAACCAATGAAATCACAAAATAAAACCAGTATCACTGACTGGAAATAATAAAAAAAGAGAAACAAACGTAAAAGAGGGCTTAACTTAACTGAAGAAAGTTTTAGAGAGAGAAAGAGAAAGGTCAAATCAATTGGGAAGTGGCAAAGGGTTGGGTGTGTCTGTATTATATTTTTGTGGTGGTAGTGCCAAGAGCTTTGTTTTGCCTTGCTTTGCCTCCTTGTTCAGGCTTTTTCATTTTATTCAACAAAATAAAACCTTAAATTATACAGGAAAAAAAAAATCAACGCTACTCCACACACACAAGCCCTAATCCCAATAAACCTTCTAACTCTGAATTTTTATTATTATTTATTCTTACTCTGTTCTCATCATCCCGATCTCTTTTCCTATCTTCTGCTGCTCTCCTTGCCGGCTACTATGGATCCATTCGATTTGGTTCGCAAAGGTATATGACTAAATGGGTTTTCTTCATTTGAGGTTACCAGATCGTTGGATTTTTACGATTTTATTTTATTTTTTATTTTTTAAAATTATTTTTTAGGTGGCATCGGTTGAGATCTTTGGAGATTTGGAAACGGGTTTTTTTTTGGGGTTTATATTTGACTTTTTTTTGGTTATTTATTATCCTGATTTTGCTGGTTCTTGTGGTCAACTTTGGTTATTGAAAGTGTTTTAGGGTTTTATTTATTGAGATATATGATTTTTCATGACAGTTGGTTTTGTTATCTGTCAAGAATGGAGTAAATTTGACTTTTTTTTCGGTGTTTCTGAAAATCTTATCCACTTGTGAATTTTAGGGTTTTGAACATCGCAAACTTCTCCTGTATAATGCAATTAGTGAAAGGTGTTTGCAATTTATGATTTAATTAGAATTCTATTTATTCAAATCGTAATATTGAGATAAAGTCAGCATGTGGTTAATCAAGTTATTAGCAAGTGACAAATGGGTATAATTAGCTTTACAGTTAAATTCAGTTGTAAATTAATCATCTATTGTCTAAATTCTGTTACTGACACTGGCGTTTGAAAAGATGAAAATGGTTACTATTTTTACTACTATTTGGAAGTCTTTATAAGGGATACTTTCCATAAAAGGTTTGGCAGTTTCAGGTATTCATGTCTTGTTGAGTTTATCTGGGGAAAGACTTGAGCGTTTATTTATGCATGTGGGTTGTCTGGAAATGAAGAATGCTTTGTCTGTGAATAGTCATATTACAAATATCTGGTTTATGATGTGCTAAATTTTAAAATGTTTTGCAGGTTTTGGGTAAGGTTTCCTGTAAGTGAAGTAAAACAGGATTTAGTTAAAATCTCCTGTAAGCGAAGTTGTTATCTTTGCCGGCCTCTTTTTATGCATGTAGATTTCTTTTTGTTGCTATTTTAGTGAAGAATGAGCTTATCCAAGAAAGGGACTCAAATCAGTGATACCAAGTTAAACAGTCCAAATAAGGCAACTGTTTTAAACCCGAATGCAGCAGAGTTCATTCCCTTTGCTCTCAGATCACCATCTGCTGGAAGTACCAGTGCAGCGGATGCAACAGCGAGGTTTGCTGCTTCTGGGTCTGTAGGAAAAGCTGTGCTTGATCGATCAGAGTCTTCCATTTCGAATAATTCTGATGACGAGGCTCACCAGTACTGGCGTCGCCAGCTCCCTGATGATATTACCCCTGACTTTAAGGTCATGAATGAAGATGAGTCGCAAGGACTTGGCGGACTCTCTTTGGCTGGCTTGTCATTACATGATAGTATGGATGGGTCAAGGTTTTCTGCTTCTGTGGGAAGTGGGTATGTACTGACAGAGCAGCGGGAGATATCTCCACATCTTAATGGTAACAGCTTTGCAGAAAAGATAAGATTTTCTGCTTCAAGCTATGGGGAGGATCCTACTGCAGCCAATTTTTTGCATCTGTCACCTAAGTCGTGGGACAAGCAAATAGTAGGTAGCGATCAGCTTAGGGAAGGGCATCCTTACAATGGGAATTCTAGGCATGGGTTCATGAATGATATATCAGGTGAGCATGGAGTAATAGATGATACTGAAATGAACCCAGTGGAGTTTTTAGCAACACAATTCCCTGGATTTGCTGCTGAAAGCCTTGCTGAAGTATATTTCGCCAATGGCTGTGACTTAAACCTGACAATTGAGATGCTAACTCAGCTTGAGGTATTTTCTAATTAGTTTGTTATTGGACAAGTTTGAAGTGCACCCATTTCTGTTGATGTGGGAAGTTAGTGCAGTACCATCTTTCAGTTCATAATCTCTCTTGGTTGAACCCACTCTTCGAATCTTTAATTACACTTTCGTTCTCTAGATAATTGATCATAAAAGAGTTGCCAAACTATTGATTTACAATTTTTAATTCCAAAGCACCAGGTCTTTTTTTTTTTTTTGGTTGGAGCAAATGTTCACCATCTTTGGCAGGATGACAAGACAATCCTCTGCTTATACTTTGCTGAAGCAATAATTGGGTGCAAAGTATGGAGAGCAATCTATTGTATGCCTTATGTTGGCAGGGCTTAATAAGTTCTTTAAGGTGACATAACGGAACAATAGTCTTATATGTAGTCTTCTAGGTTAGATATTCTTCCCTGTTAAAGGGATGGCTCACTGTAGTAAATGGGATCTCTTCATCTATCTAATTGTATAGGTTTTTATTTTATTTTTTTTAAGTTGTTTGTTTCATTTACCAATGAGCAGAGTAACTTGGTATATTTTTTTGTATATTTTTTTGACTTTTATATATATGATTGGTTGTGTGCGCACTTCTGATATCCTTTCTATTTAGAGCATTTCATGGTATGCTTTGTTTTCGATTGTAGCTCCAAGTTGATGGTGGTTTCAATCAGAATATAAACTCAAAGACCTTGTCAACTCCCAATCTCAGCGCAATGGACTTTCCTGCACTCTCTGTTTCAGAGGGTCAGAATGGTCCTCCAAAATATGCTGGAGATGATCTTCAGCAAAGTGCAAATCCTTATCGTATTTCTGACAAGGAGAACATCCTTATGTTCAAGTCTAGCTCATCCATTCCATCACGAGGTGCAACAGATTTTGCTTCAGCTGTCAGGAAATTGGCTTCTCAGGATTCTGGTGTGTGGAAGTTTGAGAGGAATGGTTCCGCTGATTCCACTATTGGGTCAAGCAGAAGTTCCAATGTTTTGGCTAGTGCTTACAGCAGTGGTCATGGGAGAGGAATTTATGCTGATAGGTTGCAGAATCGTGGTTCAGCTCGGACAGCTCCTGTTTGGCTTGAAACTGGAGAAGCAGTGGGTAATATTCCTCAGTTAACCACATTACTTGCATTATATACGTTTTTAATTAGGGGATAAATGCCTCTGCATATATATTTGCTATAACACTGTTTGATGGCAGCAAATATGTATTCTGAGCTGCGTGAAGAAGCTCGTGATCATGCACGTTTGCGAAATGCATACTTTGATCAGGT
The DNA here is from genome assembly GCA_013180625.2 of Boswellia sacra. Lineage (NCBI taxonomy): Eukaryota > Viridiplantae > Streptophyta > Magnoliopsida > Sapindales > Burseraceae > Boswellia > Boswellia sacra. The sequence goes on along the minus strand of SNVD02010928.1, from coordinate 115,676 downwards.
TTGTGCTATTTTTTGCATTGTCTTGATGTTGAAATCTTCTTACTTTTTCCTCTCTGTCAGTCATTTCCGTATATGGAAACCACAAATTGGCATACAAAAGCGTGTTGATCAATGGAGGAAGAGATATTATAAAATGTAAAATTGGTGAAAATGTGACAAATTTTTTAATCCAATATGTAGTTTCTGATTTTCATAAATGTCTAATGTTGGCATCATCTTTGTTTCTACTTTCTAGCTGTGAAGTTGCTTTGCAGTTTCCCTGGAGATGATGTCAGGAATTTTATTGTGAAGAGCTAATTGCTCAGTAGATTGACTCTACAATTTGGATGCTTGAGTTTGAATGGACTAAATGTTTTTCAATGATGTAAAGTAGAAGTATTCAAAGTGGATACATCCCCAGTGAAACAAAATGTTTGTGGATTGAAGAGCTAATTTTTTGTTGCAGGTTGTCTAGTTTCAAGTTTTTTGATGCTGGAACTGGATCATTTTTGTCATGTACTCTTTTTTTTTTTTTTTTTTTGCCCCCGATGGAACACTGGACAGGACTTGATGAGAAGACAAGATCTGTAAATGCCAAATGAAATAAATTAAGAATGACAATGCCCTCAATATCCCTTAAGTATTATAGCTAACTTTAATTATTTCTTAGGGGGGCAACAAACTATGGGGCCGGTCAACATAATAACAGTGAAACAGCAAGTAGTAGGAGCAAACTCCCGTGGTTTGTTGCCTCCTGGTGGAATTACTTTTCCCACTGAATTGTGTTAAGAGTAGGTGATGCTTTTTGTATTTTACAGGCACGTCAAGCCTATCTTATAGGAAATAAGGCTCTAGCAAAGGAACTGAGTGTCAAAGGGCAGCTGCATAATGTGCAAATGAAGGCAGCACATGGAAGAGCTCAAGACTCTATATACCGCCAGAGGTATGTAACTTTTGCTGTTTTTATTTTCTCTTAACTATGACGAGCTGATATGTAAGACTTAATGGTTTATAGTTTTCTTTTCTATAATACTTTCGTCTTTGAAGCGTAAGATATTTATCTGCTGGATTATCAGGTTGCGCATTCTTTCTTTTGGTTTTTCAAGCATCTCTTCGCATTTGAAGGGGATTATAAAACTTTTGTATACTGGGTTGTTAGCTTTTTTATTTTTTACAACCCTCTACTGAATGACAATAGCTGGAACTTTTATGAATGTAATTAATTTTTTTTTTCACCTGCACCTGCTGTATCTAAAAACGTGCTCTCCGGTCTCTTTATCTTTAGTTGCAACAAGTTGATAAATCATGCTTATAGTTTACACTGGAAATTTTTTCTCCCAAAAGATATTTTTTATGTGGAAGGTTGTGAGATGACAGCTGTCTTTGAATGACTAGCTTTTATTTTTATTTATTTATTTTTTCTAATAACGTATTATATTGCTTCGATGCTATGCCTACATGAGCAAGCTTCTCAGCACATTTTGCACCCTGCCTCCTGTTCTTTGCTTGTTTGACTTTAGAGGTTCTGCTGTTATTTTACTGAAAAGGGTGACAGTCGAAGGGCTGATATGTGAGGCAGGGCATGTTTGAAATGATGGCAGTATTTTGCCATCATGGAGAGCCTGAGAGCGAAAGCCAGCCTGCTGACTCTGAATTTTTTTTTATTTTGTATTTTTTTTTGCATTCCTTTTGGTTATGTTTTGAAAGCTAATATCTGGGTTTTTTCTTTTTGACTCTGTTAAATGTACCAGGAATCCGACTGAGATGCAGGGAAGAGGACAGGATCGGATGATAGACCTGCATGGTCTGCATGTAAGTGAAGCTATTCATGTGTTGAAGCATGAGCTGAGTGTTCTGAGGAGCACAGCCCGGGCAGCAGACCAGCGTCTGCAGGTTTATATATGTGTTGGAACAGGGCACCACACTAAGGGTTCCCGAACTCCAGTTAGACTTCCAATTGCTGTACAGCGTTACTTGCTCGAAGAAGAGGGCCTTGACTATACTGAACCACAGCCAGGGCTGCTTCGAGTTGTGATATATTAAGCCAAGGACGTGACACCGTATAGGAGTTTTTGACACGAATCAAAATCCTTGAAGCCAAAGTCATCATAATCATTCTTGTATCTGTACATGGAAAGAAGTGGGAGAGGAGGTAGTCAGAAGTTAAAAAAAAAAAAAAAAAAAAAAAGAAAAGAAAAGAGAAAGAGAAAAGAATGGAAAAAAAAGGGTTCAGAAATTAGGAAAGAGAAAGTTGAGGAAGGAATCCAGTTGTATCATTGAAGTGTACCATTAAGGTTTAGCCGGCTGACAGCAGCATTACGTTTTGGTAGCATCAGGCCCCTACATCAGCCGATCAATTGTGGCCATTTTTTTTTAAATTTTTGTTAATCTTGTACCTTAGTTTTATCTTTTTTCTGTTAAATTCCTTTTTTTTTTCGGTTCTCAGATGTAACTCATAGAATTGAATTACATGATAGCACAATTCATCAAGCATCGCTTCTCACGCAATGACTGGGTGGTGTCTCTCTGACCTTTATTTGCAGAAATATCAAGGGTAGGAATGGTCATAGATGAAAGAAGAATCGTCTGTGGTTGTTTCATTAATGTGTGTCCTTTTAACCGGCAGTGGCAGGAGTAATTCTGGTTGGCATAGAACTTTTGATTGAATGAAAGGGATGAGCTTGTTGGGAACCATTACCAAAGGACAGCTTCACCAAATCAGAAATTTACTGCACGGCAGCTTTCCCAAATGAGAAAACGTGGTGTACGGTTCATTCGGACCTTTTTTGCCCGACCCTGATCAATAAAGGAAAACACAAAAGGAAACATGTCCATTGACGCTGACTCTAAAAGATTTTCACTTTTGATGTTCATGTGAAGGGTTGTGAAGGTCAAGTCTTCGGTGAATCCTTTGTACCGTATAGTGTCTCAAACTGGCTTAACGGGCAGTAGTCAGTTTGGTTGCAGCAACTGAATCGGTTGTTGTGAAACTGAACTGGCTGTTATCTATTCGGCCAGCTCGACAAGCTGTACAGTGCATTAGAGGTACCGAAGATCCTCTCTCATGTGAAACGTGTGCATGCCCTTGTATAAAGTTAAACATTTGGGAATTGAAGATTACAGACCCTTCCAGTAGATATCCTCTCCTCTCCTCTATTGGAGATTTCAGGATTAGAATTTCATGTAACGGTCATTTTTCAACGACGATTAAATATAATTGATAAAATCAAAATATAATTATAATAATTAGATTCAAATTAAAAAAACAATTATTATAAATATGTTGAGCTATTTTCTTGAAACGAAAAAATAAAAAGCTTTACGGGATTCTTTTTAAATATAATTTTGAATTTTGGACTGTAAATGGTGATATTTAATAGAATAATGATACTCTTTTAAATTATATTTTTAATTATATATGTTTAATATAGGCTTTTCAACTGGATAGTATGAATGTGCAGCGAGTGATGTGTTAGTTTTATTTTTATTTCATATTATTTGACATGTGTGATTTTAAGATAAGATTTAAGATGTGTATTAATACTTTATTTAATAATATATGTCTGCATCAAATTTATGTGATTGATGTGGCCATTCACATTCACATCGGCCTCGACACATTATTTGGGATCTAAAATTTAATTAGGGAGCTTTAAAAAAAAAAAAAAAAGAGGTCCTCTGCTTTCCGAGGTAAGTAACAGAATTTTAAGAAACTTTGGAGGGAAACTGAACAATGCAAAATTCTAAGAAATGCACTTGCAATTACAAGCCAATCTCAAACCCAAACCCAAACCCACCAGTATCTTCTTCTACTCTCCAAAATCTTCAAACACAGCACTTTTTCCTTCTATCCGAAAACACCATCTTTCATCTTACTCCTCCTCTTCGTCTCAATGGTTCTCTCTTCTCCGCTATGCAGTCTCTACCTCCAACTTGCCCTTTGGCAAGTCTTTACATGCACGTATCTTCGCTTCTTCCGAGATCCGAGATCGTTTTTTAACCAACAATCTCATCACAATGTATTCCAGGTGTGGGTCACTTGAATACGCTCGCCGCCTGTTTGATAATATGCCCGACCGAGACCTCGTCAGCTGGAATTCTCTTTTGGCTGCATATGCTCACTCCGGAGACCATAACATTGAGGATGTGAAAGAGGGCTTCCGTCTTTTTCGTGTTTTACGTGAGTCAGTGGTGTTGACTAGTCGATTGACTCTGGCTCCGCTGTTGAAGTTAAGTTTGGGTTCTGGTTACCTTTGGGCTTCGGAAGCAGTTCATGGGTACGCAACGAAGATCGGTTTGGAGTGGGATGTGTTTGTTTCAGGCGCTCTCGTTAACATTTACTCGAAGTTCGGAAAACTTAGAGAAGCCAGGATTTTGTTTGATGCCATGCCGGAAAGGGATGCTGTTTTGTGGAATTTGATGTTGAGAATGTATGTAGAAAAGGGTTTTGAAGAAGAAGCGTTACATCTCTTCTCGGATTTTCATAGGAGTGGGCTGCGTCCTGATAATGTAAGTGTGCGGTGTGTGCTGAAAGGGATCTCTGATGTGGGTTCTGATATAGGCAAGAGGCACAAGGAGCAGATTCAGGCTTATGCAATAAAATTGTTTATATATGAGGATAATTCAAATGTGGTTTTGTGGAATAAGAAACTGTCTGAGTTTGTACAAATTGGTGATAATGGTAGTGCTCTTGAATGCTTTGCGGATATGATGAGGTTGAATGTAGAGTCTGATAGCGTGACATTTCTAGTTGCTTTGGCAGCAGTTGCAGGCACTAATAGTTTTGATTTAGGGCAACAAATACATGGTATGGCTTTAAAAACAGGTTTTAGTTCAGTTGTTTCTATTGGAAATAGTCTTATTAACATGTATTCAAAAATGGGCTCAATCTGGTTTGCTAAAAAAGTGTTCTCTGATATGGAAGAATTGGATTTAATTTCATGGAATTCCATGATATCAAGTTGTGCACAGAATGGTTTAGAGAAGGAATCAATTAATCTCTTTATAGATCTGTTACATGATGGCTTGTGTCCTGATCACTTCACGTTGACAAGTGTTCTGAGGGCATGTTCCTCTCTGACAGAAGGCTTGCATCTCAGTGAACAGATTCATGTTTATGTGATAAAAACTGGTTATGTTGCTGACAGTTTTGTATTAACTGCTCTTATTGATGTTTATTCTAGAAGTGGAAAAATGATAGAGGCAGAATACTTATTTGAAAACAAAGATGAATTTGATTTGGCAACTTGGAATGCAATGATGTTTGGTTATATATTGAGTAATGATAGTCAAAAGGCGCTGAAACTCTTTGCTCTGATGCATATGTGTGGAGAGAAACCAGATCAGATAACATTTGCGACTGCAGTGAAAGCTTGTGGTTGCTTGTTGGGGTCGGATCAAGGGATGCAAATTCATGCTTATGCAACAAAGTCTGGGTTTGACTCAGATTTATGTGTTAGCAGTGGTATCCTAGATATGTATGTCAAATGTGGAGACATGGTATATGCCCACTTAGTTTTCAATGATATCCCCGCACCTGATGATGTTGCATGGACAACTATGATATTTGGATGTGTTGAAAATGGAGATGAAGAGCGTGCTCTTTCTATATACCATGAGATGAGGATGTCTGGGGTCCTACCTGATGAATATACCTTTGCCACCCTTGTCAAAGCCAGCTCTTGTCTGACAGCGTTAGAACAAGGAAGGCAAATTCATGCAAATGTTATCAAGTTGGATTGTGCTTCAGATCCTTTTGTTGGGACTTCACTTGTTGACATGTATGCCAAGTGTGGGAACATTGAGGATGCTTACAATTTATTTAAACGGATGAATGTGAGGAACATTGCCCTGTGGAATGCCATCTTGGTGGGTTTGGCTCAACATGGAAATGGTGAAGAAGCCCTTAAACTCTTCAGAGTCATGAAAGCTCATGACATTGTACCTGACAGAGTCACCTTTATCGGAGTCCTTTCTGCTTGTAGTCATTCTGGTCTAGTTTCTGAAGCTTATGAATATTTTCATGCAATGCATGGAAAATATGGTATTGAGCCCGAGATAGAGCATTACTCTTGTCTAGTGGATGCCCTTGGCCGTGCAGGGCGCACTCAAGAAGCAAAGGAGCTGATAATGTCAATGCCATTTAAAGCTTCTGCTTCAATGTACAGAGCCTTGCTTGGCGCTTGCAGGGTTAAGGGGGACACAGAAACAGGGAAAGAAGTGGCAGAGCAGCTATTGACTTTGGAACCGTCTGATTCGGCAGCATATGTTCTTCTTTCCAATATCTATGCTGCTGCCAACCGATGGGATGATGTTACTGATGCTCGAAGAAAGATGAAGAGGAAGAACGTTAAAAAGGATCCAGGTTTTAGTTGGATAGATGTTAAGAACAAGGTTCATTTGTTTGTTGTTGATGATAGATCCCATCCACAAGCTGATTTCATTTATGATAAGGTGGAAGATTTGATAAAGAGGATTAAAGTAGAAGGATATGTACCTGATACAGACTTTGTGCTTCTTGATGTGGAAGAAGAGGAAAAAGAGCGTGCTCTTTATTACCACAGTGAGAAACTAGCAATAGCTTATGGACTGATAAGCACTCCCCCATCCACTACAATTCGTGTAATAAAGAACCTTCGTGTTTGTGGAGATTGCCATAATGCAATCAAATACACATCAAAAGTTTTTGGACGAGAAATTGTGTTGAGAGACACAAACCGCTTCCATCATTTTAGGGATGGAATCTGCTCATGTGGTGATTACTGGTAATCACAGAATTGATTTTCTTTTGGCAATTTTTTTGACTCCAAATTGAAATTTACTTTTGGTCAGTTCTTTTCATTTTATCCCGTAATACATTGTAAGAAAATTTATATTTACATAACTGAGAGTTGGGTGATCAGGAATTTCCGGAAGGCATTGTTTAGTTGAGTTGAGAATCAGAACCTCTTTTACTTGGGTGACAAATATATAATTACTATTCTGTTTAATTATTTAACTTTTGTCTCTCCAGATGATGAAAAATATTTTTGACAGAATGATCCGATTCTCTGTTATTCTATAGGGAGATTAACACTGTGACCTCCTTCTTTTGGCTGAAGTAACACTCTGTCCCCCACTTTTGGATAAGTAACATAGACACCCTCAGATTCTAACTGCCGTTAGGGAATCTGTTAAGAAAATTACATTGTGACCCTCCTCTTTTGGCTGAACTATATTTTGATCCACACTTCTGGATAAATAACATAAACACCTCTAGATTCCATCTGCCGTTAGAGAATCTATTATCCTAGCTAGAAGCTCTTGTGTAAAGACTTAACTACCCTTATTTATCTTATTCATTAAAAATTTTATATTGTGAAGCTTTCTATTAACATAAATTAAAAAAAAGTTGTTATGATGTCAGTAAGTTGAAAGAATAAGAATTAAACAATCAAAAATTATATTTTATACAAAACTAAAAATCTAATAAATAAAGAAGTCAATATGAGTTCATATATCTTATTTACAAACACAAGAACGAGCAAAACTCTCACATGGCAGCTCATTTCCATATCTGAAACAACCTATTGTAGATTAATCAATAAAAAACCGAAGCAGCATACAAATATTTTTTCTATTTTTTTTTTCAAATCAACTTCAACTGCCTAGTGGTATAGCAGTTGAGGGAAAGTAAAGACTCTGCAACTTGAGTCTTCGAAAAGAAAGGGAAAGTAGAGAGAGAGAGAGAGAAATTATAAAATTAAATATATTATTTACATTAAATAAAATTTAATTGAAACAATTAAATATTAAAAATAATTAAAATAGTTAATTGCATATTTATGTGTTTACATATTTAGTTAAATATTTTTAATCTTTTTTATAAATTGAATTTAAATTTATTAAAGTTTAGAATAATTATTAATTTATAATTTATGAATTTTTTAATTAAAAATCTATATGATTTTGATTTTAATTATTTTAATTTAGAATAAAAAATTAATACACTATAATACAATCTTTTATTAAATAAGAGTATTATTTAACATGTGTATAATGCAATGATAAATCAAATACAGTATCAAATTTACTCAATTCTCTAACGGTAATTTTGGTCGATAGAAAGTACATTTTCAAATCATAAATTATTTTGTATTATATTTTGTAATTACTTTTACTTCAAAATTATAATTATGTATTCTTTAAAATTATAATTTTTATGTATTTGTAATTAATTTTTAATTTCTTAGTCACTCAAAATTATAAAAACAATTATAGATTAATATTTAAAAGAAAAATAAAAAGTTATAATTTAACATAAAAAAATATTATTTCGTTTTATTGTGGGTTTTATTTTAGGGTCCGTCTTGATTAGTTTCAAGCATCTCACATGTTCTCAAACGATTGGGTCGTGCTGTTCAGTCGCTCTTTTAGCTCGTGATTCAAACAGTGCCACTGACACAAGTCCGGAGCTACTTCGGAGCCTTTGATGTTCTGTTCCGTTATGTCCCAAAGTTCAACTACTAAGTACCCTAACAGTTCTGGCAACTGCCTTCTAGTACTAATTGGATTCAGAAAACAAATAAACCCCCAAATAGGAAAAAAAAAACAATAAAAATTGGAATTCTTCTGAAAAAAATTAAAAAAAATCCGAAATTTAAATGGTATTACTTCTTTTGACGGACTCTCTGATTTGTATTTTTGAGCAAGTCTTGTCACTCTGCCCTGACAGAGTGGGCATGGACTGTGTGAAGTCAAGAAGAAGGGGGCTCAGCATCAGCAGCACATAAAAAAAAGGAGTCGGCCTTCTGATAATCACAAAATTATTCAGGGCAGGGCTCTCACCTTTATTGTGTTTTTGCTTTTCTTTTCGTCTGCTCTATCATCTCGCTCTCAGCCCGCCATTCTTCTGCAGACAATCCACATGCATTCCACAATGAAGAACCACAATTCTCTCAAGAGAAGCTTTGAGGAAATAAACTCATCAAACCCCTCTGATATGGCCTTGAATGGTCATGATCATGCTGCCAATGGTTCTTCTTCTCCTACAAATGCCCAGAACTTCAAGCCCAGAAAGTAATTTATTCTCTTTTCACTTGTCCTTCTTTATTTATTATTTATTTTAAAAAAACTGGTTTTTCTTTTTGATTTATGCATGTGTTTTGTTTTTTGTCTGTAGTTATCAATTGAAAGTTTTTGAAGTTGCTAAGAAGAGGAACACAATAGCGGTGTTGGAGACTGGAGCTGGCAAGACTATGATAGCTGTGATGCTAATCAAAGACATTGTGCAAGCTGTCAAATCTAATGATCATAAAAAGTTGATTATTTTCTTGGCACCTTCTGTTCACCTTGTTCATCAGGCATGCTCTTCTAAACCTTTTTTGGTTTGCATATTTTATTCCATTGCTCAAAAGGAAAACATTTTGGTGGGGTTTGATAGGGAAGGTTTCGTATGCAGTGTGGCTGGTTAATTTGATCACATGCTGAAAACAAATTGATTTTGTGTTTGCAGCAATATGATGTTATTAAAATGCATACAGATTTTAAAGTGGAAGAGTATTATGGAGCCAAGGGGGTTGATGAATGGAATTCAAAGAGCTGGGAAAAAGAAATAAATGAGAATGATGTAAGTTTGGGTTTATAACTTTTCCAAAAATAGCATTCTATCATATACTGCTGCTTCAAGCCATTTCTCTATTGTATTACCAATTTTGTAGTAGGCTACTCTCGTAATCTAAGGTTGAACTCCTTTTATTATGTTGTTCCTTACTAGACTTATTTAAGAAATTTTAGTAGGATCCAGAATTTAGCGTAAGAATTTAGCCACCAATTAACTTCTTTCGAATATTGAGTGCGTGTGTGTTTGTGTGTGCACCCTATTCTGAAATCTCACATACGGTCTTGTTTACCAGTTCATTGGAAATTAACAGTCATTCTGGAGCCTTTGTGTTTTATTACCTAATTAGCAATTGTTCGTTTTGTCATTTTTCTTGTTTGTTTGTTATTCGTGTCTCAGAAATTTGATTACTGTAAAATTTTTTTGGTGTGATTTGATAATATATTATGTGTGTTGCTTTTATATATAATACGATACACATTTTTGTGATATTGGGTGAGAGTTTCTTTCATGGAATTTTGATATGATTTAGAATGTTCAAGTCAGTGCTTATAGTGTTATTCTTTCCTTCTTCCATTTCTTATAGGTAATGGTAATGACCCCACAAATTCTCTTGGATGCCTTGAGGAAGGCATTCCTGAGGCTAGAGATGGTATGCTTCATCGTTATCGATGAGTGCCATCGTGCCAGCGGCAACCATCCATATACAAAAATAATGAAGGTTAATATTCTCTGTTCCTAGAAATTGTCATAAAATTTGTTTTCCTTTTTATTTATTTATTTATTTTTATCATGCTTCCTCCTCCTCCTCTTCTTTATAATTTTAAGTGAACAAATATCTCACTGTTTACTACCCTTTTGTGAAGGAATTTTATCACAAATCTAATTACAAGCCAAAGGTTTTTGGAATGACTGCATCACCTGTGGTTAGAAAAGGTATATTATCTCTGCTACTCATAAAATATGTAATGGGATTCAACTTTTAAGCTGAATCGGAAGTTGAAAAGCTTAATGGGCATTTTCCTTTAATTTCTTAGAGATGAATCTTTCTGCCTTCTCTTTGAAAATTCTAATACAAAGTATTATTTTGAGATTGTCACATTAGTCATATTGAAAAGAAAAGTATGGGGTAGAGGAAATTGTTTTTCATTTTCTATTATAATGACTCTAGCTGCAAGTTTCTGCTGATGTGTGGTATTTGAATAATGCCATTGAGATGGACTCGCTCAAATTGTATGTCAAGTACAGAACAATGTTATGAGAATTTTCTTTGTTAATGCCTTATCAGCACAACTATAGATGAGCAAGATAGCTTTACTACAGATCTAGTCATGAAAACTTGTTTTTAGTTCCTTAACCTCTGATTTAAATCATAGATAACCTCTGATTATGTAGTGTCAAAAACTATATCTCAGTGAAGTTATGAAAATAATTATCTCATTTATCCAGTTTATCACATGATTATTGTCTGATAATGACAACCTTTCCCTTGGCATTCCTTGCATGAGCATATGAACGATCTATTCACATTTGTCGTTCATTGGGCATGCATAATTCACCAAAGACACTTGCATGTGGTTTCCTATTTTATCAAGTTTAACAAGGTTATCTCTTGAACCCAGGTAGACTGTTGTTTCAATTTAAATTAATCTTTTGGAAATGTCTTTAATTTGGCGCTTTAATGAAGATATTATCTTTGTTTATAGAATTTTACTTCTCACTACTGCAGTTTGCTTAAAAGCTTTTTTTTTTCAAAATCATTTTTTTTTAATAAAATTATGTGTTCTCTGTAAGTATTTACATCCTATTACAAGCAACTTTGCAATCAGGTGTCTCATCAGCAATGGATTGTGAGGGTCAAATATCAGAACTTGAAAGCATCTTGGATTCTCAGGTAATTGCATACTTTGTGGTTGTTGGGTGTAAACTGAAATACAGAGGAAACACTGTGTTGAATGAATGTTGCTGCAGATTTATACTGTTGAAGACAGGACAGAGATGGAATTATATGTTCCGTCCGCGAAAGAAAGTTGCAGATTTTATGACCCATCAAGATATTGTAGTTTGGATTTAAAAGCAAAAATAGAAGTCTTATGGTCCAAGGTATTCATACACCATAAATACATTGTTAGCATTTACTTTATTGTGGTTTACTTGGGGGATTATAAAATCTTTTGATTATGGGCAGTTTGATGCTTCGCTGTTGAAGTTGCAAGGTTCAGTGCAAAATTGTTACAAAGACATGGATGATAAACATAAGACACTAAGAAAGCAGTTGTCCAACTATCATGCGAAGATTTTGTATTGTCTTGATGCGCTTGGACTCATATGTGCTTATGAGGTATGATTGCCTACCAGGATGGTTTCTCTAAAGTGGAAAATTGAAGTTTAGCGGTAAAAGCAAATAAAATACTTTATGTTGACACCTTATACCTTATTTACATCTACAATACAAATATTCAGGCAGCTGTAATCACTTATATCCTTAAGGGGTTGCATAACGTACAAATTCATGAATATGATATAAAATTGGCCAAGTTTGAGAATAATAAATATAACAGAACACTTTGTTCCAACCAAGTTGATGTTATCTACTTTGGTGTCAAAGGCACATCCTTTCCTTTACAAACTTGCTTTTGAAAATCATATGAGTTTCCCTTGCCCAAAATGTGCCTACTTATTTGAGGAACCCAAGATAGATAAATTAGCTTAGGCTTGCCTTTGCAACTGATGGGGAATGTGACTCTAACATGATCTTCCGTTAATATCTAACAAGGTTTACTTCATCTCTATTTCAAGGCATTCTTATCAATTTTGCATTTTTTGACGTCACAATTACTGTCAAGTAATTGTTCACATGGATACTTGAAAATTCTTTTTGGGCTATAAAGTGTTTATTTACACTCCTTTTGGTTCTGATTAGATGCTTTACATGTTTGTAGGCTGCTAAAATCTGTCTAGAGAATGCTCCTAAAGCCAAAGAGGAGTGCGAAATATATAGAGAGAGTTCGTTGCAGTGTAAATATTTTCTTGAGGAAACATTATTTATAATTGGGGAATCTTTGCCTTTTGGTACGCTATGGACTAAATTTCATCTTCATTGTTTATCCAGTATAGAACATAAAATCGATTTATTCTTTTGCCTAAAGCATCTTTCATAAATATTAATTTTTTTGGTTTCCAGTTATTCTGTACTTGAGGTTGTTGATGTAAATTGTATTTTTCCTCCTAATGTTTTACAATCCCAGACTTGTTATATATAAAAGGTGCGAGTGGCATGAGAATTAGCCTTTGCTGCCTGTAAATTTGGCACCGGTTGACATGCATAATTGCAGTGTGCTTTTTTTTTTTTTTTTTTTTTTTCTGGGTTAACACTCTGCCAACCATGTTGGAGTGTTAATAATCACATATTGATGCCAAAAAGTATACATCCCTGGAAAATAATAGTGCATGCTTGGTACTGGTTACAGAAGAGTAACTAGCATTTATTCCCTGTAAATGTCAAATTTTATGCAACATACATGTAGCAATTACTATCATTGAAGGCGTTGGAGAAGCTTTACCTATGTCTTTTCACCGTCACCGTTTGAGTTTACTCTAATGTCTTGTGCTTCATAATATTGTGAAGAACCAACACTTTTTTTTTTTTTTTTTTTAAATAAAAACACATTATGCTTGTGGTGAATTCCTTTACTTCTTTTTGTTTACTTTGCTGTTCCAAAGATATTAATTTGCTGAACGTGCTTAATTAGTTTTGTTTCACTGTGCTCTTCTTTTTGACCTTATGCCTTATGATGTTAATATTGTCATCCAAATAATCTACAATTGTTGCTTTCTGCTTGATATGATATTTATATCAAAGATTATTCCCTTCTTATCCCACAGGTGATAAAAAATTTTTAGATTTTGGGTTTGACTATTCAAAGGCAGTAGATTTGGGCTACATAACTCCAAAATTACATGAACTTCTTCAAATATTCCTATCGTTTGGGTAATTGAACTATTTTCTGGTTAAGGCCTTTTCATCTTTATTGTCTTTTATATCATAGCAAAAGTCAATTTACTATCATCTTTTTCTTGCAGAGGAGACAAACAGGTATTATGCCTCATTTTTGTTGAAAGAATTATTGCAGCCAAAGTAGTTGAAAGATTTGTGAAGAAAGTAACCTATTTGGCACATTTCACGGTTTCGTATTTGACTGGAAGTAATACATCAGTTGATGCATTGGCACCAAAATTGCAAAAAGAAATATTGGAATCATTTCGGTGTGGAAAGGTGGCTAATCTATTATATCACAAGTTTTACTCACAATAAAGTTTGGTATTTGATTAGCTAATGAAGTAACAAAATTTCCTATGTAGGTCAATCTACTATTCGCTACTGATGTGGTGGAGGAGGGAATTCATGTGCCAAACTGCTCTTTTGTAATACGTTTTGACCTGCCCAAGACAGTCCGTAGTTATGTCCAGTCTCGTGGACGAGCTCGACAAAATAACTCCCAGTTTGTCTTGATGCTTGAGAGGTAAAGCCCTGTCCTTATCTCTTTATATTATGAAAACACATAATTATTAATGACGATACATTGGGATTCTTTTCTATTCATAAAATGCTTCTTGCTATGGGCATTCAAAGTGTACCTTGGTTTTCCTTGTATGTATAATGTTGTAGCAAAGAACCTCACTTTCAGATGTGTATATTTGCAGGGGAAACATGGGTCAAAGGGATAGACTTTTTGACATCATCAGGAGCGAGCGATCAATGGCGGATACAGCTGTAAGTAGAGATCCCAATGCATGCATTCTGAAAGCCTATACCCCTGAAAAAACAAATGCCTATGTTGTGGATGTAACTGGAGCATCAGTTACGGCAGATTCCAGTGTTAGTCTCATACATCGATATTGTGAAAAGCTTCCTAGTGACATGTATGGAATATTTTCTTTCTCTTCCCTTGCCCTTCTTCAGTTCTATAATAATAATGTTTTCTGCTCAGGTATTAAATTTTCGTAAGTTTTGTGCTGGAGGCAATTCATTGTGCATGTAGTCCTAATTAGCTGTTACATAATATAGGTACTACACACCAAAGCCAATATTTAAGTACAAATCCTCTGAAGATTCTTTTAAGTGCGAAATGACACTACCTTCTAGTGCGCCTTTTCAAACAATAGTTGGTCCCAAAAGCAGGAATAAAAACTTATCAAAGCAGCTTGTGTGCTTGGAAGCGTGTAAAAAGCTGCATCAAGTGGGAGCTCTGACTGATCATCTTCTCCCATTCGTTGAAGAACCTTCTGAAAACAATCTCATTGCAAAAAAGAAAGAATCTGATCCAGGTGCAGGTATGCATGCATCTAATCTTATGTGTGGCTGTCTAGTAGTTGCTATTTTAATATGATCTGTTAAGATTAAGCCTTTCTTTGTTTTATCAAGGTGTCTTTTATTCTTCTCAATGGTAAGCATTGATGCCACCGTCAAGATGGGGATTGTCTGTATGCATTAATAGATAGGGTGAATCTTCCATGCCTAGTTAATCAGGAAATCAGAATATATTTTCATTCTATAACCGAAGACTTCTCAAGAACAAAATCATTTGTATTTCCTTACATATAAGTATGCAGTAAGATTCACAATAATTATTCTAGACCTTCAATATCCTGAATTTTCAAATTACTTTTCTTGTAAGCTTTCTCTTTCTTGAGCTTCTTATTGTCTCATCAAATAGTTGGCATAACATGAATATGACACAATCAGGTCACATTAGACCAATGGTGCAAATATGTAGAATAAGATTTTGCTTGACATTATGTTTTCCAATATTTGATATCACAAAAATTGAATAGTAAAAATGTTGTTTGCTCCTAGTTTTCCTTGTACATGAATGTAAGCATTTAGAAAAATGATATGCCCTTCATAACCAGATACACTATCTGTTGCATTACAAGGTGTCTATCTTTCTTTATCCAAATTCAATTGCTGAAAATAGAATTTGGTTGTTAGGGTGAGTTTGGTATTGCACCTCTATTATATTAGATACGGCTTGCTAATCTTTGTTAATGTTTCTATCTTCTATATGTTTAGTTATCTTATGTTTCAAATTTTTCATTTGCTTTTCATTGTTGGTGTTTGAAGGAACAACTAGGAGGAAGGAACTACATGGGACAATTCCCATTCGTGCATTATCTGGAAACTGGGGAGACAAACTTGATGGTGTTATTTTACATGCCTATAAATTTGAATTCTCCTGTAATATTGTAAGTGAGATTTATTCTGGAATTGTTCTTTTGACTGAGTCAAAACTTGACGACGATGTGGGAAATTTTGAAGTGGAGCTGTATTTAGTCTCAAAGACGGTCAAGACTACCGTTACTTCATGTGGGCAAGTACATTTGGACGAAGAACAGGTAAAAGATAAAAGATCATTCATGATTTTTTTTCCCAAAATATAGTGTAGTGCCAATTTTTTTCTTTAATTCTTTATTTCTTTGTTCCAGATGTCCAAAGCGAAGTGCTTTCAGGAATTTTTCTTTAATGGATTATTTGGGAAGTTGTTTGTTAAATCCAAATCATCTGGAAAGAATAGGGAATTTTTACTTCAGAGAGAAACACAATCACTGTGGAGCCCGTTAAACATGTATTTGCTTCTACCACTGGAGATGCTGAACACTTCTGGTCAGGAATCTTGGAGAATAGATTGGAGTGCCATCACTGGTTCTGTCTCTGCAGTAGAATTTTTAAAGAACTCTTATTTGGGTACTAGGCATTGCAATGGTTATGGAGGTAATTCATCTCCTTGTACGACCAGTTCATCTGGGACAGTATGCAACGGCATCGATATAATCCACTTTGCTAACCGTTCAATTAGTGCAAAAGATCTCAAGAATATGTTGGTAGTCGCTCTCCATACTGGAAAAATTTACTCTGTAGTTGAAGTGGTTAGCAATTCATCTGCTGAGAGTCCTTTTGATGGAAATGCTGGTGCTGCCCTGTCAAAATATACAACCTTCACGGACTACTTCAATAAAAAGTAGGTGATTTTCAATCCTTTACGAGACTTTTTGTTTAATGCATGCTTTCCCATGGGTTATAATTTATAGTTCCATAATACCATGCCTCTGATCAGGTATGGAATTGTGCTGATGCATCCAGGACAGCCTTTGTTGCGATTGAAGCAAAGTCATAATGCACACAACCTTCTTGTGAATTTTAATGATGAAGGTGATTAATGCTTGAGCTTTATTCAACCAGAAAAGCGTTTTCTAATATTTGACTTTATCTACCACTATGATCACAATTTAAATATTTTACATATTTTCCATCAGGATCTCATTAGGTTAGGCAAATGAGTCTGTGACCTAATGATTCCAACTCTTAAGTTGCTTCTTGAGGTTACCTGAAAGTTTCTTTATGTGAGACAGAGATTTTATAAGGACCTACTATATGCATATACAGATGAGATTTAGGAGTACGTCAAGAGAAAGAAGGGTTTGGGGTCCTTTGCACTGTTTCATTTATCCATTCCAACTGAGTCAAACTTGCGCATTTTAAAAAGCAAACAGTTATTGTTCTTTACATCTCACATTCACAAACAACTGGTACTGCTTTGCATTTCTGGTTCATCTTAATTACTTTTTCACTTCATTTAATTTCTTCTACTGCCTCGCTTCTGTCAGGAAAACAGTAACTCCACTAAGTGACAAGTCTGAAATTTGAGTTATTTTCAAGTTACATTACTATGATAAGATTTCTAGTGAAATTCTACTGACAACAATGGAGGAAACAATTGACATGTTGTTGTATATAGAGATGACAATATTATTTTGAAGTTTTAGTTAAAAGATGTTGGCATTTTAAATTGCCTAAATGGTTGCTTAAGCACAATTCTGAAATCAGATTTTGAAAAATATTGCACTTTGTTTATATGCTTTCTAATAACTTCCTATAAATGAGCAGGTGGTTCTGGTAAGGCATCACAAGCTGGCATGGTTGTTAAGAAGCCACAGATGCATGCTCATATGCCACCTGAGCTTTTAATCAGTATTGATGTTCCAATTAATATTCTTAAATCGTTTTACCTTCTCCCATCATTGATGCAACGTCTGCAAACCCTGATGTTAGCAAGTCAACTTAGAGAGGAGATTGGTTGTCATGACGTCCATATGTCAAGTTCATTGGTCTGTACAATTGTTAACTTGGATTTTTTAGTAAAGTTTGCTATTCCTTAGGAGCCATTAATCAATTAAATTAATCAAGTTGATTTTTGTGGTCAGATCTTGGAAGCACTTACAACACTTAGATGCTGTGAAAAATTTTCTATGGAGCGACTGGAATTGCTTGGTGATTCAGTACTAAAGTATGTTGTAAGCTGCCACCTCTTTCTTACATATCCCCAAAAACATGAAGGACAATTATCTAGATGCCGTCAACATGCTATTTGTAACTCAACCCTGCATAAATTGGGAACAGATCGCAAATTACAGGTATTTGATCTACTGGTACTGCTACTTGCAGATTTGCATAATATATTGCAACTTTTTATATGCATAAATTATACTTTTTGTAATTTTTTTGGGTAATCGCAAAAATGACCCAAATTAAGGAGGTTTATTGAAAAATGACTCAAATTAAGAGGGCTTATTGAAACTTCTGAAAGATTTAGATGCCATGACACATCCAACACTCTATGCTCGACAGTTGATAATGTTGAATGCTGTTGGACACTGAAAATTGTCTGTTGTCAACTACTACTAAACCAAAAGCAATCAATTTAAGGATCGCGATAATCAACAATCACCTGAGCAATATTAAGATTCTTGGTAAAATTGAAGCTTGGCAACTCTGAAACCATCACTGAAGGCTGCAAAAACCAGTGATGATTGTCGGATTGAAGAAGACAAAGACGAAGAGAGCTCTGCCACTGAAACCATGGCGAAGTGTTATTGTCCAATAGCAAAAAAGTACCATTGTCTGTCTATCGGTTTGTCAGATAGGGTCATAGCTTCTAAGGTATCATGAACGAGGTCATTTTTCAAGGACACCCATTGGTTTGGGTCCATTTTTGTGGTTCTTTTCTATTTTTTTTTTCAATTTAATATCTCATGATCTTAACAGAATTGCAGATTCTGTAATTTAGGGACAAGGGTATTACTGAATTTTTATCTGGTTACTGTGCAAGTGCTTTTCATCTCATAACTTTTGATGATCTGTCTACATGTCAAGAATAATTTCAGCACATACTGCAAATAATATGAATTATAATGTTTCACATGTTGTATTTGCCAGGGATACATACGGGACAGTGCATTTGATCCCCGTCGTTGGGTTGCTCCAGGACAGATTTGTATACATCCTGTTCCTTGTGACTGTGGGGTGGATACTTTAGAAGTACCATTGAAGGGTAAATTTATTACTTATGACACAAAAGTTGTGGTTGGAAAGCTCTGTGACATGGGACACAGATGGATGGGTTCAAAAACCATAGCTGATTGTGTTGAAGCCCTCATTGGAGCATACTATGTTGGTGGAGGATTGGTTGCTGCACTTCATGTGATGAAGTGGCTTTGTATTGATGCTGAAATTGAGCCCTCGTTAGTTATTGATGCCATCACTAGTGCATCTTTACGATCGTATATTCCCAAAGCTGATGACATTAAGGATGTAGAGTCAAAGATTGCATATGAATTTTCTGTCAAGTTTCTGTTACAGGAGGCCATTACACATGCATCTGTGCAAGAGTTCTACTGTTACGAGGTAATTATGGATGTCATCTAATGATTTGGTACTTACAAGTTAAGTTTCCTCATTTCTTTCTTCTGTTTAATTACCTGATGCCAAATAAAAACGGAGCAATCTCATAAATTTCAAGGCATTGATAATTGCCCTTATAATTTCATAACAAACTAGCAAAATCTCCTTGTATATTGCAGTGTTTAAAAGAGTTTCTGCATGGTTATTCACTCTTTCTGGATGTTATTTGAATGTGTGATTCTTGTACAATTTTGCAAGTTTGTAGGCTAGAGTTCCATAAGATCCCCCTTTTTGACTTCTTGGATTTAAATTTTGACAGAGGCTTGAATTTCTTGGAGACTCTGTACTGGACTTGCTGATTACCTGGCATCTCTATCAGAGCCACACCGATATTGATCCTGGCGAGTTGACCGATTTGCGTGCAGCTTCTGTTAATAATGAAAATTTTGCTGAAGTCGCTGTCCGAAATAACCTTCATAAGCATCTTCAACATTGTTCTACGTTGCTATTAGGTCAAATAATAGAGTATGTAAAGTCCTTTTCCGAACCCATGGACACAATAAGCTCAGGCGCAGGTAGAAAAGCTCCTAAGGTAAATTCTTTTGATAGTCCACTTTGTTATTAGTCTCTATCTTCTTTGTCTTTTGCAACTAGTGACGTGCTGCTTAATTTATTATTACAATACTATTGATGACACAATTTAAACTACACTATTTAGTGCTGACGTTAATTATGGGTCCTAATAATTCTGATCATAAATGCACTCTTTTGACCATTCCTTTCTTTGCTAGGCTCTTGGGGACTTGGTGGAAAGTATTGCTGGTGCAATATTGATTGATACAGAACTGAATCTTGAGGAAGTGTGGAGGATATTTAAACAACTATTGTCTCCAATAGTGACCCCTGATAAACTTGAACTACCTCCACTCCGTGAACTAAATGAATTGTGTGACTCTCTTGGGTACTTCATTAAAGAAAAATGTTCATGTAAGGGTGAGATGGTCCATGCAGAGCTCAGATTGCAGTTGAAAGATGTTCTGTTGGTTGGAGAAGGGCAGGGCAATAGCAGGAAGGCTGCAAAAGGAAAAGCAGCTTCACAGTTGTTGAAGAAACTTGAGGTTTGTGTTACTACTGTTCCAAGTCCTCCACTTAATTTTGCTGTTCATCCTTCTCTTTCTCTCTTCTCTTTGGACCTGCAAAATAATAATATGATCTTTGTTGAAAACTGCTTGACCCTAAAATTGATTGGTAAGGTCCAACCATAGTATTTGAGTTTTAACAAAATTCTGTTTAGAAAATTATGTAAGTTAATTGTTTATCTATATGTGTGATGTTATTTTGTGGTGGCAGCTGTGTTTAGATGCTTCCATGAGTTGCTAGAAATGACTTGGGTTTGTTAGTAATCGATTGCCTTTTTTGCTTGAATTCTTGAAGCTTATTGTGTTAAATAATGAATAATCTTTATATGTGGAACTGATTGATCACAGTCATCTTTTATTGAGAAATCTTGTTTCTTGTGTAAAGTCCTTACCTGCATATGGCTAATGCTTTTGAACTTGTAATACAACAGAGTCGAGGAATTTCCAAGGGTTCATCCAAAAATAGGAAACTGGGCCCTGATCATTTTGGCAATTCATCTTCTCTTGAAAACGGTGATAGTGTCCGCAGGCAGATAACTGATGACGATATGCCTGAGCCACCAATCCACAAAAAGCATAAGGGATCTGAAATTCATGCCCCTGCCAATGGCTCTTCTAACAAAGACAGCAGTCCAGCAATTCCTATCGCCCCAAGTATGTGTATTTCGTCTGTACTTGACTCATACTTGTTTAAATATGAAAGTAAATAGAACTAGAAATTTTTTCCATAGAGTGAAGAAATGGTGCTCAGTTGTATGAACCTGATGTTGATATGACAATTTGGATTTTGTTTGTCAGTTTGATCTACTAAGTAGTTGACTATCTTTTGCATTGTCCAAGTTGACTTTGAATTTCGAATTGGGTATTTTCATTGCTTATTAATTTATTATGTTACAGTTATTGCACCAATCAACATGAAGAAAGGGGGACCTCGAACCTCACTTTTTCAACTCTGTAAAACAATGCTTTGGCCAATGCCTACTTTTGAAACAACAGAACAGAAATCAAGGTTAGCTCAATCAACTAGTTCTTCGCACCTATGTTTTGTATCTAATTTTTAAAATTGATTTTTCTATCATTATCTAGATTTTCCATACCTCTAGTAATTTTGATTTACAATCTAGGTATTTCTTTGTAAGTTTGGGGCCTAATCATATTTATACAACCAACAGGACTCCGATGATATTCGATGAAAGTTCCGGAAAGAGGGAGGGGTTTAACAGTTTTACATCAACAATTACTCTGCATATAACCGGATTAGGTAATGTTGAGTGCACAGGAGACCCCAGAGCTGATAAGAAAAGTTCATTTGACTCTGCAGCACTTGTCCTGCTTCAGAAGCTTGAGCAACAGGGTAAGATTATCATTAGTGATACCAAATAGAGTCTTACCATTATTATCGTCGATTTATGAATAAATTACAAAGTAGAAGGGTGGTGATATTTTTCATTAATCACATGCTCTTCATCTCACATCAGATATAGAGCAATTAGGCAAGACACTGGTCTGTCGTTGAGTAATTTACTAACCATGTCTAGTGTAAGAATAGAAGCTACCCGTCAAAGAAACTAACTTAAATAAATACTATTCTCCATTGTATATTTATGTATATTAATGTACACAATCGCTTCGAATGGAGCGGTATAGTCAACTGGGTTCTATTTAAAATTGGTGCAAATCCGAGGAAATGAGCACTAAGTTGTTTATTTTCATAATTACATCAGTATATTACTTTCTGTTTTTTGTCAAGTTTTTTCGTGTATAAATCTTATCATGGATCCAGAAAAGCGATTCCAGCATCAATTTTTAAATCTTTTGGCCCATTACACCCCATAACATGCATGAAACTTAAAATTTATCTGCCGTCAAATGCTTACTAAATGATTAAAGGTTACCAAATCCAAGCTATCTTATCTATCGGCAAATATGAGTTTATGACCACGCATAACAGCCTAGTCCCCTCAACTTACTGTGGCATATGTGAATAGGTCGATTAAATAACCATTGAGCCCGAAACAGATGCATGTAAAACATCTTTTTAAGGAGAGTCTTCTTAGCAAAGGATGTACAACGTGATTAGGCTGATGTGTTTCTCCTATTGCTGGGTTGATGTGATGTATTCAGCCAATCGGAGGAGGCTGAAAAAAAGAAGTGACTAGAATAAGTGAAGGCTCTCTCCTGGCCGAAAAAAAGAAGTGACTAAAATAAGGGAAGACTCTCTCCTTCAGAAGATCAACTTTCATATTTCGAGCTTCATCTCTTGTTTACTAAAAGAAGGGCCCCTCAGGAAATGAGAAGAGTTTTTATCGTGCAAAGTTTCTATAAATGAGATGTTGATAATTTCAAGGAACACGATTATTTATGCAAGCATATTGTGGGCAGGAGCTTGGAGGACAAGTGGCATGCTGAGCCCATGTTAGTTTGGACTCGCATTACTTTCACTACCTTACTGGTTCCGTGCTAGTGCCCAAGAGATAGGTGGAAACCAAATTCAATTCTTATTATCCATGTTGTCCCAAAAGTCCCAAAAGACGTGTTGTCTTTCTTTTTTTCTGGGAAAAAAAAAATTTGAAGGGCTTAATAGTTCCAAGAGAAATTTATGATTATTTTTATGGAATTTCCTTGACAAATTTTAACACTACTAAAATTGTCTATATTCGACTTAAAAGGGTGTCAACTTCAGTATCATATGGTGTAATGCAAGCCGAAAACCAGGCCTTTCTGAGGTCAATGAACAAGTCCAAGTGGATCAAAATAACAACATAGCTAAACCTCTAAATCACACAACAATAATGCAAAAAAAAAAAAAAAACAAAAGTCCATAATTTACATTATTATCAAGGCACTCAAATTGAGATATACCATAAACAAATTGATATATAAGTAGGGCAAATTGATATATAAATAGGGGTGACAATTTGGATCATGACATGCGAATTCGATACTACACAAAATAGAAATTTACGGGTTTAAATTTGTCTTAATCATGTTCGTGTTCAAATTTTCAATCCGTTTAATAATAATGTCATGTTCGTGTTGAGTACCTTCAACCTACGAACACGATTATGACACGATCCATTTATGACACGCATATACATTAAATACGATTAACACGATTATTGAGACGAATAATATTTTATAATTTTTACACATTAAATAATACAAATTAAAAATTAAAATACTAAACACATCACCTGTAATTTCTAATATTCTAAATCAAATATTAAAGTTTTTATTATTTTTTGGTATTTAATTTTTTTTTAATTTTGTATATTATGTTATAGCCTTTTCATTTAAAAATAAGTTTTAATGTGCCATAACTATAATCGTATCATAATCATATCGTAACTATAAATATGTCATATCAATCGTGTAAACATATCATAATCGTGTTATACAAATTATGTTCATGTCTAACACGAATATAATCCATTTATTATTCGTGTTCGTGTGTCATATCGTGTTATCCATTTAATAATCATGCTTTATGACACAAATAATAAATGAGTCGTGTTCAAGTCGGATCAATCTTTATCGTATCACAGCTCGACACGATACAAATAAGACTCTCGAACACAAATTGTCAACCCTAATAAAGGTTATCAACAATTAGAAAATTTGATGATATCACTCATTTGCTGTTCTTTACGCACACCAAATGCAAGTAAATCAGTGTAAAGCATTTGTATCACACCAAGTAGAAGACTTCTCTCTTTATTGTTATCTTGCCGATGCTAGTGAAATTTCTATCCATCTTAAGGAGGCACAGGGATATTGTTTTGTGCCTTGTCTCACCATCACCATCGTCAAGAAAACATTAAAGGGAATGTCTTACCAACGCTAATGAAAAAATATTATGCTCTAAGCAAGAGCTCATAAACATTGCTATTGTTATCTCCACTAACACGTTTCAACATCTCAAAACTCTTACGACTACCTAAGAATTCAATTCGTTTGAAAATCAAATAACCACGCTCAGTTGTCTCCTTACTAGAATACACTGCTCGTAGCCGGTCAGCGTGCCTTGAATCAGTGTGAATAGCAGATTCAACCTCATGAGCTGACAAGTTCTCCTGCAAGGAGATATCAACACACGTTAAGCCATTTAATAAATCTCCACTGATGATCAATAGGCAAGCTGCTACCCTGCATAAACCACATTTTAACAAACCTAATTGAAATAATAGTTTTCTTTCAAGTTCATTTGGCAAACAACCACTGATAAAGATATCAAAAGGGGCAAGGGCACAACTATTCTGCGATTCCCAACTGTTACTCTCAATACATTGATGATCACATAAGTGGTCATGTCAGAGCGCCATGACATTCGTTACCAAACCCAAAAACATGACTCATCCACTAATACCAATACCCACACAAGCACATATATAATATAATAAGATGCACGAGTAAAAATCCTAAAAGTAAACATCTCAAAATCATACCTGATAAAAATCATAGATATAATCCAACACCTGCAGACACGTAAAGCCATTATCACTGAAATATGTTCTTGAAGAAGGCCCCATCTCAGAAAATCGGTCCACAGGAAAAAGTATGCTAAGAAAGTGGTTTTTAAATATCCACTCACTTTTCTCACTGCAGAAGCCAAATATAAAACTTTAGCGTGATAAAGCACCTTTTATTGTATCAGAAGCATATAAAAGAAAAATAAATAAATAAAAATTTGGTGCTTGGTGTAAGGTGTTAGTTGGGATTTGACTTTCCAGGCCATGAATCCCAGTAATTGATGTGCCAAAATCGGTTGTTATTTACTATTTGCAACTTAATATTGAGAGTGATTATAATTATATATGTGATTGTGACCCTATCCAATGGAACCATTGTGAAAACCATGTGTAGATGTGTCATGCTGTTCTAATCAACTGATTGCGCGCGCGCGTGCGCACACACACACACATACGCACGCACACACACACGCACACACGCACACGCACACACACACAGAGAAGAGAGAGAGAGAGAGAGAGAGAGAGAGAGAGAGACTAACAACCTTTCTGTCAGCAATCGGGTTAAGTTAGTAAATGAAGCCTCGGAGTCCTTGCCATCCTCTTTTGCATCAAAGAATGAACATGAATGGCGTTCACTAACATCTTCGCAACTTAAAGACTCTGTGTAAATAGAAGCAGTTGAAGTTGGCTCAGATATTGACCAGCATATTGAATCCAGAAGGGTGCTTGGGGTTAATGGACGTATTGGGGTTTGACAAGTCTGTAAGAACAACAGAATCCAAAAACAAATGATATGATTCATATGTAAGACAAAGTAATCGATTCAACAGTGTAGCGTGCAATAATAAGCCCAATGTATACACCAGCCCGAACATTAACACATGCAAAAGAGATGAGAGAAAGAAACAAGATAAATAAAGTTATTAATTGCAAAAGACAAAATTCTCTGCTTGCATTAGCAATCAATTATGCGATTCCTAAGCTAGTCCAATATCTTATTTGTTGACGATGTGAGATGTGACAGGCATCATAACTACGCAAGGAGAATGGAAGACCTTATAATATAGAAATAATCAAACATAGTGGAACAAGCAAGCACTGAAGCAAACTTGCTGACAGTATTTTATGGTCAACTACTTGCCTGCATGCGACGACCACGGCGATTTCTGACCCCGGTTTTAGCCTTATTTACAATCTGCTGCCTTGGTTCGTGCCTTGCTTTACTTCTACAGCTCTGAGTATCTTGAGGAACATTCCCCCCATTAATTTCCTTAAAGGACAAAACAGGGGAGGAAGGTTGTCAAATCAAAATTACTTAATATCATATGGGAGGATCAAGGAGACATTAGTATCATGCTAAATTCTTTAACAGCATCCTTTTTTCACCACACAAGCTAAATAACCAATTTTAAGAAGACAATTGTCATTTGCACTTAAAAATGCACTTGGATAATAACAATAGCCTTATTAATTTTTTGCTTAGAAGCATCTTAACATTCTGAAAGGATGGAACCAGAAGTACCTCTCTAGCAGTGCCATTTTTAAGACTTTCAAGCATTATTCCGACCTGCCTAGCCAAATCAGCTGACATGTGAACAAGCCTCTGCATGTATTTCTCCTTTGCTGTTTTCAGAACCCAGAGTGGCTGAGAAACATTGCATATCAAATGAATTTCATGGTGATAAAAGCAATAAATTGAAAGAACTCTTAAAAATACAAAAATGCCATTCATGGTACAGGTGATTCACCCAAGAGATGGTCCAAAATTTCAACCATAACATATGACAGCCTAGAATAATTATTGTGGTACAGCCGAGCGTTACGATAAATGAAATTGTCTCAAGTCTCCAAATACAGTATTTCCAGTTTTAGTAGAATGATAGAACACAGATTAACTGTTATAAGACAATGCAGAAGCACTTACCGTGACAAGGTTGTTAGTGTGGCCAAGATATCTTTTAACAGAAGTCTCTTCACAAACTACATGACTTGCATTGCAACCAACAAACCACTGATTTATGAATGAAGCACCTTCTCTAGCAGCTGCCTCAAAAACCTATCAAACATATTAAATCTCTCAATGGATTGCCCAAGGCACTCAAACAGGCATGCCTGTTTCAGCTTAAACAAGGGATGACCACATATTGGGTCTAATATTGATATGTAGATCACATCATAGAACTATCAGAGATAACTAATTCCAGAACATAAGATATAACATATGATGAACCAACTTTTTGGAAGGAAACAAGTTATCTACAAAAAAATCCAAAGTTTACCTTACTCCGCAATTCTTCAGAAATATCTGAATCAACATATATGGATCGACCAGATAGGGTTGAATCCATACTTCTAATAGAGTTTCTTTCAGAAATTTGTTGATTTGATTTTGCAGACATTTCAAATTTCTTGGTATCATAAATACCAGCAGGAACACAAGAATTTTCAGCACCAGCATGCCCAACAAGCCGGTTGTTCGATTCCATGCCATGGTCTCTAATACTCTTGACAGTGTAAAGTGATTCATTCAACCTCACTGCAATGGACAAGAACAATTGAATCTCAGATGCTAAGCAAAGAAAATACATCAAAGTGCTTCTTATAATTTCCTTACTTAAAGAAGTCCCTTAAAAAAGCTAATCTAAACCACATTCCTCCACAATGAGACAAGTGCTGAAGCATTTATATATATAAACTGCAGGGAGCAATTGTACTTCAGGATCTGATAACTGAGTTACATTCTATAAGTGCACATATTCAAATTCCAAGGGCTGTGACTTCCACATGTATTTATCAACTCAAACCTTTGATTGATATATTAAACATGGTTACTGACACCTGACATAGGGGCATTCTGTCAAAGTCCCATACATAGAACAGTTCTTTTTAAAGAGCAAATCTAGATACAGCAATAAAGTGTATCATAACAATTCAGGAAAATAAAGTAGCTGACTCTTACCATTCTTCCGGACACTATCCACAAACCATCCAAGCGTAACAATAAAGAGGCCATTTCTTGATCCATGCTTCAAAGCATGCTCAAACTTACGTCCACCAGAGCTGTAAATCATTGTTAAGTGTAAACACAAGCATCACCAACAAGTATCAGATACATAACTATCTAGTATCAGAAGATGGTGTGGACCACTTGATATATTTGCGTAATAGATATTAAATAAAATTATGCATGTTAACTAAGAGTGCTTTTCAATCATGAAATTTTGTTTTCTGTAAAACCAAGGAACTGATCCACTGATGGTAAAACAGCGAGGGTGCATAATGTGCCACATATAGTTTCTTAATTTTAACATATCTGAAACATCATAATATGTCTACCCAATACAAATTTTTATGTAATGACAAGAAAATCAAGGATATCTGGACAACCAAATGGGTACATTGGGGATGCAAATCAGGGCTGTATTTGCCACCCAACCTCTCTGTTGCTTCCATAACCTGTTTCCTTGCTTCTGCGGAAACAAGAAGCATAAATATGAATACATCACATTAAGATAATTAAGTATGAACAATTATACTTCCTTAAAAAAAAAAAAAAAGAAGTCTTTTAAGCGAAATACAAGAAGCAAGCAATCATAGCCAAGTAATTGAGGGAAATCACTTAACCATAACAAATTTATCTTTCCTTTCTTTATCTCAACTAAATGATTCCAATGCTATAATCATATAGAGCCGAATTTTAGATTTAGATACACATTTCTACATTTTCTTTATTTAAAAAAAAAAAAAAACTAATAACTATATTTTTATATCCCCATAATTTTCTGAGATTTCACCAAGTTCTACTACTGCAGAAATCTGATATCACTTAGTTGCATAGATATAGACAAAAACCAAATGAAAGCAGTGAATTCAGCATGTAAAGCGGAATTTTAAAAAAAAAAAAAAGATGCTTAAAAAAACCTTTTGAAAGCCGGAACCAAGTGACAAACATGTTTAAAAAAAAAAGTAAATTTCTAAAAGAATGAGATAAAGCATCCAAGTCATTAAGCGCATACCTTTGGAGAGACCCGTGACGCATATCACAAGGCCAGAAAATGGAGCATTTAATGGAGTATGAAGCAGCAACTCAGACCCAACAGAGGATGATGCAGGAGACATTGTTTCAAACGATTGCACCCCTCTAAAAGAAGGTACAGAAGCAGACAACCCACCAAGCAACCTCGAACATCCTCTGCTACTTATCACTTCAACTCTCCCACCACCACCACCACCAGCACCGCTCCCCATCATTACCCGCTAAAACACATCCATTGACCCAAGCCCAGACCACCAAACACTCAAAGCAAATAAACTGACAAACACTGAAAACGAACAAAATTTTAACTTTGATGAGAAACAATGACAAACGGGTTGAGAGTTGAATTTGATTCTGAGAAAGACAAGATTTTCATGAAAATGAATGAATCTTAAGAGGTGGGTGAAGAAGAGAGGGATCAAAGACGAATAAAAGTAAGGAACAAAATGAGAATTTTGTATTGACAATCCTTGAATGACATAAAAGGTTTCGAAAGGTGAAATTTTTTTGAACGCAGTGCTGGGTTCCCTAAGTACTCTGAAGTTTTTGCTTTTGGCCTTTGGTATTTGCTTTATTGGGTTCAAAACGAAACGAAGAATGGAAAGCGGAAACGCTAGCAATTCAGGTTTAGCAGTAGCAGGCAAGCAGGCACGGGCAGTTTTCACTTTCTTCTTTTGTAAACTGGCTTGGCGTGTTCAAAAAAGCTCCAATCTTGAAACCGGCATGGGTTAATATCACTTCAACCCCTCAATCTCTGAATTTTCTGTAATTACATCCTGAGAGATTTTAAGAAATTTCTTTCAATAGTGGCAAAACTGGGGGAATAATGTGATTATCTTTTGATGTGGGAACGTGAAGACCATTTAAAATTATGTCCTTGTGATTGTAAAAACCCATATTTTCTTGTCTAAATGTGGAAAGTTGGGTTCAATTGGTCATCTAAATTAAAAAAGGATTGGTATTAATTGTGATTATAACCATATGATTATGACCACCTCATATATTTCCACTATGATTTTCACACCATTTTCATAATATTTGTGATACTCATGTTGCTATGCATCTTGTAGAAAATAAAAAAGGTAGATCTTTAAATAAAATAATAAACCTTTAAGAATCCAATTGTAATTTTTCTTCTGTACTGACTATGAATTAGGATGGTTTAGAAAGGATCTACAAGATCAACCTTATTTTAATTTAGAATAAGATCTAGATTTTATTTTTATCTGTTATTGAGTTTTATTAGAAATTAAATATTTATTTCCAAATTAAAGTTGATTTCCCATGGCTAAGTAGGATATAATTCGCTCGATCACTTATGTTTTTGTAGGCTTTTATGATTTGATACTAAAAATAAAGGTTTTTCTCTGTTTATTCTTTCTAAATCTTCTCTCATTTTTTCCTCCTTATTCAATTATGTCTCTACCTTTCTTTGTTTAAGTGTGATCTGAGATTTAAAGGTTTTTTAATTATTTTAAATATGTAAGAAGGCAAGAAGCATGTGGAGATGGAGTTATTAGGTGTCTATTACATCTTAATTTCCTAACCGTTACAAGTCCTTTTCCGTGGCTCACTTTGGGTCACATTGTTAATCTATTATTAAATAGCTCCAACATTAAAGGGTAATGCATGACCATAACTATGACAGAGAGGCCAGAAGCCAAAACCATAATTGACTTTAATATTCATTAATTTACATAGATTTCATCATCATCTCCGCATACATGGTTTTAGTAGGACAAGAAGGAGATTTCTGAGTACAACTTTTAATCAAGTTTTGCGATAAAAGCCATCAGCTAGTGTCCAAATAAAACTTGAGGCAAGCAGGTGCTTATGTGGGTATGCTTTCAACTGGGTTCAGGAAAAGCACTTGTTATGCGTAATCTGATTTACTCCAATGAAGATTTGTGAAATCAAAAGAATCAGAAACTGATTATATGAATGGAGTTGCTGACAATCTATTTCAGAAAAAATAGTTTTTTTTTTTTTTTTTTTTGGGGTTGATATGTTATCTTAATCCTGTACAAGTTAAGTCCTTGGGCTAATGATCACACTATCCAATTATTTGATTCCCTTGTAAGTGGTAGGACCATCTCACCATTGATTTGCTTCTGCCATGATCCATGATCCTTGCAGCCCAGACAGACAACCATATCTGAAAGTCATATTAACTTGCAGAAAAATTTAAAACTTGTCTATTTATGAAAGAAAATACAGTTCTATATTTGATTTGATTTGATTTCATGTTAAATTTTTTTACCTAGCTAATAAAATTACCCAGGTTGTTACAGAAAAAGTGCTTAATTTCATAATTCACTTATGGCATGCACAGGCTGCAGCTGCTCGGTTGGGTCAACATAGAAGTAGTAATTGTTTGAGTTAGAGATTACTTAATGCTGAGATGTTGGTGAGAGACTGAGATAATATATATTATTAGTAAGTGATGTGTGATGATTTTGTTAATGGTTGGTAAAAAATGAGATCAATTAATAGATAAATGCTAACCTAGAAAGTGGCATTCTAGCAACTAGCGTATTAATTCTAAGCCAATGACCGTGTCTTAAGGCGAAAGCAACAGATGCATGGATGAGAGTGAGATGAGATGACATTACCACTACGGCTCTTCCTTCACCAAACACGTACCCAAGACTTATGCCGCACACATTATAAGCTTTGTACAGTTGGGTTAGTCAACTGCCAATAAGCTACATGTATAAAAATAACACATCAACTTGCTTGTAATGTAGCTACAGAAACATAGTGGAGTTTAAATATTGGAAAAAGGTGAAGGGGGTGTCTGTCAACGAAGCTGCTCTTAGCCAAAAAACAGAAACTCTTAAAACTCTGAAGGAGGATAGTGTAGGACTGATGATTGAATGTTGAGATTCATCATTTGATATTTGTTGGCAAGCAAATGTGAGAGAACCCAATTAGTATAGCAATTCATTACATTTGTACGAGTTGTGACACATGATCTGACAAGATCTTTTATACAAATTGTGAAGAAGGTAAAACTCGAGCGGGACAAGAGTACAATTTGGTAAAGTAGAGGTGAGTACTTGAGTACCAGCTAGCGAGTGCCATTGAAATTGAGCAATTAGAGATAGATAAATGAGATGGGTATTTAATTGGCTTGGAAGAAAAGGCTTGCCTTGCGGCCCCTCAAAAGAGTCACCTCATTCTGCTAAAAGCGCATGGGGTGGTGGTACACTGGACCATGCATGCACCCCTTAAAGCCATGGACTGTTGAACTCTGAGATTAAAATTTTGCCTACTAAACAAAATGTGTCTTTACTCAAAAGTCAATGTATATTATAAACAAGAGACTCAGACTCAAAGAAAGATGTCTTTTGCTTTCGGTCTCTATTACAATATAATATATGTGAGTATTTGCGGGTGCCAACTATTAATGCACACACCAAAAAGAACATCAATATTCATTTCTCTTCTAAATTTAGACACGAGAGTAGTCTGCTGCAAGTCTACAGATGGTACTTCTCATATGGACAAAAGTAAACCCTACCTACGTATTCGTCTTAGTGCAGCTAATAAGCCGAACTTGACCCAGTTCATATAAATGGCAATACAGCTAAGATAAGAAGGAGACTTGGATTAACTCGATTGTTTATTAGTTCTCAATTATTCAAATGCGAAATCAGTTGGTTTTGGGAAATTGACATAAATAGTTACATTTTTTATAACATGTCCACAAAAGCTTTTCTTTTGGAAGCTACACGAACAGCCTCACCTCTTATACAGTCGAAGTGATCGGTATATACAACAAACTGAATTTCAAACTAGCATCTATCGGTCTAATTATACTAGTAGCATATATGTCCAAGCAACTAGATTAGGCGCCTCTGTTCAGTGTACAGTCCACCGGATTATTTAATTTGTTGAAGTTCGCTCTAGGTTACTCCTGCAATTTAGCAAATTTGATTAGACTTCAAATTGTATGGCTAATATGTTGGGGTTATGTTAAGGTTGCACTATAAGTAGCTGGAGCATATGTTAGCCAGGCAGAAAGAGAATAGAGTCATCATGATAAGACGATATAAAGAGGTCAAAATATCAACAACTTAATTCATCTTTTCATGAGGTGTGCAAGATATTAAGGACTTCCTTTTTTTGCATTGGACAAAGGGAAAAGGAATTTCAAAATAGACAAAACAAACAAAAGAAAAAAGATGAAGACAATAAAAACAACCAAAATAATCCTGTCGATTGGACATCCATGGTGCATACATGTTGATCCACAACCGTCAATTTGAATTTAAGATCATAAATATCCCTGAAGAAAGAAATAAAAAGAAGGTGAGGTGAACTCTTAGCCAGTGTACCCATTAGCATAGTGAGAAGGCAAATCTAGCCACTAATTAAAAACTATACATAACTAATTACTCCTCCCATTTCGAAGAATTTATTATATCATAAGTCACAACATGGTACACATTGGCATAAACACGTTCACTGATCGCAACTGGGTGCAATCTTTCTTCATGTGTTCTTTCCTCCCACAGTGGTAACAATTAATATCTACCCTTTTCCTATTTACTGATCTTCTCCCTTGTTAATCACTAATCTACTCATGATAGCCATTGACAAAATTAAGCTTCCACGTATATAATTTAGCTTGTCAGTATTCTCTCTAAGAACTTTCTCCCAACGTGAACACTCTGCGATAACATCTTCTAGTTTCAATCCGTCCTTATGTGTCCTCTTTTTTATCTGATCAAACTCTGAAGGAAGAGAATGTAGTACTACATCCAGAAGTGTTCAATCAGAGATTCCCTTATCAACGGCTCTCAACCTCTTGGCAATACTGCACATATTAAAGATGTGTCCACATACCTTCTCTCGTCCATCATACATATATTTTATACAGGATAACTTGCTGCTAATAAATTGACCGACGCATGCTCCTCAATTTTGACAACTAAATTTTCAATGCCAGTAAGATACTGTTTAGCATTGTCACTTTGGGGCACAAAGCTGTGTAAGCAAGTGGACATCTTGCTTTTCATAAGCACGAGACTTCAGTGATTGCTTCTCACCCATTTTTCATATTTGGCTCTCTCTTCTGCCAAGCTGGCCTGAGTTGCTTGGTTGGTCTTCGTTCAAGAAGAGCAAAATCCAGGTCTATCATACCAAGGAAAATTTCCAAATCAAGTTTCCATTTTGTCCAAGTGTCATGCTCAAGATCGTCTAGTTCTCTCATGCTACACCATACATTTCATAGCAAAATATCTCCTGGCTGTTGTGGAACAAAAGAAAAATGGCCCCTAAGTTTGCAATATAGCAAATATCTCTAGATATTAATACACGTTCTTTAATCATTGATAATTACAAACATACCCAAATTTACAGGTAACAACATATAAATAAGTACACATACTAACTGAAATGTAGAATGGAACCCGCAAGAAGTAACAGTAATATATAACAGCTGTACATTTCTTGAATATTTCAAGAAATAGAATTTAAATTCTCATCATGACATCCGAAAAATGACTGAAGTACCGATAAGTAAAACCGTAGAGAAATAAGAATAATTATAGTAATTACTCTACATATTTTGAATATTATGTGTTTGACCCGTCTAGGCAACAAGAAGCACTCCAGCTACTCCTACCAGAAACCATCAGACTATATACCGATTACTGAGTAAAAGTGCTTCCTGCTTGCAATGCCACTTAACAACATAAAACTACTTAATAACACAAGCTTCGGGCCCGGCAGTCATTACATTACCTAGCATGGCTACCGGATTCTGGTTAGCAGAAGCTACCATTGTATGCAGTTTGTTCCTATCACAATACCATGAAGTTATGGCCGTGTGTACTGCGTATGTATACATATGTAGCATGTCACACAGGCAAAAATTAACAATCGCACAAACGTGGCCTACCTTTCTTGTGCTTCAAATGTGTATTAGACTCTAAAGAGCGGTTACGTGCTTATGATATAAGTTGGCATTCATAGGGCTTCTTGGTAGTTGAGATGGAGACGCTTTAGGAACATTTTTTCCGGTAACTCTCAAGTCTGTGATGGTCATGATCATCAACATGAGTCTTATCTTCAGGCTATTAGGAGTTCATGGTTCTGTCTTTCAGGTTCGTGTGTTGTTGGGCTCCTGATTTGTAAGTTGGTGTTTGGTTGCACCTCTCTTTTCGGAGAATAGAAAATGAAAAGTGCGCTGTGTACTGATCCGAGCCTATGGATAGAGTTTTAGTGGGCTGAGTTTTTGTGTACACTCAAGCCCACACGTATTTGGAACGTTATTTCCTGGGTCAGCAGTTCACTTACAGGCGAAAATCTCTTCACATTACTTATTTTCCCAATTTTCCAATTTAGTCATGATAACAGAGATTTAGCTTCCTAATAATTTTGTCCAGATCAAAGTGATTTAAAGCTTAGTTTAATGCTACTCATCCAAATGATATAGCATTA
Source organism: Boswellia sacra (assembly GCA_013180625.2). NCBI lineage: Eukaryota > Viridiplantae > Streptophyta > Magnoliopsida > Sapindales > Burseraceae > Boswellia > Boswellia sacra. The sequence continues at coordinate 80,263 of SNVD02010928.1, read as the reverse complement.
GTTTAGGGCTAATACATTATTAATTATATCATTATAAAATCTACTTAATAATTATTCGTGAACATAATGATCCGCTGTAGGTCTATCGACGATAGAAACTTCTCACATGTAGAAAAGTAATCCCCATTTGCACATACGTGTTGGCTTCAGTTCTTGCTTCTGTGCATCGAAACACATATCCTGAATAATATGATACACGTTGGGCTAATGGATGTTTGAGCTAGAAGTCGCTTTATTTTTGACTATTTTGAAGAGCAATCAAAACAATTGAAATCAGGATCGTGTTCGAGGGGCCCCTACACTTTCTAGACAAAAAAATTACTTTGAATAATCGGAGATATACCATATGAGTTTATTCGATGGATATTCGTAGACATGAAATGTTAACAGTGATCCTAAAGTGAAGCAGTGTTCAATACAAAAATACTGGCAGTAGGCTTGTGGTCCCTGAACTCTAGCCTCACTAACTTAACCTACTCTTGACCTATTAAACTATCCTCAACTGATATATGACTAAATCTTCCATGCAGCCAGAAGTGTCTCTCTTGATTTATTCACATGATGGCAGCAAAACAAATAAAAATGACTGATGTAGGAAACTTATCAGCTAGGCTACCCAAAAACCCAGTACAGCTAAGCTGAATTTGACCCAGTTCATCTGAACGACAATACAGCTAAGCTAAGAGGAAGGACTTGAATTGAGTCGATTGTTTACTACTTCTTAATTATTCAAAATGTGAAATCGTTTGGTTTTGGGAAATGGACACAAAAAGCATCTTTGATACACATTCACGAAGGTTTTTTCTCTTGTGGGCTACGCTAACAACCTCACCCCTTGCGGCCCTTGTACCGAATATACCGCAGAAAAACTAACTGAACAAACACGCTCTATCACAATCTAGTATTATATTAGTAACACATATGAACAAGCAACTCGCTTAGGTTCCTATGTTGAGTGTTCACCAAATTATATGTTGAAGTTCAACTACTGATTGCCCTTCAATTTTGCAAATTTGTTTAGACTTGAAATTGAATAACTAATATGTTGCAATAAGTAGCAGGAGCATATTATGCAGAAGGAGAATCTAGTCATTTTAGAGAGAAAATATTACACTTCAAAGGAAAAGACTAAAATACCTTTGAGAGGTTTCATGGAGTACATCATCTTGGAAATCTACCTTTGTGTTCTCCTCGTTTTCTGAAGTCTGAGCGGCATAAATACTGCAAAGTTAGTTGAACAAGCTTGCGTTTCCAACCTTTACATATATGGCCAACCCAGCGCAAGACTCCAAAAGAGTACTGTATTGTTACAGTAGCCTTTGTGAAAAGAGTGTAGTCCCCTTCAACCGCGTACCTGTCCGAGGACCATTAACTTTGCAAGTGTTAGCAGAATGGTCTCCTCCTCCACGTGTCCACCCAAAATTCAACTAAACAACAGATACAGTTGCATCCAACTGCTCACCCAACATGTGATTAGTGGCCCAAATCGTTTACACATGCAAAGAAAGATGTATAAAAAGGTTTGGACAAGGCAGTTGGAATCTTTTTCACACCAACCTAGGTGGCCGTCACCTTCATCTTGATACCAGGAATCCACCTTGGAGACCGTGAGTCATCTTAAAAAGGCAATGTTCATCTGTTTATTCCCGGCTAACCAACTTTTGTTCATATAAAAACACTCCTCCTTGTTCCATGCCTCTAACATAATTGACCCTCCCTTGTACTTTTTATTTTGGTTATAATCATGAACAAAGCTAACTTGGGCGTCAGAGGGTCTACACTGGAAAACACTGGCTCTTCTTAATGTCCTCTGTTGTTTGTAGGTTGTTGGTTGCTTGGAACAAGTACGAGGAGTAAATTGGCTACTTGGAATCAGAGAACAAAAGGGGGCTATCTAGAGAGTAAAATCCCAGCTTAGTGCAAAAACTCATTGGTCCTTTGGACACATGGGGAGCTATGGTTGGTGATATTTTTTGCCATCAACATAGGCGCTCTCTATGGGAATCATAGAGCACTTGGTTTTGCAACTTTTTGGTTATCGAACAATGCAAGTTTTGGTGTTTTCTGTATACCCGTTCTTAACAGGCATGGAGACTAGTGTTTCTGAGTTTGAAAACGCCCTTACTGGTGTGGAGGAGGCTGAATAGCTCGCTGTGTCTAGCTCTCTCAACCCAGGGATACTACTTTAGAGAAGAAGGTCGAGGACGTGCAAGACCTAATCCGTGAGTTGATATGCTTACAAAGGGAAAGCAACCAGAGGGTACCAGTATCCCCTTTTCAATTCAATTTTAGCCGCTTCTAAACTGCCAATGCCTCTACCCCACCTCTTACAAATCATATGCTTAGAAATTCTATCCCTATGGCTGGAAATGTGACCATTGGTGGTTAGTCGCCCTTGCCACCTAAGACTCCTAGAAAAAGAAAAGTAGCCACAAAGGCATCCCATTTAGGATCTAGTCGACCTCTTAAAAAAAGCTTTATTTTAAAAAGAAATAATCCTTGCACAATCACTCCTCTAGCTCTCATTCCCACCTTGAACCAGAAGACCTAAGAAACAAGTTAGAAAACCAGCGTTACTCTCGATCTCAACAAGGGGATAGTGCAAAACGAGGATTTGATCGTCCATGGGGAAGTGCCTTCACCAGGATTATTAGCGGTTTTACTATTAAGACAACCCTTCTTGAAAACATGTCTGACTAGCATAATAGGACATCTAGTCGGACTGGAGAGTATGATGCAACATAGGAGCCAGATGAAGATGAGGTTGCTCAAGTCAAGGGAAAATGGGCTTTCCGACCAAGAATGACAGCTGATCAACGTTATCTGCAAGCTTTGTAGACAGTGGTCGACAATCTTCGGTACATGGTGGAAGTAGGAAGACCTCTTGCAATCCATAACTTGCCCTTGACATCCTTTTTCATCGATAAGATTACGGTTGCACAGTTTCCACCCAATTTTAACATTCCAAACTCACAACTGTACAATGGTAAGCGTGATCCTATTGAGCACATTGAGAATTTTTCTGTATATATAGAACCATTTAACCCTACAAATGTGATGTTATGTGTGCTTTTGCTTTGACGCTGACGAGGCCTGCTTGAAAATGGTTCAAAGCGTTGCCTTCTCATTTCAAAACTTCATTTCATCATCTATATGAGCACTTTGAAGTTGCTAAACCTGTCCATCGACCATTTGATTCTTTGCTCAATGTCAAGCAACTTGAAAATGAGAAATTGTAGAAGTTTCTGGACAGATTCCACTCGGAAATAATTGCTCTTAGCGCTTTCAAGGAAGCAATGGCGCTCTCAACATTTTAGAATGGTTGGAAAGCTGATCGAATATTTACCAAGAGTAGATGTTGTCCACTTGTCTTTCAACTTCACAAATTTATTTATTAGGCTCAGCGAAAAGATAATAAGAACACTGATAAACAAAAACAATACAAGTGTAAACAAATAAGAATAACTAAAGTACAAAAGCAAGAAAGAACAAATTGGCCCAAGTGAAAAAACCAAAGGGCAGCAGAGGATATTAACATAAAGAGTGTTAGCCTTTTCCTGAAGGAAATTGTAGTATATTAAATCTACTAGCATAAATGAAAAATAAATAAATAATAAACTCACCTTCCCAATTTCCACTTCCCTGCAGCTAGGGATGTCAAAATTACCTGGGCGGGGTCGAGTACCCAGATCCCCGGCCTGATCTTAACGGGGAATTACCCGGATTTTTGGGGAGTATGACTGGGTACGGGGAGAGGAATCCCGGGAAACGCCCAGGGCCGGGGACTAGGTTCCCCAGCCCGGAATAAATATAATATGTATTTTATTTAATTTATGTACAATCCAGTTCATTTCTAATTCAAGTCTAGTCCAACTTAGCCTAGTCCAGCCCACTTCTAATTCAAGCCCAGCCCAACTTAGCCCATTCAAATTTCAAAAAAATAAAGGAAACCTGGCCATTCAAACCTGGGACGTGAGGTACCTAAGACAAAGCAAGTGAACCACCAGGCTGCGCTACTGAACATGTTTGAAAATGAAGCAGATTTATATATAAAGTAGACAAATCACTTGGCAAAATAAATGAAGCAAACTGAGTGACTCGAACCCAGTACCACATATATCCGACACTCAACAACATAGAATCCAAAACTCAACAATATAAAATCTGACACTCGACGGAATCTGACACTCGACATCATGAAATCTGACACCCGACATCATGAAATCTGACACTCAACAGCATAGAATCTGACACTCGACAATAAATCCGACACTTGATGAAATCCGACACTCGACATCATGAAATCTGACACCTGATATCATGAAATCCGACACTCGACAGCATAGAATTCGACACTTGACAATATAAAATTTGACACTCGACGTAATCCGACACTCGAAAACATGAAATCCGATACTCGAAAGCATGAAATCTGACACTCGACATAATAGAATCTGACACTCGACAGCATTTTACGCAGAAAGTGTCTATGGCATATTAATAGTCATTTTACGCAGAAATGTCTATGGCATATTATTAAGAGCATTTTAGTCATTTTATGTAGAAAGTGTCTATGGCATGAAAATTTTTCAGGATGTTTCTAAATTTCATTATAGGCCCCTAATTATGTCTATTTTTTCATTAATTAATTAATAAAAGCTTGCAAAAAAAAATATAAGTACAGTAAATCCGGGGGGTATCCTGGGGAATTAATACACCCGGACCCGAAATGAAATTACTCGGCCCGGACCCGCCCCCGGAATTTCAGGAGAATTTTCTGAAGCCGGGTAATTAAATGGCATACCGGGGTTGGGGCCAGGGATTGAGGTCCCCGGCCCGGCCCCAGGATTTTGACATCCCTACCTGTAGCTAAAAAGAATAAACACTTGATAAAAGCAAGTCCACTTGGCAACGAGGAGCTACTTGATTGGAAAATCCACTTCCCATGAATTGTAAATGACCTAGCAAGAATAACATAAAAACTTGATTATTTATATTATTCTTGCAATTTCATGGATTCCAATTTTATTAGTTATAGAACAATTTTTTGACAAAATAGTGTGGCTCAAGTAAACAATTTGCTAAGGAAATATTTTAACTTGCTTGATAATATTTCCTAGACAAATAGTCTACATTAGACAAAGCATGAGTGTAGGCTGCATGCGGGTGGCAGGTGTAGTGTGGAATTAATATCCATACATGCTTACAACAAAAACATAATTCCAGTAATCTTTGATTGCTGTCCAACAAGAAAAAATAAACCCAAATTTGGTGATCATCCATAGCAATTAAAAATAAAAACATACATAAAGGAAAAGTGGCCAGAATGACAAAGAATTCATAACCTAGAAACATTCAGATAACAACTTTTAGGAATAAAAAGCTTTAATTCAGAAACTCAAATAAAATAAAGTCTCTGTGTTCACCTACATACCTACATAGACAACTAGCCTATCTAATTAAACACAGAGAAATATATTGAAATACATCGAACGGTAAAACAATTATCTTCTTTTATGCATAATTGTTTTTAGTTCATTATTTCCCATTTGCAACACCACCTACAGTAGCTCCTCCACCCTCGACCAACACCACCACCGAGTCTGACTCATTCCCTAATCACCTATTCTTTACACTATTACACCTATTACTACAAAATTACTTGAATCAAAAAAGAAAACCTTCAAAAATTAGTTGAGTTGGAACTATACAAATTCAAGCCAGTTCAAGACCCACCCGATTCTAATATACCCTCTCAGTCCACGTCATCCTCCTCCTCTCTTCCTCTCAACATCTGCAAAATCGTCTTAGCCTTCTCTCTTGCTCTCTGGCTCCCTCTCTCTTCAACCTCCCTCAAGACTTCAGCATCTCACGACCCCCAATTCCACCTGACGTCTATTCTAGTAACTATATACATAATATTCTACAACAGAATCTCAGTAGTCAACCCAAGTTCTTCAAAGTACAAATCCGAAAACAATAATTTAGACAAAAAAAAAAAAAAAAGAAGAAGTGCAATTGCTTACCCGTGTTTTCAATAGATAAGATTGATCAGCTAATTGTTATCTCTTTCTATTAGGAGGTGAGACAAATCGCCCAATCGTCTCTCTTTTCCTGTTATTGCCATAGTGGAACTTCGGATTAAGCCTACAACACAGCGTCTAATCGCTTCACGCCTAGGATTGAGAGTGAAAGGGATTGAAAGCAGAAACTAATAAGCGAAACTTAATGATTAACAGCAGAAACTGATGAGTAGGATTAGGGATTAAGAGCAGAAGCTGATGAGCGGGATTATTGAGAGTGAAATTAGGGATAAAAGCAAGTGAAATTAGATATCCTGGTTATTTTTTAGGTAGCCTACGAAAAAAATAATAAAAGAATTTTTTAATTTAATATTCCTACCCAAAACGCAGCGTTCGGTGGGGTAGACCTTAAAAAACGCTATAAAATTATTTCGATTTAACTCTACCCAGCATCCTACTGGACGCATGCTGTAGTGTCGTGGGTGTTGGTGTTGGCCGGTTTCACATTTACAGCGTTTTTATAAAAAAAAGAAAAGTAGTAAATCAATGTTATAGAAGATCAAAACTGTGTTTGGGAGTCCGGATTGAACTGAATTGGATTGAACTGAGATTGAGATTGAAACTGAAACTAGACTAGATTAAACTAGACTATAGATAGTATTGTCTTATGTTTGGTGTTGAGACTAGACTATATTAGTATATAATAAATTTTTAAAAAATCAATTTTTAATATAAATAAATTTAATTTCATTCAAGTTTAATTTATTATTACATCATTTTTATAGTTAATTAAATGCTTACATATAGTTAATAATTATTTTATTTAAAAATTATTAAATATTATGGACAAGTAATTATTGTTAATATTATTTAACATGAATTTAATAATATTTTATTTATTATTTATTATATTTAATTATATATTATGAATTATTTTAAAATTGTAATACTATGGAAAATAAAATATTATTTTATTTATTATTTATTATATTCAAGTTTAATTTATTATTACATCATTTTTATAGTTAATTAAATGCTTACATATAGTTAATAATTATTTTTATTTAAAAATTATTAAATATTATGGACAAGTAAGTATTGTTAATATTATTTAACATGAATTTAATAATATTTTATTTATTATTTATTATATTTAATTATATATTATGAATTATTTTAAAATTTTAATATTATGGAAAATAAAATATTTATAATAAATTATTTTTATTACATCATAATTAAACATTTAAATATAGTTAAAAATATATTTATTTCAAAATTATTAAACATCACTATTTGATGAAAAGTTAGGTATTTTTAATATTATTTAATATGAATTTAAAATTTTTTATTTATTATTGTATTATTTTTAATTATAAGTTATGAATTATAATGAAAATAAAAATTTGTAATATAATGGAAAATAAAATACTCATAATAAAAATATTTTTATTACATCATAATTAAATATTTAAATATAGTTAGAAATTATATTTGTTTAAAAATTATTTAATATTAGTATTTTATGAAAATAATATTTTATTTTTATTTTAATTATATCTATTTTAATTATAATATTATGAATTATAATAAAAATAAAAAATTTTAATATTATGGAAAATAAAATATTTATAATATATTTTTATTACATCATAATTAAATATTTAAATATATTAAAAATTATACTTTTTTAAAAATTAAATATTAGTATTTTATGAAAAAGTTGGTATTTATAATATTATTTAATATGAATTTAATAACATTTCATTTTTATTTATTAGTATATTAGATTTTAATCATAATTTTATAAATTACAAAAAAAAATAAGAAATTTGTAAAGATTTGGGACCATTGAGTCCCATGGTTTCACATGGGACTACTTGTCCTGTAAGTTTGGCACTATTGGGACTAAGACTAACAATAATCAGTTCCAATGTTCTTTCAAGAAGCCTAATAAAGGATTGGCCAATTAATCCTTAAAAATAATCCAATCCACCTTTTGTTCTCTTTCCCAAACGCGCCCCTAGTTTCTTGTAGTGGGATTTTTTGCAGGAAAAGTCATATGTAATTTCATATATGTAATTAAGTTTTCCCTCGAGGTTTCTAAAATTAAAAGAAATAGAGAAAGATGTGGATTGAGAAAATGAAAGAAAATAATAGAAAAACTTGAGAGAGCTAAAAAGTAAGAGTAATGCTACTCATACAAACTATTTATACAAACTCACACATACAAACTGATGTGGCATCCCTATATGATTGCCACGTCACCCATGTTAATTAATAGTAAAATTGAAAGATAAGACAATCTTTTTTAATAAAAAGATAAAAAATTCAATATCAATCAAATCTAAAAAATAACAAAATTAAAGGCACCTATCATAAGACCTTTAATTACAAAATAAAATCCTATTAGAAAATAAAATCGTTGAATTAGAAAATACTAAAAATAAATACGAAGCAATATATGAAATTATTAATTTGGGAAGTAAACCAAATTAGAGTTCTCTTAATTTAGGAATTTAAAATACCTAATAAATGTCAAAATCTTAATTTATTAAAATCCATAAAATCAAATTAATATCTCAAATTTTATTCCTAATTTTGTTTCTAATATGTCCTACGCAATTTTAATGTTAAATAAAATATTAAATGAAATTATGGTTGAGCATATATAAATGTTTCAACCAGCGAAATGAGCCAACGTTCCTTGTTCTTAGGTTAGTGGAAACATTGGAGAATATGGACGTGGGAAAAAATGTGCTTTAAAACTCAAGAGATTGCCTATGATGTTTAGAGTGTGTTTGGGACTGCTACAGTTGATTTTCAAAATCTCAATTTCAACAAAATTACTGATATATACATAATTTTTTTTAAAAATAATTTTTATAATATCTAAATGAACTTAAAAATATAATATTAAAATAATTAAATCATTTTTAAATGTTAAAAATAAATAAAATATAATCATTAATCGTATTTTAATGTAGATTGTATTTTTTATATTTTATTAAAAAATAATAAAAATAAAATTCAAAATCAACTGCAGAATTGCTACCGTCGCCGTCACCGACCATCATCACTTGGAGCGTTCGGTGACACCGTCATCACCAACGGGATCGCCACAAGCTGTTCTCTATAGATCTAAAGTTATCTCAGCAATTCAAGTCATCGATCGATGAGATCGATGGGTTAAACGGCGGAGGTATCTTTAAATCCGTAAATAGTAGCTACCGGTGATCATGGTGGTGTCCTTAGACAGATCAAGGGACTATAGCCAGTAATAGCGACGATGACTGTCCGATGACTGTTTTCATTTTTTCGAAAAATATTTTAAAAAATTGAAACTTTTAAATTAGATTTAATAATTTATCAAATAAATAATTGATAAATTAATTTTAATATTTAAGGGTATTTTTAGATTTTAATTATTTTGTAAAGATAATTTTGATATTTTGATCTATTCAAATTTTAATTTTTCAAAATTTGATTTTCAAAAGTTTTCTCTTACTTACTTTTACAATCTAATATAAAAATAGATTTTTCAATTTATTGGAACTCGTTTCTAAAGTGTTTATCAAACAATAAAATAACTGTACCTAGAAGCAGAATCTAAAAGTCACTGTCTAACTGCAGACCCAAACACACTCTTAAACAGTTTTTTCTACTTGTGATGGAGATGTTTTAGGGAACATTTTCTCCATTAATTGCCATTCGTATTTTCTTCTTTTTTCTTAGGTAGACTCTTTTATCAAATATCAAAATAGTTGTAACAGTATTGTGATAGGGCTCCATATCTATAGGTCGGTGCTTAGAAGTTGACGGCAACCTTTTGTCGGAGAGTCGAAGACAACAATGGGTGGCCAGTGTACTGTTGGGCTGTTTCCTTGGTTTTTTTTTTTTTTTTTTGGTTTTAATTTCAGCCCAATCAACATTTTCACACATAAGTACATGTACTTGGGAAATCTTCTCTTTTGCGTGTGTACGACCCTCCTTACTCCACAATTTGTTGGATTTAACTAGCTTTCTAATAAATAAAGCATTTGAAAAGGAGGAAGAGGCTGCTCAGGATTAATTAAATTACGGCAATCTTAAATCTCATAAAGCTTTAACAATAATGAAACGTCGGATTAGCCCAACAAAGAAACTTGAGTATTTTCTTGTCAAAATATTTATATGTATACACAATTCTTCTGTATTCGAACCTTGATACTTATTTCTATGATCATTCTGTAGTATTAGTCCAACAAAGCAATGAACCAATATTAACACTTTAAAGAAAAATAAAACAGAAGGATACAATTGGATAAAAACCAATTCAATTATATGCTGATCTCTGCACCTCGATATGCTGTACAACAGACAAAATCAATATAAAGCCCATTAATTTTTTTCATCTAAGCCTAGCCCATCATTTTAGCCCAGCCCACAAATTCAATTATTTTCTTTACATCTATATTAAGCATTAATTAGGATATAATTAGAAAAGAAAAGAGAAAATTTAGAAGAGAAGACAGATGGTTAAACGTGAGGAAGGGGAAGAGAAAACAAGAGAAGATTTTTGATTTTTTTCTAAAGAATTTGAAGATTTTAAGGTAATTTCTTCATCTCTTAGCTCAATTAGACTATGAAATTTCAATTCTACCTCTAGATATATATTAGGAGAATCTTATTTGATATTTGGAGATGTTATAGAGAGAGAAATGAGATTTCCATGCTTATTTAGGCTTCAATTTCTTGTATTTTGAAGGAATTAAAGTTTTGATGATAATTATAGAAAACTAGGGTTCTGTGAACAGTATATATTTCAAAAATTGTTGCAGTCTGTTGGCTATGAATCTGATTCTAAAATTTATATATGTTAAAATAGACATCCTAAGGATTTGTTCAAAGTTAGATTCACTGAAAAATGTTGAGTATACAATTTTATATGAATTTTCGAAATTTACTGTTCACTACTGGAAATTCAGTTTTCTGCAGAAAATCAGTATTGGGTAAGTTATTTGAGGTATCTAGAGGTCTTCAAAAATTATGAAATTTGGGATAGGAGTTTGTATGTATGTCTAGTTTAAATCTGCAGAGTTTTGTGCTTTTACGAATTTAGTACAAATTATCATGTATTTTGGAATAGGGAGAGGTCAGTTTTGGAAGGGAATTTACAGAATTTGTGTATCTGGAAAAATGAAGGATTTGAGGTACCTATGAATATAGAATGCTATGAAATTTCATATGGTATTAGATATGTATGTGTAGAAAATCTTTATAAAATATTAGACCATTCGGATGAGTCAATTAATGACTAAAAATCGGAGAACAAGAATTGCTCTGTTTAAGAAGTTTGAAAATAGAAGTTAATTATGAGAATTGGTATGTTATTGGTGAGACTGCGGTTTTATGCTATTAAAAAATTTTATTTGGCTTTTCCCTTAGGTGAGACTGCGGTTCCTAATCCATACCTAAATTCGATCGAGGAAGGGGTTGCCACACGAGTTGATCCAGGAGATAGTGAGTGGGAAAAATACTTTTTTTTTCAACAATTGCACTATAAATTATAAATTTCTATTTTTTTTATAATTGTTAGCGAAACTTTATTATGTTAGTAAATAGATATTCCTTTATTCTTGTATGAAGCATATTTCATGGTTTATCGAATTTTGTCTATGTAGTTATTAGAAAGAATTGTTTAATATTTTAGAGATTTAACAAGTAAAGAATTGAATTTTTATGTTTTACTAAGCTAGTACCCAATTCATTCAGATAATGAAATTATAGAGGTCTTTAGGACCTATTCAGACACACATAAAGGTTTTGGGCCGTGTGATCTGGATGTTTAGGCCTTTGGGGCCAACTCTGCGCATGTGTAGGATCAGTATAGTGATATCTTGGCCTGAGCGATTCTACCCCTGCCGGGTCATGATCAGTCAGATTAGTTTGGGTACTTGATTAGTGAAACTATAATGATTTAGAAATTTAAAATGTGAAATGAGTTTTATGAGATTTAGAACCTTAATACATTTATCAGATTGAATTTTGAATGCAAGTGGAAATGCATTAGAATATTTTTATATTATAATTTTGATTATGTGAAAGGCGTATAAATTATTTAAAGATGTGCTTCCTCGTTTTTGTAACTTTTCTAAGTAGTTTTCTCATCAATGTTAGTAAAGCAGAATTTGAATTAATTAATTGTTATGATATATTATTTTATTTTATGAAAATTTTTATCTATTTTAATGACTCTATCCCACTTACTGAGGTTATACTTACCCTTTTTATTTTTTTTTAAAAACCCATTTTTTTCAGGAGATTGCAGTGTTCAGTAAGAACGCCCGTACTGCTTGAGGTTGGCTATTTGATGAGGCTCTGAGAACTTTCTTTTTGATATCTGATTTCACTTTTGTAGATGATTTTTGTTACATGTGTATTTTTTGATATTGTGTATACATCAAGGATTTTGGTTTAGTTTCCTTTAAAAATTTTTGCTTAATCATCATGCATGAGTTTTTGAGGAAACTTATATTAAAATCCTAGTTGTAAACTTTTTGAATTGAAATTAATTATATTTGAGGCCGGAGGCCATATTTTCTTTTAAAGTCTGTTTTGGAGATACAATTGTCTTAATAAAGGACTTAAGGTCCCAAAAAGGAAGTTAGTAGTTATATAAATATTTTAGAAGTGTTGAATTTTGTGTACTTGACAGGGGGGTTAGTCTAAATTATAGGGGAGACTCTACCAAATTTTCTTAAAGTAGCATATTTAAAAAAAAAAGTTAAATTCTCTTAGCACAGTTTTAGGCATGATTCGCTCGTGTAGCTAGGGCGGGTCGTGTCAACTTGGTATCAGAGCATGGTTTTTAAGATTTTGTTAACTCTCTCATGTTTGCATATACATGGTTTTGTAATGATAAAAGAAGCGTTATATTTTGTAGGCATCATCATGAGCCAACATACAGGCAGGCCTCGCACTAGAGCCAGGAGCGGACTGAACCAAGCTGCAAATTCTCCACCACCACCACCACCTGAAGGTGAGGGGGAAAATGAACATAACTGTGGAGAGGAAGAACAGTCAAATGCGAGAAGGAATGAGAATAGGAACCGCCGTGATCCTTCTATCATTATACACTCAGTAGATGCACTTGCCCAGCTCGTTGCTACTGTTACTCAAAATCAAGGGTGTGTTAGGGAAGAGAACAATATTGAGCGGGTTAGGATGTTGGGTGGTCAAAGCTTTGATGGTAATGTTGATCCTCCTGGTGCAGAGGCTTGGTTAAGCAACTAGAGTCGCCGGAGTTACTGTTTACTCCGACCATTTTGAGAATCAGCCTTTGAGATTTACATATGTTGTAGATCGGGACATCCTGAGAAAACATTCCTTCTGGACCGCCCTCAATTCCGATCGAAAAACGGTCAAAATTATCAAAAACTGTTTCGGATTTCACTATTCATCATCGTCGGTGAGCGAATGGGACGTCACCTCCATCACTATCATGTTAGTCTTGACTCGATCTACAAGTTTTCCTTCATCACCACCGCCTGATTCGACCCGCAACACCTCCATCCACGGCCACAAAGTTTCGGATTTTTCACTATTCACCGCCGCCTGCCACCTGCCACTGGTGAGTGGCATCTCACCTACACCATATTCTTGTAGAGCGGGCGACGTTCTACAAGTTTCCATTCATCGCTGCCATCTGATTCTGCCCGCATCACTCCCGTTCGTGGCCTAAAAGTTGCAGTTTATTATTCACCTCCGCCTCTCACCGAAAACCGACGAATTGCATCTCACCTCCATCACCACCTAGTAGATCAGGCAACACTGACCAATTTTCCCTTCTTGGCCATCATCCGATTCTGACTGCAAACCCCTCAAATTGCCACCTCTTCAATTCGAGTGACACTATTCACCGCCGTGGTCACTGTTCATTCGACCGGTGATACTATTCATCAACCCCACCCCGATTGCTCCTTAGGTTATTTCGAACAACTTTGCCTGTTGGTCTATATCCTGATTCCTTGTGGTTTGGTCAATGGATCCGCCTAAGGTCAATTGGGCCGATAAAGTTAAGATTACCGATTCGAGCGCCCGTTGCAAGTTGATTTCGCTTCGTCCAAGGAAGCTGGGTACAATCCTTGAGATTCCGGATGAGATCGTCGATGAGAATGTGGCCGAATGGCGTAGATGTCTTGTTGGCTTCTTTCCGGGATATGTGATGCCTTTTCATGCTGCTCGCTCAATGGCTATGCGAGCATGGAAATCTAGCGGCTTAGAGGACGTCCGTTCCACAAACAAGGGGCTTCTCATCTTCCGCTTCTGAACCGAGGATGAGGTTCATGCCATCATTGCCCGCGGTCCTTGGATGTTCGGAGGTAAAACAATTGTCTTACAACCTTGGAACCTGCATTTAGATTTTAATACAAATCAATTGAGGAAAGTTCCTATTTGGATCCAATTATATGACCTGCTGTTCCCTTTGTTGACAACCAGAGGTCTTAGCGTTGTCTCCTGTATGGTTGGAGAACCTTTATCCTGTGACAAGACAACTTCTGATCTTTTTAGATTGAAATATGCAAGGGTATGTGTTCTTCTTGATGCCAAACGCCCTCTGATTAAGAACTTTGAGTTCAAATGCAAGCTCTCTCCTGAGCCCATCCAAATTCAAGTTGAATATGAGTGGGTTCCAAAATGTTGCTCCAAATGTTGGAAGTTTGGACACCATTGTCCGAAACCGACAAAGACTTCAGGTCAGGATAAGAATGAGGCTAGCACCCTTGATAGCACTCCTTCTGATGATACCCCTTCGAATTCGGGTAAGGTTGCGACCAAAGTTGTTGAGAGTTCAAAACTTGTTGCCATTCCATCAGATTCTCTTGTGCAAGTTGTGCCTCCTAAGGCGGTTACAACTTTGAGTGCAGAGTCAGTCTCAGATTCTGACTCTCTATCTTCTCTTGCGACCGACCAGGTTAGACTTGTAGGCACTATACAGTATTCTACAAATCGTGAGGCATCTGTTTCATTAGGGCGGACAAATTCAGCACAACCTACCGAGTCTTCTCCCTCTCGTTTTGAGCCTTTGAATAGGCTACGTGATGAGGATCAATCTGATGAGATTGATCATACTCATTCGGAAACCCCGGGTACTCCAGTAAAGAAAGGTAAGAAAAAGAAGAAGAACAAGTAGGATTAAGGCTCACTTTATCATACTTGTTTTTCTATTCCTTTATGTTTGCACCATTTTGGTCATTATTTTGTTTCCTTTTCTTGCTAGGCCTCTTATGGTAATTGGACATCTTGCTTTGTTCAGGCCGCATGTGGCTTTTATTTTATGTTGTTAAGACCCTTTGTGGCACTTATGTTTTGTTCAGGCGGCCTGTGGCCTTTATTTTATGTTTGTTAAGGCTCTTTGTGGCACTTTTGTTTTGTTCAGGCCCCCTGTGGCCTTTATTTTAAGTTGAGAAGGCTTTTTGTCGCTTCTGGCTTTTCTCTGTTGGACTTTACATCCTACTTGTAATTCTTGGGGTATGCCCTTCAGATCCTTGTACATTTTTTTGGATTTATATTACAATTTAACACATTTCCAAAAAGTGTATTGATGAGCAGAAGTTACTTTTTACTACATTTTTATTAGAGGGTGGAGCATACCACTGGTGGGAGTCAGTTTAGCACCGTTATTCGTCACATGAAGTTATTACTTGGGCTATGTTCAGAAAGGAGTTTCTTTGATCACTACTTCCCTGATGTGTACAAAGACATCAAGCGTAGTAAGTTCTTGAGGATGGTTCAAGGGTCCAGATCAGTGGAGGAGTATGAGAAGAAATTTTTAGAGCTCTCTAGGTTTGCTCTTTCTATTGTGGCTGATGAGGAGGAAAGGTGTAAAAAGTTTGAAGAAGGATTACGTAGAGAAATCAGAGTTGTACTTGCTGCCAACAATTATGGTGACTTTGGTAAGTTAGTCCAAGCTACTATGAAAATTGAGAGAAATTTGGGGGATGCTAACCGAGCTGATTCAAGCCATAAACGTCATCAGAGTTGGCCAGTTAATAGTAGTAGCCATCGACCAAGCAAGAGAGGGGGCAGTTACTCAGCTTTTTTTGATAGTTATAAGAGTACTTAGAGACAGGGTTCATCAGAAGGACAGAAACAGAGTTCTAGACAGAGAACTATACAACAATCTGTGGGAAGTAATTCTAGAGATCAGCAAGTTGGTAGAAAGGGGAGCAGACAACGTGATGACCAATCCAGAATGACTCCGTACCCATTATGTGAGACTTATGGCAAGCTTCATGAGGGAGAGTGTCGGTTTGGTAGACCTGGTTGTTATCATTGTGGTAAGAAAAGGCATATCAAGAAATTTTGTCCTGCTTTAACTCAAGATAGCAGCCTTGTTCAAAAAGATAGAGGACCTAGAAGGCTTCAAACAGGGACATCTACTTCTTCAACTAGAAACCAGATGAATACCTCAAGAAATAGTGACAATCAACAGAGTAGTCAGCCAGTTCGACAGGCACGAGTCTTTGCCATGACACAGCAGCAGGCTCAGGCTACGCCAGAGGTGGTTACTAGTACGTTGACTATCTTTGATCGTGAGGCCCGCATTTTGATTGATCCTGGATCCACCATTCCTTTGTTTCATGTATGTTTGCTATGTATGCTGATAGAGATTTGAAACCATTGGAGTGTACTTTAGTAGTAGCCACACCTATTGGGGATTCCATCTTGGTAGGAAATGTTCTTGAGGATTGCATTATGAAGGTGGGTAATCATGATCTGTTAGCAAACTTAATTCCTTTAGATATCCGAGACTTCGATGTGATATTGGGAATGGATTGGCTTGCAACTCACCGTGCATCTGTAGATTG
Source organism: Boswellia sacra (assembly GCA_013180625.2). Taxonomy (NCBI): domain Eukaryota; kingdom Viridiplantae; phylum Streptophyta; class Magnoliopsida; order Sapindales; family Burseraceae; genus Boswellia; species Boswellia sacra. The sequence continues at coordinate 63,387 of SNVD02010928.1, read as the reverse complement.
CTTCAAGAAGGAGGTGGTGTTTAAAAAACCTGAAACACCTGAATCCTCTCTACTTGTATAATATCTGCCCTTGAAGCTAAATGATTATTTGAAAAGGGGTGTTCAGCCTACCTAGCTCATGTGATTGACACTTCAATAGGTGAAGCAAAGATAGAAGATATTCCTATTGTACAAGATTTTTCAGATGTGTTTCCAGAAGATTTACCCGGCTTACCACCAGATAGGGAAGTTGAATTCTCAATCGATTTAGCTCCGGGCACAACTCCTATTTTCATGGCATCATACAGAATGGCTCCAGCAAAGTTAAAGGAGTTAAAAGTTCAATTGCAAGAGTTGGTTGATAAGGGGTTTATTAGACCTAGTGTTTCACCATAGGGAGCACCAGTCGTGTTTGTTAAAAAGAAGGATGGAATGATACGGTTATGCATAGACTACCGATAGTTGAACAAGGTCACAATCCGTAACAAGTATCCTCTTCCTCGTATTGATGATTTGTTTGATCAGTTGCAAGGTGCAAGGGTTTTCTCCAAGATAGATTTGCGCTCGGGTTACCATCAACTCAAGATTAGAGAGGCCTATGTACCTAAGACTGCTTTCAGAACTCGTTATGGGCACTATGAATTTCTTGTAATGCCATTTGGGTTGACTAATGCTCCAGCAGCTTTTATGGAGCTCATGAATCAACTATTTCATCCTTATTTGGATCGCTTTGTTATTGTGTTTATTGATGACATATTGGTGTATTCGCGAGACAAGGAGGAGCATGCAGAACATTTGAAGATAGTTTTGTAGACCTTGAGGGAGAAACAACTTTATGCCAAATTCAGCAAGTGTCAGTTTTGATTGAATAAGGTTGTGTTTTTGGGGCATGTGATATCAGCTGAAGAGGTCTATGTAGATCCTCACAAGGTAGAAACTATTGTTAAATGGGAGAGACCCACTAATGTAACAGAAGTCAGAAGTTTTCTTGGCTTGGCAGGTTATTATAGGAGATTTATAAAGGATTTTTCTAGAATGTTGTCCCATTAACACGGTTGACTTGTAAGGAGGTGAAGTTTGAATGGACTGATGCTAGTGAGTAATGTTTTCAAGAGCTCAAAACACGATTAACTTCTACACCCTTACTTACTCTTCCATCCGGTAATGAGGGGTTCGTGATTTATAGTGATGCCTCTAGACAGGGGTTAGGTTGTGTTTTGATGCAATACGGGAAGGTGATAGCATATGCTTCAAGACAACTAAAGAAGCATGAACAAAATTATCCTACCCATGACTTAGAATTGGCAGCAATTGTATTTGCACTCAAAACTTGGAGACATTACTTGTATGGGGCAACATGTCAAATTTATACAAATCACAAGAGCCTTAAGTATTTATTCACTCAAAAAGAATTGAACCTTAGGCAGAAGAGGTGGATTGAGCTTATCAAGGATTATGACTGCACAATTGACTATCACCCAGGTAAAGCAAATATGATAGCATATGCACTCAATCGAAAATCCTCGAGCTCTATCACCTATTAGAAGGTGACATATCTACCTTTATTGATTGAATTGAGGTCTTTGGGAATTGAGTTAACAATAAATGACTCAAGTGTGCTACTAGCCAATTTCCATGTTAGACCTACTTTAATTAATAAAGTTAGAGATGCACAAGTACAAGATCCTCAATTAATGAAACTGATAGAAGAAGTGAAGAAAGGCTTACGATCAGACTTTGTGGTTAGAGATGATGGAGCATTATTTATGGGAAATAGACTTTGTGTGCCCAATATTGAAGAATTAAAGAAAGAGATTATGGAAGAAGCTCACTTTCCAGCCTATGTAATGCATCCAGGAAGCACTAAGTTGTATCGTAATTTAAGAGAACATTATTGGTGGTAAGGTATGAAGCGGGAAATTACAGAATTTGTGTCTCAGTGTTTAGTTTGCCAACAAATCAAAGTTGAGCACCAGAAACCTGTAGGACTCTCTCAACCACTTCCTATCCCTGAATGGAAATGGGAATATATTACTATAGATTTTGTGGTAGGACTTCTACGTACTATGACTGGTCATGATGGTATTTGGGTGGTGGTAGATCGTCTTACAAAATCTGCACACTTTTTACCTATCAAGGCTACTTATTCATTGAATAGGCTAGCTAGTATTTATGTAGCAGAGATAGTCCATCTTCATGGTGCACTTGTTTCAATCATATCAGATAGAGACCCACGTTTCACTTCCAAATTTTGGCCTAGCTTGCAAAAAGCTTTAGGCACAAGATTGAATTTCAGCACAGCTTTTCACCCACAAACAGATGGTCAATCTGAGCGTACCATTCAAACTCTTGAAGACATGCTTAGAGCTTGTGTATTGGAGTTTAAAGGTAATTGGGATGTTTGTTTGCCTCTAATGGAATTTGCTTATAATAATAGTTACCAATCCAGTATTGAAATGGCACCTTATGAGGCTTTATATGGGAGGAAATGTAGAACACCAATATGTTGGGATGAAGTGGGTGAGAGGAGACTCTTGGGACCAGAACTTGTACAGGATACGAATGAAAATATAGTTATTATTAGAAACAAGATGAAGGCAACACAAGATCGACAGAAAAGTTATGCTGATAAGCGTAGAAGAGAACTGGAGTTACAGGTGGGAGATAAAACGTTCTTGAAGATATCTACTTGGAAGGTGTGCTTCGTTTTGGTAAACGTGGGAAACTAAGTCCGCGTTACATTGGGCCTTATGAGATTATAGAGCGTGTGGGCACAGTTGCTTACCGTTTAGCTTTGCCTCCAAAGTTGTCAAAGATACATAATGTGTTTCATGTCTCTATGCTCCGTAAGTACGTGTATGATCCAAGGCATATCCTTCAACAGCAGCCAATTCAATTAAAAGAAGACTTGACCTTTGAAGAAGAACCATTAAAGATTATAGAATGGAAACAGCAAGTACTTCGCGCCAAAACTATTCCATTGGTTAAGGTATGGTGGCGAAATCACTCGAAGGAAGAAGCTACATGGGAGCGAGAGGACGTTATGCGATTCAATACCCACATCTCTTTCTCTCAGGTTAGTAATTTTGAGGACGAAATTTTTTTAGGGGGTAGTATTGTAAAGCCCATTAATTTTTTTCACCTAAGCCTAGACCATCATTTTAGCCCAGCCCAAAAATTCAATTATTTTCTTTACATCTATATTAAGCATTAATTAGGATACAATTAGAAAAGAAAAGAGAAAATTTAGAAGAGAAAACAGAGGGGTAAACGTGAGGAAGGGGAAGAGAAAACAAGAGAAGATTTTTGATTTTTTCTAAAGAATTTGAAGATTTTAAGGTAATTTCTTCATCTCTTAGCTTAATTAGACTATGAAATTTCAATTCTACCTCTAGATATATATTAGAAGAATCTTATTTGATATTTGGAGATGTTATAGAGAGAAAAATTAGAGAGAGAAATTAGATTTCCATGCTTATTTAGGCTTCAATTTCTTGTATTTTGAAGGAATTAAAGTTTTTATGATAATTATGTAAAACTAGGGTTTTGTGAACAGTATAGATTTCAAAAATTGTTGCAGTCTGTTTGCTTTGAATCTGATTCTGAAATTTATATATGTTAAAACAGAAATCCTAAGGATTTGTTCAAAGTTGGATTCACTAAAAAATGTTGAGTATATAATTTTATATGAATTTTCGAAATTTACTGTTCCCTACTGGAAATTCAGTTTTCTGCAGAAAATCAGTTTTGGGTAAGTTCTTTGAGGTATCTAGAGGTCTTCAAAAATTATGAAATTTGGGATAGGAGTTTGTATGTATGTCTAGTTTAAATCTGCAGAGTTTTGTGATTTTACGAATTTAGTACAAATTATCATGTATTTTGGAATAGGGAGAGGTCAGTTTTGGAAAGGAATTTACAGAATTTGTGTATCTGGAAAAATGAAGGATTTGAGGTATTTAATGGACATAGAATGCTATGAAATTCCATATGGTATTAGATATGTATGTGCAGAAAATCTTTATAAAATATTAGACCATCCGGATGAGTCAATTAATTAATAAAAATCGGAGAACAAGAATTGCTCTATTTAAGAAGTTTGAAAATAGAGGTTAATTATGAGAATTGGTATGTTATTGGTGAGACTGCGGTTTTATGCTATTAAAGAATTTTATTTGGCTTTTCCCTTCGGTGAGACTGCGGTTCCTAATCCATACCTAAATCCGATCGAGGAAGTGGTTGCCACACGAGTTGATCCAGGAGATAGTGAGTGGGAAAAATACATTTTTTCAAACAATTGCACTATAAATTATAAATTTCTATTTTTTTATAATTGTTAGCGAAACTTTATTATGTTAATAAATAGATATTCCTTTATTCTTGTATGAAGCATATTTCATGGTTTATCGAATTTTGTCTATGTAGTTATTAGAAAGAATTGTTTAATGTTTTAGAGATTTAAAAAGTAAAGAATTGAATTTTTATGTTTTACTAAGCTAGTACCCAATTCATTCAGATAGTGAAATTATAGAGGTCTTTGAGACCCATTCAGGCACACATAAAGGTTTTGGGCCGTGTGATCTAGATGTTTAGCCCTTTAGGGGCAACTCTGCGCATGCGTAGGATCAGTATAGTGATATCTTGGCCTGAGTGATCCTAGCCCCGCCGGGTCATGATCAGTCAGATTAGTTTGGATACCTGATTAGTGAAACTATAATGATTTAGAAATTTAAAATGTGAAATGAGTTTTATGAGATTTAGAACCTTAATACATTTATCAGATTGAATTTTGAATGCAAGTGGAAATGCCTTAGAATATTTTTATATTATAATTTTGATTATGTGAAAGGCGCATAAATTATTTAAAGATGTGCTTCCTCGTTTTTGTAACTTTTCTAAGTAGTTTTCTAATCAATGTTAGTAAAGCAGAATTTGAATTAATTAATTATTATGATATATTATTTTATTTTATGAAAATTTTTATCTATTTTAATGACTCTATCCCACTCACTGAGGTTATACTCACCCTTTTTCTTTTTTTTAAAAAACCCATTTTTTTCAGGAGATTGCAGTGTTCAGTCAGAACACCCGTAGCTGCTTGAGGTTGGCTATTTGATGAGGCTCTGAGAACTTTCTTTTTGATATCTGATTTCACTTTTGTAGATGATTTTTGTTACATGTGTATTTTTTGATATTGTATATGCATCAAGGATTTTGTTTTAGTTTCCTTTAAAAACTTTTGCTTAATTATCATGCATGAGTTTTTGAGGAAACTTATATTAAAATCCTAGTTGTAAACTTTTTGAATTGAAATTAATTATATTTGAGGTCGGAGGCCATATTTTCTTTTAAATTCTGTTTTGGGGATACAATTGTCTTAATGGAGGACTTAAGGCCCTAAAAAGGAAGTTAGTAGTTATATAAATATTTTAGAAGTGTTGAATTTTGTGTACTTGACAGGGAGATTAGTGTAAAATACAGGGGAGACTCTGCCAAATTTTCTCAAAGTAGCATATTTAAAAAAAAAAAAAGGTTAAATTCTCTTAGCATAGTTTTAGGTATGATTCGCTCGTGTAGCTAGGGGTAGGTCGTGTCAATCAATTTCCTATTTCAAACTTAAAAATATTAGCATTAAAATATATATATATATATATATATATATATATATCCTGCTCTCTTAAAAGATAGCTAAGATACAAAAGATGCAAATTTCGGTAACATCATCAGAACATAGATTAATCAAAATTCATTATAATTGTAATACCATTAGGTGATCACTTACAAAATCAAAATGATAATATTTAGCGGTCATGCATTGTTTTCTAGATGCTGAAATCACTACCTTCGCAATGAATGTTACTGATATTACAGTTGATGGCAGTTTTAAAACACGCATTTTGTAGAGAAATTCAGTAGATGGGGAAGAGCTGCAGTTGGGTGGCTTAGCTTCTTATGACGTTATGTATGTGTATAATCTAATCTTAATTTGAAGTTGGCAAAGTTTCTATAAAACGCTCCAGATAATAATGGTATGTCAATAACTATAAAATGCCCCAACTAGCTATTCTCAATTTTACTGGTCTTGTTTCAAATGACGATTTTTTTTTTTTAAAGTTTAAAATTGGGATGCAAATAGCGTCAGTCTAATAATAAATAACTTGTACTTTATGCGTTAAAAAAAAATTTCCACCAATCTTAATGGTTATGGTGTAAATTTTAGATTTGGATGTGAAGAGCTGCTTTTTAAAATTTTTATGAATCTGTAGGCGTTTACTTCCCTTCATCTTTTGTTGGTTTGTCCTCGTTTGCTAGCTCTCATCACGACTGAAGAGTACATGCGAGCATCGAAGTCATTGGACTCGCTTTTCTTATTTTCTGTGACTGGTCTACTTTATTCAAAATCGGTCAAAAAATACAGAGCAAGTCTGCACCAACAGAAGTTATAAATCGAGACACTTACTGTACCTGCATGGGTTTGATTAACAATTTATAAATAGTTGCGCTAAAAAGGCTTAACCTATTTGTTTTGACTTTTTCAAATAGAATTTATTAAAAGATAGAGTTTACTAAAATAGATTTTCTTAGAGCAAAACTTATAAAAAAAAAGTTTTTATATTAAAGTTGTTGGCTGAATATAAATATACAAATACTTACTAATGTTAAATTATCAAAAAAAAAATTAAAAAGAAGGATAAGATAAGTCTTTTAAAATATAGCAAATGTATATTTAATAGTTTATAACTTTAAAAAGTTTAAAAAGAATTTTTTTTTAAAAGCATTAAGTTTAAATTTCTCAAAAAAATATAAAGAAGCTTCTTAAATCACTTATTAACTCTTCTTATAACAACTAAAAAATATAAAAAAAGTTTAGAAGAATTTTTCTCTTAAAAAAGTTCTTTTAATAAATAGATAAAGGTGAGGAAAACAAGCTTTAAATTATTGTGGTGGCTTAATATAAACCTTATCTCATTATTACTGGAGATAAAATTCGCTGACACTTGTTTCAGGATATTGCAACTGCAATTATAAACAATATATATTAATAACGTTAAAGCATGCATTTATATTATATCTTATCAATTAAACCAATGCGTGTTTGATGTGCTATATAATGCTACATAATATAATATTAATAAATTATATTACTTTTGGTTAGATTTTCAGTGGGACTATATGGTGTAATGCGGGTACTGTAGTGACATTATAGCAGATACTATAATGTTATTATTTACATAAAATTTAAGTATTTTTATACCAAGTTTATCTATAAGTTAACACCATATAAGTTTATTTTTGTCTTAATTTTTACTAATAAATACCAAAAAATTATATAAATTAAATATTTATATATTTATATAATTAATAAATAATTTATTAAATATTTAAATAAAAATCAATCATTTAAATAAATAAAAAATAATTATTTAAATAAATAAAAATTTAATAATTCAATTTTTATTTTAAAAATAATTTTAAGTATTATTTAAATTTATTTTATATTTAAATTAAAATCTTCATATTATAATTTTTTTTACGTTTTATCTAATACAATATTTCATCAAACATAATATAATATTATATCTTATCTAATCTTATTCTATATTATTTTATCTAATTTAATATAAATAAATTTATACCATTTTATATATTATCATACAGCGCATCAAATAAGCCTCGAATTACAAAATTTGGTCCGAGCCGTGTTGTACCATTTGGGTTAGGTCTGAGTCCGGGGCCCTCTGTCTAGTCTTATACTCTTCTGCGTGGTACATACGGTTTCAAATTTCCGAACGGGACAATTTGATATCATGAAAAAAATTCCACTGATATGTGGCGGAAAATAAATCAGTCAGGTCAAAGTTAGGTACTCCTCCTGTATGCGCCTTCTTTTTGTTTTCTGAAATAAAAACAAAATATATTATTATTACTATTAATTTGATTGGTGTGTTGGTCTCCAGACTGATCAGGATGCATAAATACATGCAAACAATTATGAGAAGCAAAATACATGCAAATAACTGCAAACATGAAAGAAAAATGGGTGACGTGGGACCATTGTTAACCACTGTTCTGATTGACTCTTCAACAAAAGATTATAAGAGCAGTACCACTAGCATGCATTTGTGATAAATTTTAACTAAGATCTTCACCGTCAGTACTGCACAAGCAATGGAGGTGGTTATTCTTTCTTGGGTTGTTTTAGCCCTGATATGGCTAACTGCTCTATCTTTCCTGAGGAGGCGCCACCCACTAAAAAGTCCACCAGGTCCGAATCAATGGCCAATTATTGGCAACCTTAACCTCATGGGTTCACACCCTCACCAATCTCTTCACAAACTAGCCCAAACATACGGACCCATAATGCAACTCCGATTTGGGTCTTTCCCTGTTGTGGTTGCCACTTCTGGGGAAATGGCAAAACATTTTCTCAAGACACATGATCATATCTTTGCCTCCAGACCTAAAACTGCTGCAGGTAAGTACATAACTTATAACTATTCCAATATTACTTGGCCTTCTTGTGGACCGAATTGGCGCCGAGGCCGTAAAATTTTCCTCACAGAGCTGTTTAGCCCACAAAGACTCGAGTCCTACGAGTACGTTCGTGTTGAGGAATTGCGTGCCTTGACCTCTCGTTTCAATGCCTTATCAGGGAAGCCGGTTACGCTTAAACATCATCTTTCTAACTTTACCCTGAGCGTTATGAGCAGAATTGTACTGGGTAAGAAGTACTTTAGAGAGTCGAAATCTGAAACTTCGATTGTAACACTTGAAGAGGTTGAAGAGATGTTAGACGAGTTGTTCTTTCTGAGTGGGGTGCTAAATGTTGGAGATTGGATTCCATGGTTGGATTTCTTGGACCTGCAAGGCTACGTGAAGCGAATGAAGGCCTTAAGTATACGAATTGATCAATTTCTAGACCATGTAATTGAGGAACACAAAGCTAACAGTGAAGGAGCGAAGGATTTTGTGCCAAAAGACATGATGGACTTCTTACTGCAGCTGGCTGAAGATACCAACCAGGATGCGAAGTTGGGTTATGAAAGTGTTAAAGCGTTTACCCTGGTATGTATATGAATTCAATATCACACCAATGACATCTGGTTTCAGTTTCAGCTTAAGGTTATTGAAGAGGATATTTTTAAAGTAGAGTTTCTAAAAATTAAAATTTTTGTTAAAAAGTTATCAGTAATATTAGACTTATAACATATATATTATGTAAACTCTATAATATATATGATGATTTACATAATAAAATCTTACTGAAGATATAATTTTTCTCATCTTTTTTTGTTTATTTCTTAAGAAAATTTTTGCTATGTAGACTGTAATATCAAATTATAAAGTTTAGATTATATGTACGTTGTAAGTTTAATACTATTAAAAAGTTATTAATTGTTTGATGTGATAAATAACGAAACACTTACTATTATTAAATTATCAAAATAGAGTTTTGATATAAAGAAAGAATAAAATAAAATATTTTAAATTAAATGAGGGTATTTTGACATTTCAAGACTTTAAAAGGCTTAAAAATAGTTTTTCAAAATACTTAATACGTTCAATACGTGCGGATCGATATAATCATACTTATAAGTAAAATCAATTATTTAATGTTAAAAATGTTTAAGCTGTACATGATTTACACAAAACACATATTTTAATCAAGAATTACCAAATCAGACGATTGTCAATTTTTTTTAATCAAAATCTTCAATTATTGTAAAAGTTTTATTTATGTAAACACAATGTTACCTCATTGTTCCTCTAATCGCATGGAACAATTATGTACTTGTTGTATGGCTGCCTGCCCAACTCATTTTAACTTTCCATGATAAAACACTGGATGGTAATCCTATGGTTTCTCCAATCACGTACAACCTAGAAGGCCTCCCAAAGTGTAGCTCCTTATAAAAAGGATAATGCTAGATATATGACTAAATTATATAATTTAATTCTTACAACCTGACATGATACAAATTTAGTAGATGGATAAAAATGAAAAATAAATTAAATAAATTTTAATAAATAAAGTTGAACCCACCCCTCCAATGACTATGTACCAAATCAGATTGTATAGATTAAGTTGTACAATTTGGTTGTATATCTATCATTACTCTTATAAAAAAGTATACATATCTATATTTTCAAATTTGTTTAAGGTAGTGAAATACAGTTTCTATAATGTTCCATCATCTCCCCTACATTTAAAATAGTAATGATATAATGATAATACTGTTAATTTTTTTCTTTAGATTTTTTTATTTATGTATATCTTAAAACCATTTCTTAGTGGACAAGGCAGAGCTACATTTAGGCCTAGAGTGGCATCAGCGCCGTAAGTCTATAATTGAAAATTTAGTTGAAAGTCCCCTAACATTTAAGGTAGTAATTAAAAAATTTTCAAATGCTTTAAGTTTCTAGATATGCATATCTTAAGATCATTCTTTGAGAAATTAATCACTAGTAGAATAGGGCATCGCTAAACTTAAGACGTGGGGTGGCATAGCTCCTTATAACACTGTGTATGACATTGAAGATGGTAATTGAAGAAAATTCTAAATGCTTTATATTTTTTAGATATTTGTATCTTAAAACCATGATAAATAAGTATTTTCCTAAAAGCATTCTTAAATTAAGGAATATATATAATAAATAGCGGTAATGCTAAACTTAAGGTTAGGTGGCATAGCTCCTTTCAATAGAATTTGTAATTTATTTGAAGTAAGCGTATAAAATGTTCCCCAAACACTATGAGTAATAATACTCTTCTCAAATTATATCCTAAATTATATGTATTTAATTAATGGTTGACAAGCGCATGGAAAAATAATATAATGATCAGTGATGTGATAATTTTAAGGTCATACTAAATTATTTGAGATGCATGATTTTGAGATATTTATAAGTTAAAATTTCTTTTTGAATGCTTTAAATGTTTTTGATACGTAGATCTTCATGTCATTTTTTAAGAAATTTAGGAGATAATGCAGAGCTGCACTTATGCTTAGGGTGGCAGAGCTCTATACTATAAAATTTATTAGAAGTAGGCAAAGTTTGTATAAAATGGCCACTAATATTTATGACAATAATGATTTGTTGATAGCTACGAAAGAAAATTTTGAATGTCTTAATTAGATTTCTAGACATGTATATCTTAAAATCATATATCCTTAAAAGAATTTAGTAGAAAGGCGTAGAATTGCGTTTGGGCTTGGCTGGCTTAGCTCCTCATCACATTGTGTGTATAATTTAATATTAATTTTGGCAAATTTTCTATAAAATGCCCACGAACATATAAGATAATAATGGTATACTGACAACTTTTAAAGGAAATTTAATAAGAATTTTATCAAATTTGCAAACATGATTAAATGTATACGTTATCTTTAATAAACGAAGACTTTGATTAATTTTGTAAATGTACAAACAACTTATATAATCAAATCATTATAACCTAACTTATCGTAAAATCATTTGATAGGTGGGTTTTACTTTATTTATTATAAATTTTTAAATTTTACTCTTCTTCATATTAAGCACTAACAATATTAGTTCCACGTTTGGAAATCATTGAAACCTTATTCCCTCTTATAGAACCCACCTTTTTATCCTTTATTTTCATTTAATCCTGCTCTCAAATTTGTGAAATTCATATCATAGTGGGAGTTGATATTCAACAAAACAACCACAAGGAGAAATTTAAGTTTGAAGTTTTTAGGCCTTTCTATTTATGAATTTAAAACATGTTCTTATTGTTCTACAGTCTACATTCAATCATTTCAAATTCAAATAAACCTCAAAATTCAATAAAACCACTTATCTTTTAAACAAATTTAAATATCAATATCATGATTCAATACAAAATATATATATCCTAAATTGAACAAGAAAACTTAAAAAAAAAAGATATTATAAAGAAACACAAAACTAAAATTTTCTTAATTAAAAGTTTTATACTGTTTTTTGTTAGGGATTCTATAATTATAAATTTTATTTCATTGTGCTTTCTTTTTTTTGGATAATTAATTTTTATAAATTGAATTGAATTTTGGCTAAATTATGATTAATAGCTCTATCTATATTTCATTGAGACAAAAGAGAAAGAATTAGGGTAGGTTGAATCTTTAGACTAATTTGTCTATTGTTTAGGTGAAATACTAAAATATAATCGTTCTATGCTTTTTGCATATATTATAAATATTAATGATGTTTCATTTCATAATTATTTATTTTCAATATTAATCAACTTTATAGAGTTAATAATTAGTCCCCCTAAATTGAAATCCTGGCTCAGCCAGTGCACCTTCTACTTCACGTCAGGCACTAATCACAGTATTAAAATTGCTTTAAATGATGAAAATATAGATATATAGAGCGCACAGTGTCTAATAAGTCCTGCCCTTTTTATGCGTTAATTATATCGTTACCAAGTTTCCTTTGGTAATATTATAATGGATTCAAGTATACATGATTAGGACTTAATAGCCGGAGGCACCGATACCTCATCTATTACTTTAGAATGGGTCATGTCTGAACTCATGAAAAATCCGCACCTCATCAAGAAGGCAACAGAAGAACTCGATAGAGTAATTGGCAGGGAAAGATGGGTTGAAGAGAAAGACCTCCCACAACTTCCTTACATAGATGCAATTATGAAAGAAGCAATGAGGAAACACCCCGCTGTTGTAATGCTAGCTCCCCACTTGGCCATTGAAGACTGCAAAGTGGCTGGTTATGACATTTGTAAGGGAACTAGAGTATTTATAAACACTTGGAGCATGGGCAGAGACCCTACAATATGGGATGCACCTGAAGAGTTTCGCCCTGAGAGGTTCTTAGAGAAGGCAATTGATGTGAAGGGGCAAAGTTTTGAGCTGTTGCCATTTGGTTCTGGGAGGAGAATGTGCCCTGGCTATAGCCTTGGACTGAAGATGATTCGCTCTGGTTTAGCTAACATGTTGCATGGGTTCAACTGGAAGTTACCTGGCAATATGAAACCAGAAGATATTAGCATGGAAGAAGTTTATGGGTTGACAACCGCAAGAAAGTTTCCTCTTGTCGCAGTCCCGGAGCCACGACTCCCCCTTCATCTTTACTAGTTTATGACTCAACAAATATGTTCCTTTTTTTTCTTATGCTCCGTTGTAATCAAAATAATGTACTTCGTTCATGGATGTACTCTCAATCTCTGTAATCTTGTGGAATAAATATTAAGTGCTTCCACTGTGATCCTAGTAACATATTGAGTATGCTAGTAAGGTGGTTTCATTGTGAATTAGTAGTATTCGGATTTACTGCCCAATTCTTTATACATCATGATATTCCTTAGCATGATTTGTAGTTATTTAAAAGGGTAGGTATTTTGACTTCTACATTTATAACCATTTTAACAAAATTATATTATTCTCATATCTCAAAAGAATTCCAAGAAGGACCCTCCGGGTGCAGATTTTCTAGGTGATTTTCTGGACTGGAAACTCCTAGTCCTACACTTAATAAGAGTAGTTTACAACACGAACCACCTCACTTCTGGCCTTCAGTTGGAGAAATTGTAAGTCTAGTTCTATCTGGTTTGGAGTTACCCTAGGAGATCGACGGATTTCATCCGCTTAAAAGTATGAAATTATATGTATATTTCCTCGATATTTAATGTGTAGATTGTGATCCCATCTATAGCCTCGCGATCGTCACAGTATTAAATAATAATTGAATCGTTATTGAGTCGAGTTTTCTTTTCCTAGCTAGCGTTATCAAATGGATACGGAAACCCTCAAACTCCAAAGATCCCAATGAAATCACTATCCATAATGGCAAATGAACATTATAAAAATGTGGTGATAATATATGATTAAACAACTAAATAAACTTTGATATATCGAGAAAAGTCCTTGGAGATAAAGTTGAGCCAACCAGTTTTGGAGGCCGTGCGTGGACATTATATTCATGAGAATTTGACAGCATAATCCTCAGCAATCTTGAGGCGGCAAATAAAAGAAAAAATATGATTGCTGATAGAGGGGCCAGGAAGGGGCCGTTGCTCTGTTTTGCTTTCTAATATAAGAGAAATTCAGAGACACCCTCGTAGCTTGGGCGAAGTAACATGAAAACCCCAATTTTCCAACTGCCATCTGAAACCATAAACAGTATGAGGGTGATTTGGTCCTCTCATTTGTTACATAATAAAATATTCAAATGATGGTAAAGAAAATAAATCAAAAGGATACAACTGGATAAATACCAATTCAATCCTATGCTGAATATATCGTTCATTTCTTATCAATCCATAGCATCATGATCATTAGTAGACCTAATCATGTTGGTTGGTGCTCATTCATGATGACATTTACCTTTCAATTCAATATAAGATCACTTCACAATCCGTGAAGAAGAGATTAGAAAGAAAAGTGAGGCAAGCTCACATAGGCTTTTTCTCTTGTGAGCAACACGAAGAAGCTCAGCTCTAAAGTCCATCATGTTCCAGATAAACATTCTAGAAAACTAACTAAACAACACAAGCATTCATCACCATATGGTATCTGTTTAGCAACAGATTAGGGCCCTCAATTGAGTGTTGACCAAATTATGTTGCTGAGTTTAAACTCCAAATTCAACCACGAAAATACGATTGGATTTGAAATAATGTAGGTATATGATAAGGTCTCATTAAAAGAAGCAGAAGCATTTCGCAGAAAGACTGTACAGTAATAATAACATTATATAAAGAGGTGATCAAATTTTAACAAAGGGATGCAGGATTAAGTTCCTTTTTTGCATTAGACAAAGGAAGAAAGGAACTTCAAAATCAAGGAAACAAACAAAAGAAAAAAAAAAAAAAGATGAAGACAATATAAACAACTCAAAATAATCCTGTCGATTAGGCCTCCTTGATGCACACATGATGATCCTCGCTCCTCATTTGCATTTAACATCACTTTGTAATCCCCGAAGGAAGAATTAAAAAGAAAAGTTGGTAAAACTCTTATCCAGAATGCCAATTAGCATTGATTAGAAACTACATATACATATTCTAGCCAACTCATGATTCTATTAACTATTTACTTTTTCCATTTCAACGAACTTATATCACAATAGGATGCACATTTGACCCGGGCCTAGTTGACAACGATCCGTTCCTAGTTACACGGACGAATCATGCCTAAAACTGTGGATTACTGTCTGTTTCTTAATTCTTATCTTTCTTATATAACAAACTTTAAAAAAAATTCTTATTACAACCACAAACAAAATTTTTCTTAACAATATAACTATAACAACCTTAGCATGTCCTTGCAACATCATGTGGCTGGGCCTCCAAACTTTCTAACTAAATTATGTTTTGCTTTCACCTGGAGGGAAAAATTTTTAAAAAAAGAAAGAAAAAATAAAACAAAGGAGTGAGTATAAAACTCAGTGAGTGGAGATAAAGATATATTTGTAAATAAATCTAAAAAATATATATTATTATAAAATAATCTTTGCTTTAAAAAAAAAATAGTCTTTATAACTCATAACTTTCATATCATCTAAAATGTTATAAAAATTTAAAATAAATAACTATTGAATTACTAAAGTCATCAAAATACTACTTCTTGTCGTCTATACTTAAAACAATAAAATGATCATCTTCAATCATATATTACATTTCTAACTAGAAACTCATCTCATATTTAAAATTAAGAAAAAATCTATTGTACTTGTAAAATATCATCAATTCTCTCATAGAATTTTGAAAACAAATAATTTTTTTGATTAAAAATCTTCAAATACAACAGCTTGATTCTATATTCTTTAGAAACAATGAAAATAATATATATTTCCTCAATCTTATAAAATAAAACTCATGATGATATGCTAAAATCATCCCTTCAGTTATTTAATATACAAAATATAATTTCCTTAAAAATTTTCTTCTTTGAAAAGAAACTTTGTGAATCATGTTTCTTTCTCAAACTAACTCATATAAACATATTCAAAACTCTTTTCATTATACTAAACAAGTACCTCTGCAACTTTCTCATCCTGCCTAGCGAGATCTAACATCGCATAGGCAGAGCTATCTGAATTTTCTCATACCTGGTGAGATCTACATCACGCGGGCAGAGCTATCTGTACCTGGCGAGATCTAACATCACACAGGCCTGCTATCTAGTCATACGCATGCGTAGAACTGCCCCCAAAGGGCTAAAGCGCCCAGATCACACGGCCCAAAGCCTCTATGTGTATCTGAACGGGTCCCAAAGGCCTCTATCTGTATAACTTTCTGTCTGAAATCTGCTATCTCACTGTCTAAGTGAGTTGGGTACTAGCTTAGTATAATATAATTAAACTTTCTTATTTTTGCTAAAACTGATTTATTTTCAAAATTTGCTTCATATGCTAAAACATTGCTACTCAAGCAGGTCTATCAAAATTTGTAAAACTTATATAAGCTAAAACTGATAATATCTGAATCTTTGAAAATTCATGATAAATATTTAAAAGAGTAATGGTAAATATCTTAAGAAATCCACGAAATCAAATTAGCATAAAGAAATTATCGTAATCATTCTACTTTTACACTTTATATAAAATGGAAGAATATGCATCTATAATAATATAGAAAACAATTCATATATAAAATAGGAATCTTTCTTTAAAAGTGCTATATCTTTGTTTAAAACTAATTTTTGAAACTAAAATTTATGTCTACAACTATTTTGATAACTAGCTTTGAAATATCTTAATAATTAAAAGTAAGTATAACAAACTCTCAAGAAATACAAAAGAAACTAATTTGCATTCTTCTAAGTTTGTTCAAATTCTCGAAAATTCTATAAAATGCTAAATAAACATAATTAAATAAATACTAAAACATATTTCTAGTTATCCAAAAAAATAAATCTTCTACTCTTTCTAAAACTTTCTAGAATATCCATAAAATAAAAATACTTTTCATCTCCCTATAAACCATAATTTATATTTCTATCTCAAAAGCTCATACATCATACTTTAACTCAAATCTTTTTAATTAATTCTAAATTTTTCATAATTCTACATTCAGGTCCCTACAATTTCTGGAACAACTTTCTAAATTTGCAATTCAGCCCCTGCTTAAAATTTTACATTGTCACCCCTGCAGAGTTTAAATTCTACTTTCCAAAATTTTTTCTTCTTAATTTGCTATTATTTTGAATATACAATCACTTAACATTTTGTTAACCAAAATCACCATTTCTTCAACATATGTATTTATTTAAAGAAAATAACTCAGTACCTCAATTTCTATACTAATTCATTTAATTATACAATGTCTCTTTTCAAATTATAAACAAAAACTTTCTACTTTTCATCAACATATATATTCATGCTACAACTTTCACATTAAATTTATTTTTTTCTCTTGTACTCAAACTTATCGAAATAACAATTGCTATATATTCAAAAACTAATCTACTAGCACCACCCATAACCATCTCTTCTATCCAAACTAATACTTTACACACTCCTATTCGAAAATACATAAATCATCATGATCTATTCTAAAAACTTTTAATATAACTCAATTAATTAAACTAATAACTTAAATCATATGCAAAACTATAAATTTAATACACTTTAATATAATATAAAATTTTCAAAACATAATCTACTCACTAATTTTGTTGCACAACTCGGTTAGCTCGGATTTGATTCCAAAATCAACATTCCGCTTATCCGGCCACATTCTTCAACAAAGAATTAATCCTTCCTTGTCCTAACATCATAAAAGAGCTCATCACCTCATATTCAATTAGTAAGCAACATGAATATTTAAAATTCTCAATATCCAACTTCATATCTTAATCCAATCAATCCTAATTAACTCCATTTTCAAACTTCTTAAACAGAACAATTCTTGTTCTCTGATTTTTAATAAATAATTGATTTGTCAGAATGGTCTAAAATTTTATACAAACCTTATACACATACATATCTAATCACATATAAAATTTCATAGTATTACAAGTTCATTAACTACCTCAAAATCTTCATCTTTCCAGATACAAAAATTCTGTAAATTCATTTCCAGAACTGACCTCTCCATTTTCCAAAATACACGATAATTCGTAATAAATTTGTAAAATCACAAAAATCTCCAGAATTAAACTAGACATATATACGAACTCATATCCAAAATTTCATAATTTTTGAAGACTTCTAGATACCTCAAATAACTTACCCAAAACTGATTTTCTGCAGAAACATTGAATTTCCAATAGTGAACAGTAAACTTCGAAAATTTATATAAAATCGCATACTCGACATTTTTGAGTGAATCAAACTTTAAACAAATAGTTATGATGTCTATTTTAACATATATAAATTTGAGAATCAGATTTAAAGCCAATAAATTACACAAATTTTCGGAATTGGTACTGTTCACAGAACCCTAAATTTCCATAATTATCATCAAAACTTAAAATTCCTTAAAACAAATTCCATAAAAATCAAGAAGAGTGTGAAATACCTTCAATAATACTTCCAATTTCATCATTGTTCTTCCTTCTCTCTCTATCTTCTCTCTCTAAAAATTCTAAAACATCCAAATATCTCCTTAAATTTCAATTTTCTTGCATGAAATACACAAAAATACTTAATATAGTCTTGGAATTATAAAAATTACCTTGGTTTTATCTCAAACAGCCACAATTTAGCTTCTTCCCCCTTTTCTCTCTTCAGCCGTCACCCCTCTCCATTTTTCTGGAATTCTCCTATTTTTCTTCTTTCTTTTTTTTTCTGTCTTATAATTAATTAAAATGAAGGGGAAGTAGGCTGCGCTATAGATGATGGGCTGATTATAAAAAAAATTAGTTGGGCTTGGGTTTCTGTAATTAGCCCAAAAAAAATGGTTGTTTCAATACTACCTCCTCAAAAAAATATCGTCCTCGAAATTTCGAAAGGTCCAAAATACTCAAGTCATAAAACATACTCATGTGATGCTAATTAACATCTATTATATATATAACAACATTCTGAGAACCATGTAACACGACTCTTTTTTTTTTTTTCACTACCAAGAATTATTTCAATAAGCTACAACCTTGATTTCTCGCAAAAGAAGAATTAGTCTCTGATTGACACAAGAATATTTTACCTTCTACGTGAATCAATATTTGTCTCTAGGTTAGGAAAACTAATTCCCAATTCTTTTGACTTATGAATATAACAACTTCTTCATTAACTTCTTTCATACATATTTTTACTTCTTAAAATCAATTAATGAGTTTCCAAATTTGCATGACGTACCCTAATTATGGCTATCCTTAGGATCCCGGCGCTCCAAAGGAAAGCAATAACCAGAATAAGTCATTTCTAAAGGTAAACTCTTTATACTTCTACTACACAAACTTGATAAAGCACTTGTAAGAATCTACATGATTCCAGAACTTGTATAAAAGACCATGGATGCATATATGAAAAACAAGTCAATAAAAAAAATGACAGAATGTCCTATGCCTTTCAAACTTAACTAACTTACAAATCATTTAAAATAATAATAATAACATCATCAACAACAATATGTCCCATATGTATTTCCATCAACTCAACTTTTTCATGGACTCTTGTCCTCATCTCAACTCAATCACCATAGACTTCTAACATAATATCATTAGCCTCACATCTTTAAATGCTTCGTTCATCATAAAACCCAACAATAATAATTCAACTTCTGCTAATATCTATTATTGCAAAACATATTGTACGCCCAGTCATAACCATAAGTTGAATCAAATAATCATGTTGAAATCTATACAAGATAAAGAGTCCACTTGCATACCATAATGTATACAAATACATATAGTTCCCTTGGCACATTGTCAAATATAAATACATGCATATATTAAAATAACACTTGGATATCTAACTATACCTCATAGACCTCTTCTTCATATAATTAATATGAAAACGTCATAACTTATAACCATACAAATCACTTCTTTTCAAAACTATCTCACATGATTCAAAATCTTAGTTAGGTTATGACATTCATATAGTTCTACTTTCATAACTAAGCGAAGCCAATCTTATATTTTATTATTGAGCCACTTAAATCCTTCTATACTACACTTATTTCTCTTGTAAGATAATTGTCCATATATATCACATAAGTTAGACTAAAGCTCTAATGACTCACTTCTGACAATATACCAAGAGCATAAATTCTAGGCTCCACAAAAGTACTTCTACGCCCTCTAAAATCTTCTCATTAGTAATAAAATCAATATTGAATACTTCATCTTCACTAATATAAAATTTTTTTTCCATCATTTCACACTACTATGTAAAGATATGCTCTAGGTAGTATGTCATTATCATTTAAGGCATGCTCATATCTCAACTTACTACTCTCAAAACTCAGTGCTTCAAAGTAAAAGCTTCAATCATCCTATGTCATCATATACTACATATCATACATAACTCAATTATCATATAAATCATCCAAGCAATTAATAAGTTTCTAAATTCCTCCTCAGTATATTTTGCAGTCTAAAATAGCATATACCATGTAATTCCTCATATTACAATTATCATAACTCAATTCTTCATATAATCTCAATTTTCATACGAAAATCATCACAATTCATAGCACTAACATAACTCAAAAATTAAGCTACATATAAATCCTCTAATCCACAATGCTTGATAAAAGTATCTAACCTTATATCAAATATTTCCGTTCAAATCTTAACAACTCAAAATACTAACATAGAACAAACAACTACATCGTAAAATAATTCAGTAAGCAATAAATTCTAAGATAAGTATCTAACGGCATAACTAATTCATAACTAACTAAGCTCTCTTTGAGCTACTAGGGCTAAGCCAATTTATTTCTTCAACTATGTTCTTATGAGGTTGCCACGTCTAAGTTTGATGGTGCTTCCACAGACAACTATATCTTTCCAAAGCTTCTATCGATATAGTAGAAGTCTACAGAATCCTAACCATGCTCTGATACCAAATTGACACGACCCGCCCCTAGTTACACGGGCGAATCATGCCTAAAACTGTGGACTACTGTCTGTTTCTTAATTCTTGTCTTTCTTATGGAACAAACTTTTAAAAAAATTCTTATTACAACCACAAACAAATTTTTTCTTAACAATATAACTATAACAACCTTAGCATGTCCTTGCACCATCATGTGGCTGGGCCTCCAAACTTTCTAACTAAATCATGTTTTGCTTTCACCTGGGGGGAAAAATTTTTAAAAAAAGAAAGAAAAAATAAAACAAAGGAGTGAGTATAAAACTCAGTGAGTGGAGATAAAGATATATTTGTAAATAAATCTAAAAAAAATATTATTATAAAATAATCTTTGCTTTATAAAAAAATAGTCTTTATAACTCATAACTTTCATATCATCTAAAATGTTATAAAAATTTAAAATAAATAACTTTTGAATTACTAAAGTCATCAAAATACTACTTCTTGTCGTCTATACTTAAAACAATAAAATGATCATCTTCAATCATATAATACATTTCTAACTAGAAACTCATCTCATATTTAAAATTAAGAAAAAATCTATTGTACTTGTAAAATATCATCAATTCTCTCATAGAATTTTGAAAACAAATAATTTTTTTGATTAAAAATCTTCAAATACAACAGCTTGATTCAATATTCTTTAGAAACAATGAAAATAATACATATTTCCTCAATCTTATAAAATAAAACTCATGATGATATGCTAAAATCATCCCTTCAGTTATTTAATATACAAAATATAATTTCCTTAAAAATCTTCTTCTTTTAAAAGAAACTTTGTGAATCATATTTCTTTCTCAAACTAACTCATATAAACATATTCAAAACTCTTTTCATTGTACTAAACAAGTACCTCTAGAACTGTCTCATCTTGCCTAGCAAGATCTAACATCGCATAGACAGAGCTATCTGAATTTTCTCATACCTGGTGAGATCTACATCACGCAGGCAGAGCTATCTGTACCTGGCGAGATCTAACATCACACAGGCCTGCTATCTAGTCATACGCATGCGTAGAACTGCCCCCAAAGGGCTAAAGCGCCCAGATCACACGACCCAAAGCCTCTATGTGTGTCTGAACGAGTCCCAAAGGCCTCTATCTGTATAACTTTCTGTCTGAAATCTGCTGTCTCACTGTCTAAGTGAGTTGGGTACTAGCTTAGTATAATATAATTAAACTTTCTTATTTTTGCTAAAACTGATTTATTTTCAAAATTTGCTTCATATGCTAAAACATTGCTACTCAAGCAGGTCTATCAAAATTTGTAAAACTTATATAAGCTAAAACTGATAATATCTGATTCTTTGAAAATTCATGATAAATATTTAAAAGAGTAATGGTAAATACCTTAAGAAATCCACGAAATCAAATTAGCATAAAGAAATTATCGTAATCATTCTACTTTTACACTTTCTATAAAATGAAAGAATATGCATCTATAATAATATAGAAAATAATTCATATATAAAATAGGAATCTTTCTTTAAAAGTGCTATATCTTTGTTTAAAACTAATTTTTGAAACTAAAATTTATGTCTACAACTATTTTGATAACTAGCTTTGAAATATCTTAATAATTAAAAGTAAGTATAACAAACCCTCAAGAAATACAAAAGAAACTAATTTGAATTCTTCTAAGTTTGTTCAAATTCTCGAAAATTCTATAAAATGCTAAATAAACATAATTAAGTAAATACTAAAACATATTTCTAGTTATCCAGAAAAATAAATCTTCTACTCTTTCTAAAACTTTCTAGAATATCCATAAAATAAAAATACTTTTCATCTCACTATAAACCATAATTTATATTTCTATCTCAAAAGCTCATACATCATACTTTAACTCAAATCTTTTTCATTAATTCTAAATTTTTCATAATTCTACATTCAGGTCCCTACAATTTCTGGAACAGCTTTCTAAATTTGTAATTCAGCCCCTGCTTGGGAAATTTTAAAATTTTACATTGTCACCCCTGCAGAATTTAAATTCTACTTTCCAAAACTTTTTCTTCTTAATTTGCTATTATTTTGAATATACAATCACTTGACATTTTGTTAACCAAAATCACCATTTCTTCAACATATGTATTTATTTAAAGAGAATAACTCAGTATCTCAATTTCTATACTAATTCATTTAATTATACAATGTCTCTTTTCAAATTATAAACAAAAACTTTCTACTTTTCACCAACATATATATTCATGCTACAACTTTCACATTAAATTTATTTTTTTCTCTTGTACTCAAACTTATCAAAACTAGCACCACCCATAACCATCTCTTCTATCCAAACTAATACTTTACACACTCCTATTCCGAAAATACATAAATTATCATGATCTATTCTAAAAACTTTTAATATAACTCAATTAATTAAACTAATAACTTAAATCATATGAAAAACTATAAATTTAATACACTTTAATATAATATGAAATTCTCAAAACATAACCCACTCACTAATTTTGTTGCACAACTCGGTTAGCTCAGATTTGATTCCAAAATCAACATTCCGCTTATCCGGCCACATTCTTCAACAAAGAATTAATCCTTCCTTGTCCTAACATCATAAAAGAGCTCATCACCTCATATTCAATTAGTAAGCAACATGAATATTTAAAATTCTCAATATCCAACTTCATATCTTAATCCAATCAATCCTAATTAACTCCATTTTCAAACTTCTTAAACAGAACAGTTCTTGTTCTCTGATTTTTAATAAATAATTGACTTGTCAGAATGGTCTAAAATTTTATACATACCTTATACACATACATATCTAATGACATATAAAATTTCATAGTATTACAAGTTCATTAACTACCTCAAAATCTTCATCTTTCCAGATACAAAAATTCTGTAAATTCATTTCCAGAACTGACCTCTCCATTTTCCAAAATACACGATAATTCGTAATAAATTTGTAAAGTCACAAAACTCTCCAGAATTAAACTAGACATATATACGAACTCATATCCCAAATTTCATAATTTTTGAAGACTTTTAGATACCTCAAATAACTTACCCAAAACTGATTTTCTGCAGAAACATTGAATTTCCAATAGTGAATAGTAAATTTTGAAAATTTATATAAAATTGAATACTTAACATTTTTGAGTGAATCCAACTTTAAACAAATCCTTATGATGTCTATTTTAACATATATAAATTTGAGAATCAGATTTAAAGCCAATAAATTACACAAATTTTCGGAATTGGTACTGTTCACAGAACCCTAAATTTTCATAATTATCATCAAAACTTAAAATTCCTTAAAACAAATTCTATAAAAATCAAGAAGAGTGTGAAATACCTTCAATAATACTTCTAATTTCATCATTGTTCTTCCTTCTCTCTCTATCTTCTCTATCTAAAAATTCTAAAACATCCAAATATCTCCTTAAATTTCAATTTTCTTGCATGAAATACACAAAATTAAATACTTAATATAGTCTTGGAATTATAAAAATTACCTTGGTTTTCATCTCAAACAGCCCCAATTTAGCTTCTTCCCCCTTTTCTCTCTTCAGCCGTCACCCCTCTCCATTTTTCTGGAATTCTCCTCTTTTTCTTCTTTCTTTTTTTTTCTGTCTTATAATTAATTAAAATGAAGGGGAAGTAGGCTGGCCTATAGGTGATGGGCTGATTATAAAAAAATCAGTTGGGCTTGGGTTTCTGTAATTAGCCCAAAAAAATGGGCTGTTCCACTAGTAATGCCGAAAACGCACAAAATGACATAAACAGAGTCGCATGCCTTGGTATAATCGCAACTGGGTGAAATCTATCAACCGTTTCCCTATTCTATGATCTTTCTTTTCTGTTGGCTACTCTCAGAACCATCACTGTTCTCTCCAATAAGTTTTTCATAATGTGAACACGCTGCAACAACATCATCTAGTTTCCATCCCTCTAACTTTGCCTTCCTCACAATACTATTAAACTCTGATGGAAGAGAATACAGTACACATTGCAAAAGTGTTTCATCAATAACTTCAAAAGAACCAACTCTCATCCTGTTGGCCACACTGCACATTTTAATATGTGTTCACAACCTTCCCGGTTCATCATATATATATTTTATATTGAATATCTTGTCCGGCAAATCACGCAATGCATGGGTCTCAAATTTGAGAACTAACAATGCCAGCAAGATATTGTTTAGCATTGTCATTTTGTGGGACAAAGCTGCACATGTAAGTTGACGTCTTGCTTTTCATAAGCAGAAGACTCAAGTGATTGCTTCTCTCCAATTTTTCGTATTTAGCTTTCTCTTCTGCCAAGCTACGGTGAGTTGGCCTTGTTGGTCGGTGTTAAATTTCCAAATCAAGTTTCCATTTTGTCCAAGCCTCATAATCAAGATCATCTAGTTATCTCATGCTAGACCATACATTTATAGCATAGTCTTTCCTGGCTGTTGTGGAAAAACAAATTGGCCCATAAGCGTGCAATATAACAAATTTCTCTAGGACTAAGACATGGCTTTTTGTCAAGTAAGCCCAAAATATCAATTATAATAAAAATGCTGAGTGCTACTGCTGTCCATTGGCACGCCTATTAAATGCAAGAAGCATTCCTTTCCAGTTGCTTGCCCGAAATTAACGGGGCAAAAGTGCTTCCTGCTGCAGCAGTAACACTTGAGAATTATGAAAACTAAGTTAAAAGCGCATTTTTAAGTCCTAACAAAACCATTATTTATTTATTTTTTTTAACCATTAAGTGAAGAAAATACGTTATCCAGACAAGTCTTATCAGAGAAATAGCTGTGACTATGGCTATGGCTGGACAGTGGACATGAATGTCTGTCCACTTGTACAAAAGGGTATATTTGTCTCGAAAGTTAGAATATTATTAACCCATAAAAAAATTAAGGTTTTTACTAAAACTAAAAAAGAACTACAAACTTGGCTGTTTTAGTAATTAATTCTTTTTATATATATTTTTTAAGTTCATGACAAGCTGAAAACCCAAATTGCTGTAATAAATTCTTCAGAAGAAGCGACAGCGTATTCATATTCAACGATATTATGGTTTTGTCGCAAGAGAAAGAAACAAAAATTAAAATAACGAGATTAAACACAAATGAAGGAAGCAAGTAATAGAGTAATACCCATAAATATTATATAAACAACAGCACAAAACTATTTAAGAACGGTCATTACCTTGCATGGGTTCCGGATTTTGTGAAGCAAAAGCCATCTGTATAAGTATTTCGTCACTATTACGGTATAAAATAATATTAATTAAAATCATAGTTGAGCATTTGTATACACAGGAGAGAGTCTGCCCTACTTAGCTACATTACTGATGATGTGGTGTATTGTTGTGCACAGCGAAAGTGATAACCAACAGAACAACCCAAATGCACAACACAAACTATGCTAGATAATTGAATATAATAGCAACTAAAGAGGTAACCAATCAACCACAATGCAAAAATAGAAATAACACCAAGATTTAACGAGGTTCAGTATAAATACCTACGTCTTCGGGCGCCGCTGAAAAAACTTTTCACTATCTTCAAAGAGAATTACAAACTTTTGGACCTCAATACAAATACCACAACTATTGGGTCAAACTGTAATTACCCGAATAGTTGGGTCAAACTGTAATTATCCAAATAGTTGGGTAATACTACAAATACCCAAAACAAAGGGGGAAAAAGAAATATTACAAACTTTAAGGTCCTTAAGAAAGGCCCTTAAACTATGAGGTCTTATATGTAAGACCTTTCAAATAGAGGGGGTATAGGAGAATTTCTAATGAGACAACTAAATGAGAAGAGTTGGCTTTTATTTATAAGCCCAAATCTCTCCAACACAAAGACTCCCACTCCATATAGGATCCTTGCACACACATACAATGGTTAAAGAGCCACAATTCTAACAATTCTCCAACTTGGCGATTTGGCCATTCCACCATAAGACTCTTCTTTTTCTTACATTCTCTATCACAACTGCGACGCCTCCAAATGCGCCCACTGGTGCGGTCAAACTTGCACAATGTTGATCAAGTCCAAATAATGATTGAACTTGATCGTTGTCACAACCTTAGTCAACACATCTGCGGGATTCTCGGCAGTCTCAATCTTCTGAAGTAAGATTCTTCCTTCATTAATGATCTCCCGCACAAAATGATACCGAACATCAATATGCTTCGTACGAACATGGAATACTGGATTCTTCGCTAAATGGATAGCACTCTGACTGTCAAAATAAAGAGTGATCTTCTGCTGCCCAATTCCCAATTCATCCAGCAATCCTTATAACCAAATAGCTTCCTTCACAGCCTCTGTCATTGCCATATACTCTGTCTCTGTAGTAGACAGAGCCACTGTACACTGTAAAGTAGACTTCCAACTCACTGGTGCTCTTGCAAGAGTAAACACATAACCGGTTGTCGACCGACGTTTATCCAAATCACTAGCATAATCTGAATCAACATAACCAATAGCATACTGACCACATGTATCATCTCTCTCAAAGACTAAGCCAACATCTACGGTTTTCAGCAAATACCGTAGAATCCATTTCACTGCTTACCAATGTCCTTTACCAGGATCATGCATGTACCTGCTCATAACTCCAACTGCATGTGAAATGTCGGGTCTCGTACACACCATAGCATACATCAGGCTACCAACTTGCATTAGCATACGGAACTCGAGACATATACTCTCGTTCCTCATCTGTACTAGGAGATAAAGATGCACTGAGCTTCATATAAGGAGCAAGTGGGGTACTTACAGGTTTTGATTGCTCTGTAATGCCAAACCGCTATAATACCTTCTTCAGATACTGCTTCTGAGTCAAACAAATATTGTTTCTCCTTCTATCTCTGCTAATCTCCATGCCTAGTATTTTCTTAGCTTCACCCAAATCTTTCATCTCAAACTCTCGATTCAACTGAGTCTTCAACTTTACAATTTCTTCGACATTCGTCGAAGCTATCAACATATCATTAACATACAAGAGTAGATAAATGAAAGAACCATCACGTAGCCTCCGAAAATACACACAATTATCAAATTTGCTTCTTGTGTACCTCTGACCCATCATAAACCGATCAAATCGCTTATACCACTGTCTGGGAGATTGCTTCAAACCATAAAACGATCTTTTCAGTTTGCATACCAAATTTTCCTTACCAGCAACTTTGAATCCCTCTGGCTGAGTCATATAGATTTCCTCTTCCAAGTCACCATGTAAAAATGCAGTTTTTACATCAAGTTGAACTAGTTCCATATTCATCTGAGCTACCAAGGCCAACAAGATTCTAATGGAAGAATGTTTCACAACTGGAGAAAATACCTCATTATAGTCAATTCCTTCCCTCTGAGCGTAGCCTTTAGCCACCAACCTTGCCTTGTAGCGGACGTCATTCTTGTCAGGAAATCCATCTTTCTATGCATATACCCATTTGCACCCAATTGCCTTCTTACCCTTTGGTAGTTGAGCTAGCTCCCAAGTTTCATTCTTCTGAAGAGACTGCATCTCTTCGCTTATGGCTGTCTTCAACTCATCAACTTCAGAACATCTAACTGCCTCTCTATAAATGGAAGGAACATCAACATCTACAATTGGAAGTGCATAGGCCTCCATATCAGCAAATTGAGCAGGTCTGCGAATCTCACGTCTAGGCCTATTAATTGCAATAGATTCTTGTTGCTGTTGAGGTTCCTGAGTAGAACCCTCTTCATCATCTCCCAAATCCACCTCTGTCATAGGAGTACCATCATTTGTCTCAACAGATCTAACTGGGTTCAATGTCATCGTTTCAAACTCCACCTGCTGCTGAGTATGCTCTACCTGTTGTGGAGTACCATTCACCTTTGTCTGGTTTTCTGATTTCTTCAACATTGAAGACTCATCAAATGTCACATCTCTGCTGGATACAATTTTTCTCGAATTAGGACACCAAAGACGATATCCTTTCACTCTTGAAGCAAATCCCAAGAAAATCGCTTTCTTGACTCTAGGATCCAACTTAGATTCTTTCACATGATAATATGTATGAGAACCAAAAACATGTAAAGAATCATAATCAGAAACAGGTTGTCCAGACCATACCTCCAATGGAGTTCTATCACCAATAGCAACTGATGGTAGACAATTAATGAGATGACACGCATAAGTCATAGCCTCAGCCCAAAATTCCTTGCCCAACCCAGCATTGGACAACATACACCGAACTTTCTCCAGCAATGTCCGGTTCATGCGTTCTGCCACCCCATTCTGTTGTGGTGTACCTCTAACAGTAAAATGACGTACAATACCTTCATCTCGACACAATTTCAAAAACTGATCACTGCAATAATCACCACCATTATCTGTTCTGAGATGCTTGATCTTCTTGCCAGTTTGTGTCTCAATCATCTTTTTCCACTTAAGGAAAGCACTAAGTACATCATCTTTTGATTTCAAACAGTACACCCAAGTTCTTCTGGAAAAGTCATCAACAAAAGTAACAAAGTAGTGCCTACCTCCTATCGATGCAGTTTTGGTAGGTCCTCATACATCTGAGTAAATATAATCAAGAATACCCTTGGTATTATGAATAGCGGTGTCAAATTTCACTCTCTTCTGCTTTCCCAGAACACAATGCTCACAGAAATGCTTGCAGGTCTTTGCACCTTTCAATAAGCCTCGTTTCACCAAACTGAATAAGGCTTTCTCACCTGCATGTTCCAAATGCATATGCCACAGTCTCGTGATCTCTGAATCTGTATCATTATCAAAAACCATAGCAGCTGATCTAATAACCGTACTACCATTATAGTAATACAAGTTGTTCCTCCTAGTGTCTTTCAATGCCACAAGAACGCCTGAAGTGACCCTCAAAATACCATCTTGAATAGATATACCACAGCCTTTAGATTCCAAGGCTCCCAAAAAGATGAGATTCTTCTTCAATTTCGGTACATACCGAACATCTGTCAGAACTCTAGTCAGTCCATCATGATCCCTCAATCAAATCGAACCTATCCCAGTAGTATGGCAAATATCATCATTGCCCATATACACAACTCCACAATCAAGCTCTTCAAACTGAAAGAACCATTCCCTATGTGGACACATATGATAAATACAACCCGAATCTATAATCCACTCATCAGAACCAGAAGTTGATGGATGACTAACTAGATTTATATCAAAATCACTATTATCCTCAGCTCAATAACACATGCATCAGAAATAGCCTTGTCCTTATCTTTCTTTTTCAACTTAGGACAATCTTTCTTTCAATGCCCTTTCTTATGACAAAAGGCACACTCATCTTTTCCTAATCTACCCCTCGACCAAGATTTTTCCCTTTTTCCTAGTTTCCTACTTTGACTACGCCATCTCACTGTTAATCCATCTATTTTTGCATTTTTCACAGTCATTGTCTTTTCTAATACAGTCGACGATGATGCCATCACTACCTCTCACAAATAAGCTTGATACACAAATCACCAATAACCAAGCTCCAAACAAACTATTATATTCAATAACCAGCAATCCAAATTCAACAGCCCAGAATAGTAGCAAGTGTTTTAATGAAATAGCCACTAACTATCCAAAACCTTAGGCTCTGATACCAATTGTTATGCACAGCGGAAGCGATAACCAACAGAACAACCCTAATGCACAATACAAACTATGCTAGATAATTGAATATAATAGTAACTAAAGAGGCAATCAATCAACCACAATGCAGAAATAGAAATAACACCAAGATTTAACGAGGTTCGGTATAAATACCTACGTCCTCAGGCGCCGCTGAAGAAACTTTCCACTATCTTCAAAGAGAATTTCAAACTTTTGAGCCTCAATACAAATACCACAACTATTGGGTCAAACTGTAATTATCTAAATAGTTAGGCCAAACTGTAATTACCCAAATAATTGGGTAATACTACAAATACCCAAAACAAAGAGGGAAAAAACAAATATTACAAACTTTAAGGTCTTAATGAAAGCCCTTAAACTATGAGGTCTTATATGTGAGACCTTACAAATAGAGGGGATGGAGGAGAATTTCCAATGAGACAACTAAGTGAGAAGACTTGGCTTTTATTTATAAGCTCAAGTCTCTCCAACACAAAGACTCCTACTCCATGTGGGATCCTTGCACACACACACAATGGCTAAAGAGCCACAATTCTAACAGTAGTGTAATCAACCAATGAGAGTGGAGAAAAGTAAGAAATAAAAATTGAAAAAATTACTGTTTATATTATTTTTCTCCTCTCCTATTGGTTGACTGCATCACTTAATCTAGCTATGTGATGTAGTAGAGGTAGGACAAACACTCTTACATATACAGGATGTTACGACCTGTAAACAAGAGCTACCTTTCTCACACTTGGGTTAGTAGGAATATTGGAGAACAGAATGTGGGATTAACAATGTGCATTAAGAGTAGTCAGGAGAGTGCCCACTTGCTAATGCCTATAATATTTAAAGGGCTTTTGCTAGGTTTGTTATGATGGAGATGTTTCAGAGAACATTTTCTCGATTGATTGTGTCATGAGTGTTTTCTTCTGTTTTGGAGTTGGTGTTGTGTTAGGGCTTCATATTTGCAGGCTAGGTCGATATTTGACAGTTTGTGGCATGGCAACCCTTTTTCAGGAGAGTTGGAGAAAATAAAGTGGTCGCGTGTACTGTTGGGTTTTTTCTTGGGTTTTTGGTTCTTTTTCTTTTCTGTTATTACAATTAAATATATTAGAAAGATTAGAAATCAACAAAGAAAGAAAGAAAAAAGAAAAAAAAGTAACTGGACCTAACCCATTTAATTATGACTATATCTATTGTTATGATATTAAAATTGAAAACTTGATAGATATGAAATTGGGAAAAATTCAATAGAGTAATCTTCTCTTTTGGGACTTGATCATTAAGCATTCTGATTTTGGGATTTTGAGAGTTTGTTTGAATCAGAGAAGACGATAACATGAAGCAGAGAGAATGAAGATAGAGACCTAAGGCTTTCCAAGCGTTAAATGAGAGAGCGAAGATAAAGTGAGCTAAGACAAAAAGAAGAGACGTGAGAGAAAAAGATTATTACCTTTTTGTGTTATTTTGATGGAACAATTATATCTAACCCCTGAGGTTAAGCCTAGTTCAGTTTTGTCCTTGACTTTTCAGAAATACCTAATTTACTCTCTAGTTTTGAATCCAATTAAGGATGACAAAAAAACCCAGGTAATCCAGGTACCCGGATTTTCCCTAGAAAATCCGGGTGAAAAAAACCCGGATTATCCGGGTAAAAAATTCGGGTGCGGAGATATTTTTTAAAAAAAAGTCCGGGTGCAGTGCGGGTGCGGTATTACTAATAAACCCCGCACCCGCATAATTCTTAAAAAAATTAAGAAAAAGTAGGAAAAAATCCGGGGAAATCCAGGTTTTTTCGGGTGAAGACAAAAGTGGAAAAAAAATCCGGGGAAATCCGGGTTTTTTTCTGGGTGAGGTGCGGGTGCGGGTGCGGTAATCTCAAAACCCGCAAATACCCGCACCTGGAAAAACCTGGAAAAATCCAGGTTTTTTCGGGGACATGGGACAAGATACAAAACCCGGGTGCGGGTGCGGAAACGCAAAACCCGTACCCGCAATCGGATTTTGCCATCCCTAAATCCAATGTTGAAAATTAAGGGAGTCCGAAAATCAGGGGGTTTCAAAATTTAACGGTGGATTCAAAACTCAGAGGGTAAACAATATATTTTTTAAAAGTAAAGGACAAAACTTGCCCTGCATAGCTACCGGATCATGGGAAGCAGAGGCCATCTTTTTTAGTTTGATTTATTCCTCCCCCAATATTAAATGGAATTATAGCTGAGTGTATGTATATGCGTATATGGCATATATGTAACAGGCAGAAATTGACAATCACTCAAACTAGACTTACTTTTACTTGGACTTCACAAGCAATAGGAATAGAATTTCGAAACAAAAGTGCATTAAACTCGAGTTGTTGTAATATAGAACAAATTAGAAATAAAATGTGAATTTTATGAAATTAAGGATTTTGACTTCCAAAATTCAGAGAAATTTTAATTGGGATTGAATGCCCACTTGATGGTTTTCTATTTCTTTTAGGATTTATTTTTGAGATTTTTAAGTTAAATTAAAGTAAGTCTCCTATTTTGGTTTAATTGTATAATTAATTAAGTCATCTAGAAAGTGTTGAAGCAGTCAAGTTAAAGGCAATTTTAAATTATTGTAGCTTAAAAAAAATATTCAACTTTTTGTTGTGTTGTAAAAATAGTCGATTTTATGATAAACCAAATTTCAAAGGTTACCTGTAATTTTAGAATATAATAATAAGTGTTTGATAAATCAACAATTAAAAGTTACTCGATTTTAAATTGCCAAAATTCATATATTCATTTATAAAATATTTAAGTTTTTAAATATATTAATCCTGTAAGTTCTGAAAGTATGCAGTTATAAGAAGTATAACAGTAAACTATAACGTAAATCAACACGGGAGGATTTTTACATGGTTCGGTTATAAAACCTACATTCACGGATAGCTATAGAGCTGCAATTCACTAAGTTCTTGTTTGTACAATCATTAGGATCGTTTACAGTGCTGACTCACTTTCACACACTTACCTAATCTTTGTAAAACAAAATCCCATCAAGATCTTAAACTCTAGTGACACTGCCCACTCTTTGTCATTAACAACATACTGTTAAGTTATACAAAACAACGATGTCTGACACTGAATTATATAAACACTTAACTTGCAAGTTCTCTCAAGTGTCTACTAACTTGCACAGACCTAATCAATAATTCATGTACGATTTCACTCTCATACATGAATAAAATACTCATAAAATCAAATCAAAGACTCAAAGAATCAAATCAATGACGTATTCCAATTTGCATTGAAGCTCTTCTCTCAATTCTTGGAATGTCGTGACATAGACTCTCCCAAACTCAACCGACTAATCAGCCAACTTCCCGACTAAGTTATGTAAAAATAACTTTGTATATATAGTGGGAGGCCTGGACGAAATCTTCTTAGAATCCTGTAAAAATTCTAATAAAAATCATATTAGGATAAGGAGAAATATAATAGGAAGAGATATAATTAAACTTCCTAAAGGAATTAGGACACAAATAAATATTCTCCTATTTTAATTAGGATACAAGAAATAATATCCTAATCTAAGGAGATATTTACTGTAAACCAAATACTTCCTATACTATTCATCTAGAAATAGTAAAATAAGAATCAACATAATATTCTAGTTTTATCATAAGTTGTACAAAAATTAACATGTGCATGGCACATGGACGTTGACACCAACAAATACTAATTTTTAAATATAAATATTATATTAAAATACTTATATTACAAATAATTATTTAACTTTGACACTAATTTCAAGCGACCGTCGACAAAACACATTCAACTAACATCAGCTATATAGAAATAAAAAAAACATGATCGATTTGCATAAATATTTGTAAATAAAGTCCTCACAACTGTTAAATCTTTTTTTGTTCGCCTTATTTTGTGAATTGTAAGGATATAATACCAATTTTGAATTAAAAGAAGAGCATAAAGCCCATCCATTGGTTCGTTCAAGTTCCTGTTCCTTGACATGCCAAATTCAACAGTGCACACCATATAGTGCCCTTCAATGCACCGAATAATAAGAACTTATTAGAATACCAGAGATGATTATAAAAAAAAAAAAAAAAAAAACCATCCAATGAAAATATATATCAAACTTCAAGTATTCTTCTCTATTAACTAAAAGTGACATAAGCCAGTTTGAAATTGCTATTATTGTAAAAATAAGAAACTTCTGCATAAAAATTAGCTTTAGACAAAAGTTAAAGAGTATTTGGTAAATCAACTTTTAAAATTTGCTTTACTTTTAAAAATAAGAATAAACACATTTGAAATTGATATTGTTGTAGCTTTTATTATGTGCAAATGATCAAAATAGACATGTATTCATTTGTAATGTTTAACTATTTTAAACAAATTTTATATAAATTTAAATAAAATGTATAATTAATTTTTAATTTATATAAAAATATATGGATGTATATCTTATATATATTTTCACTGAATAATAAAATCAAATTCATTTAAATTTAATATTTTTGTAATAAATGCACATATTTATTTATAAAATAATTTAAAATATATAATATATTTCAATGCATATTATAATTAATAAAATTATATAAAAATATTATATCAATGTAATTTATTTTATGAAATTTAAAAAATTGCAAAAAAAATTAAAACTGTTGCCAAAAGGGTCATCAGATTGTAGTTAGAGATGGTCACTGGCATCATTCCAATGGCACGTCCGGTGACACTATCGGCATCTCCATGATCTTCAGCCTGCGATCTAATGTTCAACGGTGATTTTCATGGCAAATGGCGTGCCGTTTTGTGACAGAACACGGCTAAACTTTCTGGCTGAAAATTTTGCCTTGTAAGTTATACTCTTTGCTTTTAAGGTCATTTGTAAATCCAACTTTTTCTTTTGTAACAGCTTCTTTTTGAAGCAGGTGGAGAAGCAATCTAAACACCCTTGGATTAATGTTGCTATAGAAGAAAACGTCTTTTTCTATAGCAACAGTAATCTCAAACTAGCCCATAGCCAAATAGGATTCTAGGAAAATGCAAAACATATGTAGAGGCCTAATAACACAAAGCATATGAAAGGCAAAATTACCAAACAAATATAGAGGAAGATGAAGACCAAAGAAACCGCCCCAAGTTATGCTCTTGGTTAGTGTTCATTCTTTATTATATATACCCCTCAATTCAATTTAAGATCATTTTAGGAGAAGGATTCAAAAGGGAAAATGAGGTAAACTCTCATCCAAGGTACATTTTTTCTCATGGGCTAGCTACTTGAATAACCTCAACTCTAAATTTCGATTACAAATTAAACATATTAATTCGTTTTAATCCAATAACAATAATAATAAAATGTAAAGAAAATAAAACACAAACACATAAGATTTATATAGATTCACCTCAAGGCAAGGTTACGTCCTTTTCTTCAATCACTGCAGAATCTTTAATGTTCTGTTTTATCCATTTTGAAGATTCTATCGATCCACGTATGCGTCAACATAAGGCATTAGCGTAAGGTATTAATTACGGTCCATAACGTAACAATTTCATGCTTTGGACCGTAATTAATACCTTATGCTAACTAAACAAAACAAGCATCCACCACAATCTACTATCAATACAACAACAAGACTATGGTCCTCTATTGAGTGTTTACCAAATTATGTTGTTGAATTTCGACTTCAAATTAACCATGCAAATATGACTATAATTGAAATAGTATAGCCATTTGATAAGTTTGCATTATGAGTGGCAGAGCATTAGGCAGAAAGACTGTGCAATCATAATAACATGGTATAAAAAGGTCAAATATTAACAAGTTTCCTCTTTTGATGAGGGATGCAGGATTAAGTTCCTTTTCTACATTGGACAAAGGAAAAAAAGGAACTTCAAAATGGATAAAACAAAGAAAAAAAAATGAAGACAATAGAAACAAACCAAAACAGTCTTGTTGATTGGACCTCCATGGTGCATACAAAATGATCTTCTTCCCTCATTTGAATCTCACGATCCCTAAAGAAAGAATAAAAAAGAAAAGAGAGTTAAAACTCTTATCCAAAGCAATACCAATTAGAAATGAGGCAAAAACTCTAGCCATAAGAAACTAAACATAAATTTCCTAAATGATGATTGCATGAACTATTTACTTCTTCTGTTTCAAAGAACTTATATCACAGGATGATGAATCTTTGTCGAGCCTTGCAATGCCAAAACAGACACATAACACAACTACAGCAACATACCTTAGTTTGATTGCAATTTAATTATTGGGGCAACTTTCTTTATCCTTTCCTACCACAAGAAAAGCAGTTAATATCAGCCATTTTCCTCTTTAATGATCTTTATCCTTCTTGGCTAACATCAGATCTATCACTGTCCTCATGATGGTCACTATCATCTGATTGAATGGTAGACATATGTCTAAGATCGTTCTTTTGTCCCCAACATTCTGCAATAACATAATCTAAATTCCATTCATTCCGTAATGCCACCATCATCTTGAAATGCCCAAACTGAGATGGAAGAGACATCAAAAAAAAGTGGAGAAGCTCTCTATCAGAGACATTCATAACAAGAGCTCTCAACCTATTGGCTAAACCGCACATTTGCAATATGTGCTCAAGGACATTCCCCTATCCATCGTACTTCATGTTGCGTAAATTTCTATACAACAAATCATGCGCGTGCTTCTCATATTTCATCACTAAATTCTCCATCCCAACAAAGAATTGCTTAGCATCATCACTTGGATTTTGAGACGCCAAGCTGCATTCATCATCAGACATCTTGCTTTTCATTAGCATGAGACTTCTGCGATTACTTTCCTCCTATTTTTCATATTTAGCTGTATCTTCTAGCAAGCTAGGTCGCTTGGCTGGTTTATCTTCACGAAGAGCAAGGTCCAAGTCCATCATTCCAAGGATTAATTATATATGAAGTTTCCATTTTTTTCAAGACTAGGGGTGACATTTTGGGTTACAACACGCGAATATGACACAATACAACACGAAAATTTGTGGGCTTGAGTTTGCTTAATCGTGTTCTTCTCGTGTTCATGTCAGAATTTTCAACCCGTTTAATAATCGTGTTGAGTGCCTTCAAGCCGCAAACAACATTATGACAAGACCCGTTTATGACAAGCATTCATTTATGACACGAATCTGTTTATGACACGCATATATATTAAACACGATTAACACGAATATAAATTAAAACACGATTAACATAATTATTGACGCGAATAATATTTTATAATTTTTACACATATTAAATAATACAAATTATAATATTTTATTATATTAATATAATTAGAAGGACATTGGACAAATCATCTTTAATTTCTAATTTCCTAAACCAAATATTAAAGTTTATATTATTTCTTGGTATTTAGTTTTGTTTAATTTTGTTTATTATATTATATCCTTTTCATTTAAAAATAGATTTTAATGTATAATCATATAATAATTGTGTCATAACTGTAATCGTGTTTTAATTATAAAATGGTCCTGTTAATCGTGTAAACGTGTCATAATTGTGTTAGACAGATTATTATTCATGTTCGCGTATCGTGTCGTTTTATCCGTTTAATAATTGTGTCATTTTCATGTTGACCTTTCATGACACAAATAATAAACGTGTCGTATTTGTGTCGGGTCAATCTTTGTCGTGTCACAGCTTGACACGACACGAATACGACCCGTGAACACGAATTGCGACCCCTATTCAGGACACATAATCCAAATCGGTTAATTCTCTAGTCCCAGATAGTGCATTCATCGCAAAGTTTGTCCTAACTATTGTTGCAAACAAATACATTAACAAAAAACATAACTTTACAATATAATAAATAGATTACGCATTCTCTTACAATTGAATCAGCACTAGAGAGTACAGAGCCATTACCTTGCATGACAAAGTTGTTCCCTGAAGTAAAGGCCATCTTGGTGCAGGGTTTCGTTGTGATCACAAAATCGAATGAAACTCACAGTTCAACGTCCGTATATACTTGTGTTGTGTGACAAGTAGTTATAATCACGACTGTAAATTTTTTTCTTTTTACAGTTGAGTCATTGACTTTGACGGTTCAGTTTTAGGATTTATGTCCAATTAGAGTTTTGATTGTGCTAGGGGAATATTAATATCTATTATAGGGTACTGCAGCTGGAGTAATATAAAATCTCCTAGAATATTTGGTCTTGATTGTTTTGCTTTTCAAAAAATTGTTCTCTAAAAACGTATACTTACAAATACATTTTGCATCATTATCAACCACATATCACTTTCAAAATTAAAAAAATAAAAATCAATCACATATTCTTATCAAATTTTAAATACAAAATACAAAATACAAAAACAAACCACACACTAACATTCTAGCCATATACAAACAAGTATTACAATAGATTTCATCAAAAAAAAACTATTGAGTTTTTATAAAACGTGGCATTCCATATATTTGGCCTGTCATCAGCCTACACTTCCAAATCATAGGTATCTACCAACTAGCAAATGTGACAAACCCTGGCGGTTTTTTATTTGTACATTCCAATGCTGTTTGAGGGTGATGGAGAGCAATGTCAATTAGTGCTTTTTCCATTCATAACCTACATTGTTTATGTAAAAACAATAGTGTCAAACTTACAACTCAAATACAACTAAAAGTGTATAACCTAATGTTACAGCTTATATGGCAAAAATTCATAAGAGGAAGAAAAGTTGTCTTATTAGGTTATAGACTTTGAACCGTATGTCTAGCATTATTCAGGTGAAAAATAGCAAGTGGCAGATAGAATTATGCTTTCATGGCAGGCCCGGCCTTCATTACGAGTTTGGCCTTCCGCAGCATCAGAAGTTTAAGCACCATCACTATTGATACCATCAACATTCTCTTGCTTTTCTTTGTTATCGTTCACAATCAAACTTTCACTCATGACACATTCAGGATGGAGATAGAAGCGACACTCTTCACAGCCGAAAACCCATCCTACTGCCAACTCTTTACACCCATCGCATGTGCAAATGTCACGCAGACAACAAAAAATTTCATGATGTGCATGTCTCTTGTCCCTCACCTTCTCTGGCCAACCCTTTGCGGCCATCTCTTCAAGCCTCCTATCCATCTCTTTCTTTCGATCTTCATTGAATGGATATGCATCTGCCCCAAAGAACACCACAAGCTCTTTGACTTCATCGCTGAGTGTCTTTCCATTCGGTCCAACTGCTGAGAGGTGAGGGAGACGGGAAGTCTTGAAGTTAACTTTAAGTGAAGTTTCTCGTTTGTCATTGTAAGGAAGAGTCAACCATGGCATTTCAGAATAATACTCTTTGAAAGCTTCCTCGTTAAAGTCCAGTGACACAAGAATCACTTCGAACTCATCAGGGTGTTTTGCTTTGATTTCATGGTATGTCTTGGCTAGCTTTGGTGTGAACGCTCGACATGGAGGACAATGCTTTCGAGAGAAGTAGAAAAGCAGAGTCTTGCCTACCAGTTCAGATACATGAAGCTGCCATGCAATGCAAACTTGCACAATTTAAGAATTTATAGAAGATCTTAAACTTACAATTAATTTTATTGAAGAACATACAAATTGGGCAACAAATTAATCAACAAATTAAGAGTTACCTTCTGGCCGTCTTTTCCTATGACAAAATCAAGATCATAAGAAACCAGAAGCGACTCCAATGTTTGCGACTCCCTTCTTGCCATATTTAACTCCTCTAGCTCTGTTTAACTTCTCTGGTGAAAAGGGGTATGCATGCATTCCCATTTGTAGAATGTGATCACGGGCATTCTGATTAAGTGTTTTTCCATCCGGACTCAGTATCACCACTGTAGGCAGCGACCTTAGCCCGAAGTATTTTGGTAGTTTCTTGAGAGTCTTGTCAC
Organism: Boswellia sacra; assembly: GCA_013180625.2. Classification (NCBI taxonomy): domain Eukaryota; kingdom Viridiplantae; phylum Streptophyta; class Magnoliopsida; order Sapindales; family Burseraceae; genus Boswellia; species Boswellia sacra. The sequence goes on along the minus strand of SNVD02010928.1, from coordinate 22,911 downwards.
CAAATGGAATCGCCAGCCATGGCATGTTCATGAATTCTTTTTCATAGGATTCTTTATCCTCATCTACTGAAACATATACAATCTCGAAGCTCTGTCCTTTGTCCTTCAAACTTTTATAGAAGTTTATTAGAGTTGGTGTGAAATTCTTGCATGATCTAAAGGAACCAAGTGACATGTACAAGCCCACTATCTTCCCTTCAAGCTCTGAGATTGAAACCTAAATTGGAAATTTGATCACTCAAATCAATAGATGTAAAGAAATGATGTTTAAAGTAAATCGTATCTATCCTACCTCTCTGCCGTCGTTTGAAACTACAAAATCTCGAGAAGCTGTACCCAACACAGCCTTTAGAGTTTGGTTCTTCTTTTGAGCCTCTTCTTCGTCTCTTAGTTCCTTGATTCTCTCTGCTGTAAACGGATACGTCACTGAGCCAAACTCCGTGACAAGGAAGTGCCCGACACTGCTCACTACATCACCCTTTTCATTTAAGATAATGAGGTGAGGAGTTCCCTGAACAGCATACAAACTCTTCAAGTGATCACAAGCTGTTTTATAGGAATGTGGAATAGCAAGCCATGGCATAGTAGAAAAATTCTCAGTAAATGATTGCTCATCATTGTCTAAAGAGACCAGAATGATCTCAAAGTTATTGTCTTTTAAGATGATCTCATTATAAGTCTCGATCAGTAGTGGTGTGAATCTCTGGCACCCCGGACAAGACACGGCTGCGAAGTAGAGACCTGTAACTTTTTGTTCCAATTCATGAACCAGAGTCTGCAAATAGTTAATTTCATTGATTATGTTGTGAAAAACAATGAAACAATCTGATTTTTAGAATATTGCTTAGCAAGAAAAAATATGTTTGAGAGGTCAAATGAACAAGGAGCAGACCTTATTATTGCCATTACTCCTCAGGAATAGATCATTAGCATCGGTGCCAAGCACTGATATCCATCTTTCAGAATTCTGTGCCATTGTTGCAACTCCTGGTTAAGTGATTTCGGCTTGGTTTTTTCAGAGTTGATTGAGAGTTTTAAGGTAGTGAGTACATTCTATGGTGAATCAAATCAATTTAGACGCAAGGAAACAGCTTTATTTGTGGATAGCTACGTTGAGATAATCAGCCAACATTATATTAATTAATTGGCGAACAAAATTATCTAGCTATTGGAAGCAAAACTTACTTTAGTTCTTGTTTTGATCGACTTGTATTTTTGCTTCTTCCCAATTTGCCGCCTATTACTTGGGTGTCACGTTCTCGTCTGAATACTTAAAAAGTCGATTAGAGAGATTTTACATGTAATAAACAATGAGAAGCTGATAAGCCGATAACGCATTTAATTGTTTTTGTATTATTAAAAGCATTTTAAAACAATTAGAACATTTTCCCAATCTATCTGATAATGTTCGACTTAAATAATCTGATAATGACCAAAATATTCCCCAGAGAAACATTTAATAGATCATCATTCGATGAAAGTTATATTTTTCTTAATGCTGATAAGTGACAACCTCACCCATGTTATGTTACTCTACATGGGTAACTCCTTTTCTTGTTGGATGTAGTGAACTTCTTTTTCACAAGCAATGTGCAATTTTATCTTTAATTTCTGGGAAATTCGCACCAATTATGATCACCTATATCCTATAAGTTTTAGGGTGAGCGTTCAAAAATTCCAAGGTAGAAAGCATTTAAAGTCACTTGAGCGATACCCATAATTCTTTGCGTCTTTGAAGCAAGCTCCAATCAAAAAATTTGCTTAACCATCTAGTATTTATATTTTGCAGACTTCCTGTTGTCAACAACAGCGAGGAGATTTCTTTTTTCTGAGATATTATGCCGTGCTGATCGAAGAGACTCCCGCAATTTGCTACATTTTGAGTCACAACATAAGTTTAAACATGAGCCTTCGAAGAAACATTGGAAACAACTTTCAAGTACTACTTTCCATTGAACTAGGAGGAGATTATACATACAATATAGCCCAAAAAAAGTGAAAATTCAAAGCACAAATACCAAATAAGACGGTACACCAGATAGGAAGAGTCCAAAACTGGACGCATAAGCATCAGTCAGAAAAGTACAATGTTAAAAAGCTTACTTTTCTAGAGGCGATTTTAAAGGATGACAGTGTACAAGAAATATGATAAAAGCCAATGCCGGGATATTAGTTGAAGGACTGCAATGACCTAATAGATAAGGATGAGACAGCTACTTCATCTGGAAGGTAATTAGGGTCACCAGCGATTAGTCATTCTTCTTGGAAGTGAGCAACTTTCTGGCAATATCGGATTTCAATTTGCCCCCCAACGAGAGCACCTCCAGAACCATAGAATCAATTTCCGGCTCCTTTTTCTCATACACATAGAAAACCACAAATGCCATGGGAAGAACTGCAAATAACAGCGGAGATAATAAATTTTCTGCTACTTCTCAAAGATTATACTGATGATGAAAATAAAAGTACCAGTATAAATATTTAAAGAAATTCTGAAATTGGTAGCCAAAGCAAGCAAGGAAAATGCTGATCTCAATGTCTTTCATTGGAAATGGGAATTCGGATAGTAGATGATAGTAAAGGGGTAGCCAAAATAATGATAAGTTTTATGCAGGAGCACCAGCATTAAGTATCAGATCAATTTAGGCCCTAGATATTCTTATGGTTAAGAATCATGTGCAGATGCATACAAGAACATTAGAGAGAGAGAGAGAGAGAGAGAGAACCTATAACAAAAAAGCTCCGAAGTGACATCGCCCCAAGGAAGCTTAGTATCACTAGAGACAGGATGACCTGTTTCATTGCAACAACAAATTGAAGTGTCAGCAAACAATCCACATCCACCAAAGCAATTAACAAGTGAGTTTTCAAAATGAAGCATTTGACATGTAAACAGCTAGTCTGTAATCAAAATGAGACTGCAAGTAAAGAAAACCGACCGGCCTTCATGAATCTGCACATAAGGAGAATAAGACTGCTGGACAACCAAGCAAACGAAGTATTTTGTTTACAAGGAAAAATGCTAGAAATCTTACCCACTAGTACTATTGAATATAATACTATGGATAAAATTCATGTCCTACATCAACATACCCAGATAGAAGAATGCCAAAAAGAAGAGGACCACGGGGGACATATACCTTGAGGAACAGCATCCAGTCATTGCCTTTGGAAAGAGATTTTAAGACATTAATAGCAGTATTCCACAATGAGATAACAGAGCGAGCAACACGGTGAGATTTCTCTTCCGACCAGCGGAAATGAGATGTAGGAATTTTCTCAACTGTATATCCCAATCTGCACCAGTTGAAAATTCCAGTTATAGACAATAGTCATTGTTCCCCACATTAGCAACTCTGTCATCCCAATAAGGTCTTATGATTGGTTCCAAAGTTTTCTAAAAGACAGGCCACTCTATATACATATTTGATGATGCCAGCACAAGTATTCTTTTGCAGGATGAACCCAAAAAAGTTTGTGCATTACTCGATAATTAATTTAATTTGCTAGATTGTCATGTCTCAGAGACTACAAATACAATTGCCATTATATTCACAAACCAAATTAAGAAAATTGGCCATTTGATTAAGAACCTAATTTAAAATAAAGTACCAAATTGGCAGGTTGAATATTGACATTCAACGAGAAGGGAGTAGACATGCATACATTTTCTCTGGTAAAATGCTGTGGATGAACAAGAAGAATAACGTCCACAAGAGAAGCTTTGAAACTGTAGAAATAAGGGTTGAACCAGACAAAATGAAGTTGTAGTAAATTGCCACCAATACTAACACTGCCGTGAAAGTCTTCTTTTTATCTTTCCAGAGTAGTGTGTCAGCAACTGCAAAGGCAGCAAGGCAAAGCAATTTGCTCAATCAACATGCACTATATATGTCTACATAACATACAAAATCTTCTGCGAGATACAATATCAACTTCTTTCTCTCCTCCTGCCTAATTTGTATCAACTTCTTCTAATTCTGAATCAGCACGCATAACACAAAGATATCTTAGATAGGCCAGGTCCAAACAAAGCATACTTATATGCAAGTGATTATCCAGAATGGGAGGTTGAATGATTAGATATGTCAATGCATAGGAGTTTTCAACCATATCACATGAGCTAATATGTCATTATAACACAGAGAGTGTCATTATTTCATGCACCATGTCATAACAGCTCTAAAAGCTTGTATTTCCAGTTAGATCAACAGTCTTCTTCCCTTCAAAAACCTCCCCTCCACCACCCAGGGGGGGAAAAAAGGCCTTTAACTGGAATCAAGAACCCAAACACAACATCATAAGTTGACACGTCAGTATTTGGAATCATGTCACAACCGGACATCATAAACGTCACAACTGGACAACATGGAAACAGTGGGTTTGAAGGAGAAAAGAAGACTCATACCCCTTCCACTACCAAGAAATATAGAAGCTTTAGATGGGCCTTCTCGCTTCAATTGATTTTCAGCCCTCAAGTGTGGGTATGATTCAAGTGTCCTCTTAAGACCCTCCTGCAGAGTAATAAAATCACATTGTCATACATAAATCTGTCCACTGACTAGGCTTTACCAAGAACGTTTTTCATGACAGAACAAGAATTTGGTTCCGTTTTGCCACACAATGTATGTTGGTAGAGCTCATTAGTTAATGACATCCAGTTTAGTATCACATTCACAGTTAAAATTATATCAAAAATAGCTAATATCAGATTCAAAGCATATTAGAGAGTGATCTTCAATATGAACAATTAATTAAGTTGCTAGACAGAATAATTACTTCTTAACAGAAGGTTAGTATTAAAACCAGATAGTGTCATTCATTTTTAAGTCTAGCTTAAACCCAACATAGGGGTTACAGCTCCTTAACTCATGGAGTTCAGCTGAACATGTACAAATTATGCAAAAACTGAAACATCTCCCAGTAAAGATTTGCCAAAAAATTAACTGACTCCAGCTCCAAAACCTTGAATTATCGTAAAATCAACAAGTCTCCATATGGAGCAACAAAATGCATATTTTACTTCATGGAACAACAAATAACCTGAAGTGAGACAATGGGTGTGTAGCCAAGTCGATCCTTTGCTTTTGAACAATCAAAAGATCTACTGCAAGAGAGAAGTCTAACTCTAGAAGGTGTCAACTGCGGAACCTTCATTCCATATGGGCCTAGTAGCCTGTATGTCCACTCTACGATGTGTGCAATTGGCATCAAAACCAAGGGAGGAATCTTTATATTTGGCCTGCAAATTACATCAATTAAGGCAAAGAAGGAACAATCAAATAAGTTTTTATAGCCATCAGTTTACATTTGAGTATTAGTGACCGCCGCATGCATAAAAACAGAAAATGAAGGTTTCATGTTAGAGAAGGTTGAAAGCTTTTAATTTGCAAGGAAACAATGCCCAATAAGCATATGCCAGTGCCCAGCACCAGCAAGTAAAATTAATATATTACCAATAAATCATTTATGCTTTGAAATAAATAATAAGAAAATGAAACAAACTCGAAATTATTAAACAATGTCTTGATTGCCAACTGCAAAGTTCCCCATATGCAACATGCAACTTCTACTTGCACCCATGTCAAAGGAGAAACTGAAGATATAACATGTTAAGTATGCCATCATCTGAAAACATTGATATAATTTCCAAAGCTTAACTTGCCATAATCTTATTTTATTATTGATGGATTTGCATATGCAGATGCAATAAAATACAACTTACTAGCAACCAAGTATGTCCACTGAAAATTAAACTAAGAATGAAATCAACATAAAACCACCGGTTGCATTTCGTCAAAATGGAAGGGGCAACGAAAAAAGCACCTCTTATAGCCAAGACCTTCAAGAATTTGTGAGACAAATTCCCAAAACTTGATTGGCTCCATGTTGGTTATAAAATATGCCTGCAAATATCAGTCATTATACACTAAGTTTGTAAATAAGGAATTCCAAAAACAATATCTTAACTTGTTTCTTGACATGACCAATACATTGAGCATAACTATGCAGAGCTCTGAGCATATTCTACCCCAGATAAACTAGAGACAGGTCAACTAAATAGTTCACTTAGACCCCATTAACATAAAAGACAATAAATCAGAGATCATAAGAAGTTGGGGGAGATTGAAAGAAAACCTGCCCTGCAGCTCTCTCAGCAACAGTCACTTCTGCAGCTAGAGCTTGTTCAGCGCATATATGAGCATGAGCCACATTTTCAACATAAGTGAAATCATAAACATTATTGCCATCACCAATTATGAACTGATCATTCAGAAAACGAAACAAAAAAAAATTTAAAAAAACACCAAAAAAAAAATTAGATTTCATTGAACAATGTCTCCACCAATAAGCTATATTTAAACCTCGTGAGCAACCACAGATAACTAAAATAAGACAATGAAAACAGTACCTTGGATTTCCCTGCTCTCGCAGCATCAACTAAAGATGGAACTAGCAACCTATCACCAGGACCAAAAATGCTACTAGGGCGTAAGGAACAAGTTAGAATCCCACTAGTACCATTTGCCTTAAGAACCAACTTCTCTCCTTCAGTTTTTGTAGCCGAATAAAAATCAATGTGCTTAAACAAATAAAGACACATATCAAGCCAGCCTAAGTGTCAGCCTTAGTGGGGAAAACTAAGAAAATGATAAAATAAATGAACAAATAAAAATGCGACTAGCTTAATGAGATGAGCTTGCAAGCAAATGCAAACACAAACATAATTTAGGATAAAAATATGAATCCTTTTGAAAAAGATTGTCCAAGTAGCAAATGGAGTTCCCACTATTACATTTGTATTACATGTCACAGATTCTATGTTAAAGAGGTAAAAGAAAAAACTAAGAATAGTTTGCAGGGGCATGGCCGAAGAAGAATCATATGTTCTGCTGGAACTTAAATTCTGTTGTCTGTCTTTTACTTAGCAACTTAAGCTTTCTAGGTCAAACAGTAACTTGGCATGGTATGATATCCAAGTTTACTAGTTCTGAGGGCTTGCTAGAGTTTAGGTACTATTGTCTAGCTTTCCCTTAACGAATAAGCTTACACTTTTGGTTTCGCAATAACTTAAAATGCTCTACATAAGGTAGAATTAGTAGAACATACCTTAGCTGCATATGGTGTTGTTTCATTCACATTAATGATTCCATGAATCCCATCAAAAACCACGCTAGCAGAGCTAGTATATATAAGTCTTTTCACTTTGCTCTCAACACAAGCATCAATAATATTTTTCGTTCCTGCAAATCATGTTATACATTGAAAAAAATATTAAACATTGATAGGCATTGAAAGTTCTGTTCCTACAGCTAACAGCCAGATAATTGCTCACCTTCAACATTAACTGAATGATGGAGCTGGTAACTATTTATGGATGAATTCGGCGCAGCCATGTGGAATACAACCTCCGCACCTCGACATACTGTACAATAGACAAACTCAAATTCCTATTTCAAACTTAAAAATATTAGCATTAAAAAAAAAAAAAATCCTTCCTCTATTCAGAGATAGCTAAGATACAAAAGATGCAAATTCCGGTAACATCATCAGAACATAGATTAATCAAAAATCGTTACAATTGTAATAACATCAGGTGATCGCTTACAACATCAAAATGATAATATTTAGCAGTCATGCATTGTTTTGTAGATGCTGAAATCAGTAGCTTCGGAATGAAGGTTACGGATATTACAGTTGGTGACAGTTTTTAGCCTTTATGAATTGCAACTGAATGAACCAGTAACGATGTATGATAAAACAAAAGAGTGAAAGAAAAGCGACCTTCAAGTACTTGAGACTTGTGACGAAGGTCGAGGGAGACGTACTGAGCACGGCCAGACCTTAAAGCCTGGCCAAGGATCCCGTGCTCCTCGTCTGGTTCAAGCTCGATAGTTGCGCCTAAATCGGCAATCCTAACCGAGAACATCTCGTATTTGATAAGCATTTCCACCAAATGCCGCGCAGCAAATCCCCTTCCTCCACTCACCACGCACCATCTCTCCTCCCCTGACATCACTACACTACACACCAAATCAAAATCACCAAAAAAAAAACAATAATAATAATAATAATAATAATAATAATAAATTTCCTCTCTAATATGTCGCAATTAAAGAAAGAAATAAAAAAGATGGATGAAGCAGTGAAGCGATAAATTTGTTTTTCAGTTACATTGGTGTGTGGTTGTTTGATGAAGGCCTCTGGATCTGGATTCTGCTGATCTGAGAGTTAGAGAGACGGAAATGACAACGAACGAGTGAGAGATCCTCAAGTGCGTGGTAAGGTAACACAGAGAGTTGGAAGATACTCTTGAGTTGTTTCCCGAGAGTGGCTGGACCGGTCAGTGATACTATTATTTTAAGGGATATTTTCCCTTTTATTAATATTGTGAACAACTGAACATGGAATTGCTCGTCTTGGCTCCCTTCAGCCTAAGTGCATGTCGTATCGTTTCTATTTCAACCTGTCTCACGTGCCCTAGTGCCACGCTTACCAACCTTGCCTTGGCCTGTATTTCTAAAGGTTTTATGTATTTTAACTTTACATTTTAAATACTAATTATATTATGTTTAACAAATAATATAGATATTTTTTAGTTAAAATTTATAATTTCAATTGCAATTAATCAAATCATTCATATAATAGATGCTAAAAAATAGTTACAAACATTACCAAAAATAATAAAATAAGAGAGAATTACAAAAAATTACTCAAATTAGAGGCGGTGTTTGAGAAATTATCATTGACTTCAAAATTTAAATATTATGATTACATCTAATACACCCGAACAAACCAATATATATATATATATTTTTAATATCCAATACTCAATAGCTCAATAAGTCTTTTAGATATATCAATTCATAGGTCTCTAGCACTCCGCAATAAAAATAACTAAGGGTTTAAAATAATGTTACACCTACTATTTATTTACAACCAACAATATAATATAAGTTAGCAATATATCATTAAATAGATAATTACAGTACCACCCACTCTAACCTCATTTATTATTTTATTTTTTTAACATTTTTAATAATATCTTGTCTACTCATGTTTATAAAAAATATTTGTAAATGAATTGTAAAAATAAAATTTTCATGAGTGTATCATATTATGATCAAGGCAAAAAATTTCAACGTGTTGTCATTTTTCAAACGGTCATGTTAGTGATAGTCCTTCACAATTTTTTTCAATAATTATGACCAAAAGAAAATTTGTGATATTAAATAATTAATCATACCACATAAACACTAATACTACATCTAATAACTCATATATTCCGTCACCTATTTTACTAGGATAGGAAATTAATTTATAAAAAAAAAATATAACACATACAAATCAACTGTGTTTTTTATGTGGGGTTTTTTTTCGCCATTTTTATAGCATATCAAAAAATCAAGGTATAATTTGCAAATGTAATTGCTAGCGTTTATAAGTATAGGGTGTGTTTGTTTTTTAATCAAAATCCTGTTTTCTATGCTGTACATTTTTTAAAATATTTTGCATTCAATATTAACCACATATTTTTTTAATTCAAAATAATTCAAAATCAACTACATATTCTTAAATATAACTTAAAACGAAAACTAAAAATCACAAAACGAACACACGTTTAGTAGGTTAACCATTTCATTTAAGTGAATTATTGCAAGAGCTGCTATAAAGTTGGGCTAAGTAAATTATATAAGTATTATCTAATTTTGTTAACAAAGCTAAATGATAGTTTATTTTATGCCTATTAATTAAATATTTATTTCTATCATCGAGTTTGGTTAGATTGATGATTATTAAATATTGATTGATACCGTCACGTCAAGTTAAAATTATGAATTATGATACTTAATCTTTAAGAAAAATGTTAATATAGCCCAATATTTTTTAATGGGGGCAAATATCCCAGATTATGTTAAAGTAACTCATAAAGTTAGGAGTTGATAAATATTTTAACTTTGCTTTGGAATCTTGCAGAACTACTTTGATTCTAAACGATTTCCTCTATAACAATGAAAATAAAATATATTATTGGTTACTTATATCTAATTAAATGTCACATCATTTAAGATAAAAAAATTGATATATGACTTTTAAAATTCATTAATATTAACTGAAATTAAATATTATAAATGCTTTTGTATATTGTAGATAGTATCTAGTGCAATGTGGAATAATTGGAAATTTTTGGCTTTCAACATCGAACTTTATTTTTATTCAAAATCAAAAGCATATTGTTATTAGTTTGAAGATTTGATTGTTCGAGAATGAATCATATCTTGTTATGAATATGGTGAGAGATTACTTTTGGTCTCAATCTAGGATGCTACATAATTTGTTTTAGATATTAGTTGTATTTTAGTATTATTTAAGTAACATTTAAAAGTTAGTTATTGAAGTTTGAATTATTTTTTATATTGGTGGCGTCAATTGAAATTTTTGTCTCAATTTTGAAAGCTAGCAATTTTGACTTTGAAATTTGTATCTTGAGCATAGTACTACTAATTTTAAGATTTAATAGAATAGATTTTAAATAAGATTATTGTTATTTTTTAAGTTATGAATGGTTTGAAATTTTTGGTCCCAATCCTTTGGGCGCTACTTGCTTAGCTTATTTATTAAATGTCTACATAAAAAGTTGACCCATTTTAGCCTAATTCAAATCGAAAGTTATTAAAAAAAAATTCCAATAAACACAAAATGAAGTCATAAAAGAATAATTAATTTTTATCTATTTTATATTTGCACATATATATATTCTTAAAAAATATTAAGGTCATAACTACAACCAAAATTTAAATTTGAAAAATTAAGAATAAACCTTTACTACAATAGTATGCATAAACATATTTTTTTTCTTCACGTCATTTTCATATTATTTTAAATTTTTGAGTACAAGAATCGTTAAAGGTTATTACAAATTACAATAATTATAGTTCATTTTTATTTAAAATATATAAAATAATTTATGATTTATTATTTAAGTTGTATAGGAAGAGTAAATAGTTTAGTAAAATATACAAATTCTTTTTTTTTGTTTTGTTTTTAATCTCTTTTCATTAGAGGTGGCAAAATTTGGCACAACACGGAATTAACGGGTTAGTGTTGACATAATTATTAATTAGATCATGTTAGTGTTATAATATTCAATACAATTAATAATGTACTAGATTTATGTTTAGAGTGCTTAATATACCAACCCGTTTAATGACACAAACAAACAGTTAAATATAACGTGTCGAGTATAAATAATTAAGAAATAAATTATCATATTTAATAACAGATTTAAATTATTTTTATATTAATGATTATTATATTAATAGATAATTTTAATTAATATAAATATATAAAATATGGTTGGTTAAGTATAACATAATTTAATACGCTTAATAAATGGGTGACATATTTATTAACGATCATATTTTAACTAAAATTTTATTAATTTATATTCTAACCAGGCATGAACACGACGGGTAAACACAAATCGCGACCACTACTTTTTGGTAATAACATGATATTGGAAACGTTGATTGGACAAAGTAATTGGGTTTCGATGCGGCTCCAGCTGCCAGACTCGATTTGGACCTCTAATATTTGGCCTACCAAAACGGCCCATCTTTCGTTTTCAAAATCGGGGAAATTTTGATTTTAACGCATTTTCCCTCCACTTACTCAGATTTTTTAAAAGTTCTTTTATATTATTATATGTTTTGAAACTTCGTTTGAGTCGTTCCCCTTTCCCTGCCGAGTAGTACAGTGCAGTCCATCCATCAAAATCTATTGAGAGTAGCAGATCGGGGTGCTTTTGCTTTTCCAATAATGCCCTCGAAACACGCCGCATCTCAACCAATCTCCACCGCTTGCAAAGACGACGACGACGACGATTTTGCGACTCCATTCACTCAAACACCGAAATTTACTTCTTCGACCTCGAAGAAACAAAGAATTCCCTTGAAACCATCCGAAAATCTTCACCGACCATCCAAGATTCCCAAGCCATCCGTCAATCCTGGAAAGGAGAACGTGGCCCCCACCGTTCATAAACCTCGATCTGATTCCGGCGTCGAAAGATGTCACTTCAACTCAGATGAAAATCTCAGCTTGGAATCAATACCCTCCAGCATCGATTGTAGCTATTCTGTTTCTACGGTCTGTGATGATAGTAACGGATCTCCGGAGCAGGAGGACAAAAAAGGAATATTAAAGATAAGCGAGGGGTATTATCGTAATGCGATGGAGTCTAGGTTATTGAGGTCGAGAAATGCAGCGGAGTGCAATTCGAGTGAGGATACGGAGGACGATACGGAGCTGGATGTGTTGCTTAGGTTATGCGAGGGAGTTGATGATGAGTATAAGGAAGTGGATGGTTTGATTGAGTGTCCGCTGTGTGGGATTGACATTTCGGAACTGAGCGAGGAACTGAGACTGCTTCACTCCAATGAGTGCCTTGACAAATGCGAAAACCAAGCTCAAGCTCAAGATGTAAGTTCCATTATCGATTTTGTAGTATTTAAGTTGCGTTTTTGGTGAATCTGTTTATTGTTTGCCCCGCCCTGGCTATCACATGTGTAATGTAGGGATTTTTCCAGATGGGGGTGAAATGATTAATAATAGGATAATATTTATTGCAGTCTGTCTCTTTTCGTAATGATGAAGGAGCAGCTCAATCGCAACTGCGAGTTGGTGATGGTGCTGGTCATCCTCCTCTGCAAATTGTTGAAGTTTCTCCAGTTGTTAAATTTCTACACAGTCTGGGTTTAGCTAGATATGGAGAGGCTTTTGTTCAGGAGGAGATTGACTGGGACACCCTACAATGGCTGACAGAAGAGGTTTGTTTTACGATGAAACCTATCTATGACCATTGAGAAATACTTTTTGTATGTGTCACCTGCTCTTAACCGTTTAACCATCACTTAAAGAAATTCCTATAGTTCAGATTCATTTAACTTATAATGTTTCTGATAACTACATTCTTTTTAAGCTCTTTGCAGGATCTCATCAGTATAGGTGTTACTGCACTTGGTCCAAGGAAGAAAATTGTGCATGCTCTCAAAGAAATTAGAAAAGGGTGCTCTTTCATAGTTGAGAAAAGAGTGGATGCGCATGCTCCGGTTGATGAATCAAGGGCTAACCTTGGAATAGTGAGACAGAATGAGGGATTGAAAGTTATTGCTGATGGAAGTAGTAAACCAGTTGCAAATAGGCTGATCACTGATTTCTTTCCTGGCTCTAGTACTGATGGGAAGAAACTTTGCACCTCCTCTAGTGGACAATGTGGATTTAGAAAAAGGTCCTCAGTTTCAGGCCATAAACCTGTTGCAAAGAATAATTCCAAAAATGGAAAACTCAGGGATATTCCAATGTGGTGTTGTGTGCCAGGGACACCATTTCGAGTGGTAATAATGACTTGTCCTGTTTTGATGACTTTTGTCTGTTGCCTTCTTAATTGCAAATGTGAAGCTTTATTACTCTGCTTAATAAGCAAATGTATTGAGGTCAGGTCAAATGTGCTTTCCAGTGGGAACTTTGAGAGAGTAGAAAACTTCTCTAGTGTAGGTAGACTATAAATAAAATTAGGATAACTGATTGCGTTAGAGTAATAAAGTTCTTTCCTCTTCGTGTTTGTACAGGTGTTTAGTGTTGAGAAATTAATCAGATTAGAGATTTTTCTATGTATTGCTCTCTCTATCTTCTTTGTTGTTGATGCAAGTCTTGTTACTAAGTTAATTTTAATTTGCCTTTTGTAGGATGCTTTCAAATATCTTAGAGGAGATTGTTCACATTGGTTTCTAACTCACTTTCATATGGACCGTAAGTTTTTACTTATTTTCTTCCACTTAAGTCCACTATTGCCATTTGGCTTTAAAAAAGTCTAAAAGTTGAAGTTGGGGGTGATCTCAGACAGTTATTCAACACTTTTTTTCTTCCCTGAGTCTGGTTGTATTAATTTTGTTACCTACCCAAACGGCTTGTATTTTCCCACCTAATCTTTTAGCTTGATCCATTTCTTTCGAGATGTTCTTTTATCATAGTTTTTTAAAATGTAAAGTTCCACTTGCTATTTTCATGCTTTACCTCTTATTTACAAGTTTTATTTTATTTCTATGGTGATCTATGGCCTAAGTGAAACTTTGATATAACTATGTTTGAAAATTGTAATAGTTGCCATAAGAACTTTTCTTTTTTCATCTTCTGCCTTTTTTTCTCAATCATTTACGCTTGCAATAGTTCAATATTATATTGAATCATCATTGTGACGATTCAATAGTCTAAGCTTGTTTTGATTGTCTTACATTGAATTCTGATAAATGCCATTTATTTCTTTGTAAAGGGATAGGATTTAGGCATATTCCTGCACTATGTTTCTGGCAGTGAATATTTACTTGAGGTACAGAGTTTACCAACTTGGGTTGACTCTTAACAGTCCAACATACTGATATGTCTATTCCACTTTATGGCAAATTGGCAATATTTGCTAGTACGGCATCTGTAGACATCATTTACATTGTCTGATTATAGAGCATTTGATGGGCCCTTTAGTGGAACTCTAAGAAAATTCTTTTGCATTTGTCTTTTCAGATTATCAAGGTTTAACAAAATCCTTCTGTCATGGGATGATTTATTGTTCCTTGGTCACTGCAAGACTCGTAAATATGAAGATTGGAATTCCATGGGATAGATTACAAGTTTTACCCCTCAACCAGAAGACCACAATTGCTGGTATCGAGGTTACATGCTTAGATGCAAACCACTGTCCAGGCTCCATCATTATCCTCTTTGAGCCACCAAATGGTAAGGTGTGGTCCATACTAACATCTAAGATACCTATTATTATTTTCTTTATCGCCTTCTCATCATTTCTTACAGTGTTTTAGAGTTTGTTGTACGTTCAGGCAGTTATACACACTGGTGATTTTCGTTATAGTGAGGAAATGGCAAACATGTCTGTGTTGCAAAGATATCCTATCCACACTCTCATACTTGATACTACTTACTGTAATCCCCAGGTAAGTTTCTGTGCCACAATTTCAAAGACTAGGCACTAAATGGGCTGACTTGAGTTAAATTTTCTTAAATTTTGTTTTAAGTTGACAAAACAAGAATGATAGTGACCTAAAATAATGGGCCTGAGTTACTTAAACACGGGGCTTAAACTCAGAGCTCAAGTATCACTAGTGACTAATCAAAACGCACATGTTCTGGAGCTCTGCTGAGTTATGGGATCAGCTTGGTGTCTAACTTTACCTCATTGAGGGCCAAACAAATTGGAAGTTAGGCATTAGCATTAATACAGAAATGGCATAATAATTCACATTAAGAATTTTCTTATGGGATGCATGTTTGCTTACCACTTAAGAATAGTATTATAATTGAAATAGAGACATGATATAATGATAGTCTATGTAACTCTGCTATAAAATCTTTTATTTAAGATCAGGGGTTTCTACTATTTGCTAATTGTTGTTTTATTGCTTTTAATACAAAAAGTTGTTGCACTCAAATTTTACTTCTCATAAAAATCTGAAACATGAAAGTGATTATATTTAAGAATTCCATTGTTTTTTTTTAATTAATAAAATTTAGATACAAAATGAATTTGTTCTCATATGATAATTTCTTGCAGTATGACTTTCCTAAGCAGGAGGCTGTAATTCAGTTTGTTATTGAGTCCATCCAAGCGGAAGCTTTCAACCCTAAAACTCTTTTTTTGATTGGAACCTACACAATTGGTAGAGGCCCTCCCTCTCTACATATCTCTTTGAAAAATTCTTTCATTGTTGTGCTATATTTAGTATTTCTATCGTCATAGGGAAGGAAAGGCTGTTCTTGGAGGTTGCTCGTGTCCTCCGTAGAAAGGTTTATGTTAATGCTGCAAAGTACCGACTTTTGAAATGCTTGGACTTTACAGAGGAAGACATGTGCTGGTTTACTATGAATGAACAGGAAAGCCACATTCATGTCGTGCCTATGTGGACACTTGCGAGTTTCAAACGACTTAAACATATATCCAATCAATATAAGGTGAGAGGCATAATTTTAATAACCATTTTCTTAATGATAAATGTGAAGGCATAAACTATCTTTGTGAAAGAATTCAATTATTTACGGTACACAAGAAAAACAAGAAAGATAAAAAAGATAGATCAGAAGCATTAACTAGATCACTTCCAGATGCTTGCTGTACTCACTTTTTTGAAATTGACTACATTACTTGTTTCAAATCATGGTGTTTTTGAAATTGTTCATTTCTGTATATTCGTTGTCAGGGACGATTTAGTCTTATTGTTGCTTTCTCGCCCACTGGTTGGACATTTAGTAAAGGGAAGAAGAAGTCTACAGGGAGAAGATGGCAGCAAGGCACAATTATAAGGTTTGTCCTAGTCTGTTATCTGTATAACTGCTGCATGTACCATGAGAAAAATGTAAATTCCTATATATTCCTCAACTACTGACTCATCCTGTATGATAGCAATCGGCTAGGGTTAAAATGGGGTTTTCTTATCATTTGCACCAAAGTGAAAATGTCTGCTAAAATTGCAACGGTGATCAATTTCAATTGAGCATAAAAAATGTTTGAAGTATTAAGTCACCAAGTATCAGCTAAACCAACAACAAATCTGTTTCTTTTATTTCAAATCCTCCAAGATTTTATAGTCCTGTTGAGTAGTCTTAGCCACTTGTGCTTTGGCTTCCAAATTTCCAGTTGAATTAATAATTTTTTCTTCTTTGACGAACACTCTGCAATTCTAGAGAAATTTTGCATGGTCTTAGTTATATATCTGCAAATAATAGCTGGGCAGTTCACTGTGGGTATGAATGCTTGACCATTTATTTTCGTTAACAAAGATCTAAATTATTTATGTTGTGTGTATAGCTCTTAAATATTTGACCATTCAGAGAATATTTTCTTTGTTCTTCAGATATGAAGTGCCATATAGTGAGCATTGCAGCTTTACAGAGCTCAGAGAGTTTGTGAAGCTTGTATCTCCAGAGAACATAATACCAAGTGTCAACAACGATGGACCAGATTCTGCCAATGCCATGGTTTCCCTTCTGTTGTCTTGAAATTTTCAACGCTAGGATAAAGAGAAGCTGTTGTCGTATACAAATCGTCAGATGAAATGAGATCAAGAATTAGACTGTAAGCCATAAATCTCCAACAAAAGTAGGTGATGCAATGCATTCAATTTGGTGGGTTCTGGAGCAACTGAATGAGCTAATACACCACATGTCATAAAATGAAAGGTATGTATAGTGTTTAAGTTTACTATTACAACTGATTTTTGTAACAAATAGCTATAATTTTGAAAACTGATCGGGCTTTGATTTGAAATTGAAATTCTCAAACACTTTGTAACTGTCACATTGAAAAGGTAAGTTAGGAGAGCCTGTGAAATGCAGAAATTTTGTTATAAACTGTGCAAATTTTCTGGTGTTCTTATTAAATAGGAAATATGAACTTATTTATTAGATAAGCTACCAAGCTAGCTTGAACTGCTAAGAAAAAGCTTTCACATTGGTCTTTGTTCTCTACATTCAACAGCTGTATTCTTGTTTTATCTAAACTTCATGACAAGAGATAACAGTATGAGAAAATTAAATTTTAGAAGTTATAAAATATCCGTCCATACATGAGATCAACAAGATTGATAATTGTGTCTCCATTTGAATTTGTACATGTATGAGAAAACTAAATTGCAGAAATGATGTTTTAATTTTAAAAATACATTACTTCCCTCTTTTGACATGGTTAGTTGAACCATTTGAAATCAAGAATTGTCTTAGAAAATATAGGAAAAGCCAAATTTGAACGGTGAAGACTAAGAAAAGAAAGGATTGGAAAAGTAAATAGTTTTTGGTGGGGTGGAGTGATGATGACGCAAGGTATGATGGCATGGAAAGGTTTGAGGAAAAAGCTGAGAAGGATGCATTTTTGAGGAAAAAGCTGAGAAGGATGCATTTCAACTGTAGTTGCCAGTCTGAAGTGCAATGTGCAGAGTCAAAAAGAGTCCGAATCAGTAGAATTATTACAGAGAGTGAGTTTAGCCACTGATGTCGTTTTGTTAGAAATCAAAACCAAGACAATTTAATTAATTAATGTTTGTTCACAATCATGAACCAATCACAAGCTATCAATAACTGGCTTCCGCGGTTTGACCTTAGTCTTCTTTCCCATATTTTGTCTGCGTAAAACAAGACTGCGCTCACCATTAGCCATTCTTATTCAATCCGTATTATTTCATCTACTTTATATTCTCTTCTTCACGCCTCTTCCATATTAAAAGTTATTAGCATTCGAATTTTTTTTATAATTAATTAAAAGTTATCTGAGTGTGTACTCTAAAAGATATTTTTAATATATTATACAAAATTCTGATGTGTTGCAACAAAAACCAAGGCATGACAGGTTTGGGATTAGTGGATGTGGTACCCAGCAAGACTATTTATAATCCAATTAGTCAAGATACTTTTAAACTGAACGTGAAACGCTTTTTATTTTCAGAATATAGTTTCTAAATGTTGTTCACATGTTTGATGTATACTTATAAACATGCATGATTTGGGACCTACATTACGTGGACTTGCTTTTCCAGCAACGACATCAAAAGCCACCCACCATGACGAGTTTAGTCAATCCTGTTTGTAGCTATTATTCTTCAAGTTAGATTACAAGCTAGCGTTTGTCTAACTCTATATATCTTTTCTTCTGGAGACGAGTGCAAGGAAGATTACAAGAAAGCTCGACAACATTTGACTTTTTGAGAAAGTTCCATGTGAAATTTTTAAAAAAATCAAGTCATCGGATCAAATAATCAAAAGGTTTGTGCAATTGGGTACTTTTTTTTTTTCAAAATAATCATAAAATAATAATAATAACAAAAGTAAAAGTGTGTGTTTATATGAACCTCACATGAAAACATTCTCCGCATTTTTTAAAAATTATTTCACAATTAAAATTTAATAAATAAAATTCTCAAAGTATTTTATATCTTCACTAAAGTTATTTATCAAATTAGTTAAAGAAATTTAAATATATGATATTATAATCCTATTGTAAATAAAATGGGGAAAAATACGTCTACAAATAAAAAATAGACATTCAAACCGCTATTTTTTTTCCATCATTTGATTCATGTTAAAATTCTGATATACGTTCCTATTAGAACATCTCATTGGTGGACAGAAATAGAAGCAAAAAGAGATTTTAGAATTGAATTTTGTACACCTTTCGTATGCATATCTTTGCACATGCTTGTTTAAGCATCTGATCACACTATCATGAACAACTTCGGGGAAATTGTTATATATAATTTGCAGTCAAAATTATATGAGATCCGTAACTGGGTTCCCGAGTTACTGTAGTACACTCATTTTGACAACAAAAATGGTCATTTTTCAAAGTATAAAGTCAATATTGATTGTAGCATGAATTTGTTGTCACTTTTTTCTGTTCAATTAAAGAATTTTAAGTAATATATGCTGGCATGGCTAGCTGCAGATGGAATCAAAGTAGGTGTCTTTATATATATAGCCAAGGGACAATGGTCAATTATTTGGAGTCTTCTTTTAGAATTTCAATCTTTTCTCATACAAGTTAAAAGGGAGTTTGATAGGACGTTTACATGGTTAATAAGTGGCTTTACGTGTAGTCAATATTTATTTATTTGTATATTATTTTGTTTTAAAATAAAATATAACTAATTTATATTTGTTCAGATAAAAGCTTCAATGAGAAACCTTTATTCTTTATAGTAAATGGTAGTCTTAAAGATGCGTTATGGGCATATATGAAATTGAGGATTGTGAAATTTCGTTAAAGATTATGTAGTCTTATACTATTAAAATGATATTTAATTGATACATTAATTCTTTTGATAAAATCATTGAGTAAAATTTTTAAAGAAAAATATATATTGTCTTTAAGCAAGTATGCTCTCAGGGTCTAAGTTAAGACTACCAATTATATTAAAATAGTGACAATATTAACATCGAGGTTTATATTAAACAAAACTTCATCTTTAAAGGGTATCAAAAACAATAACTTGTCTTTAATCCTTAAATTCAATCATTAATGTTATAAAAGTTATTGAAACTAATTTGCAATATAGATATAAACGAAAATCATAAAAATTTTTAAAGTGTTTTTAAATTTAAATATATATCATGAAATTTTTATTATTGTATCATAAATATGTAATGTTTACATAAGCTCTATATTAATATTTCAAAATTTTGAATTAGGTATCAATTTATTAAAAATTAGAGAAGTTAGGTTGATTTATAATGCTTATGTTGAATTTAAGGTTTTTAGTTTATTAAATCTCTAGGAATGATATGCAGCACAATCTATTAGGCGGGACCATGGTGCAATTCATATTCACTGACCTTAAAATTACTAGGCAAGCTAGCAGGTTAAGTGGTCAACATTCTTCTTCTATTAGAGCCATTTGGTTTGAATGTTTAGTTTCACGAGAATGAGAATCAAATTACTGAAAAAATGATTTCGGGAATTCGATACCCAAGGACCACCACCACAATCCACCACCATCTATCGCCACCCATATATAGCCACCACCACCACCACCACCCATCATGGTCACCTAGTTCCCTCCATTTTTTTTAAATCTATTTTTTATTTGATTTTTTATGGGTTTTGAATTTATGATTTTGGTTTGATATCGTTGAAATGAGATTTTGGGAGAGAAGGGAAGAAGGGTTTGTTGTCGGTAGCATGGGATTTGTTGATTTTGGAGATGAGTTATCATGATTTGGTTCTTGAATTTGATAGAGATGAGAATATAATTTCTAGTAATGTAAAACTCAAGTGGCAAAAAGGATTCACATTACCCCCAATTCGCTATCATTTAAAACCCGTGTGAAAGACAGATTCACGAGTTTAAAAACACAATAAGTAAACCAAACATTGGATAGACTTCAGTTTTTCATTCTAGTGCAGCCAATCCTGTAGACCAAACGGCTCCTTAAAATTTAATATTAACCTGTGTGCTCTATATATATATATATATATATATATATATATATATATATATATATATATAAAGTTTAATGATACTGCTCATCATTATAATATTTAGAAAAGGGAAGATAAGCACAACTT
Organism: Boswellia sacra; assembly: GCA_013180625.2. NCBI lineage: Eukaryota > Viridiplantae > Streptophyta > Magnoliopsida > Sapindales > Burseraceae > Boswellia > Boswellia sacra. Next base: position 1,790 of record SNVD02010928.1, on the reverse strand, counting down.
GCGATGCTTAAAATTGACATCACTATCTAGGATAGAATATAATATCTAAGAGAGATTGAAAAAAATCATTTTTGGTTCACTATTCAAATTTCAACACATGCTTAAATAACATAAAAAATATCTTGTTCAACTCCGGTATCTATCTAACTTCAACCTTTACAAGTGAAAGTGGTTTTTAAGTTAGAAGAGATGAGAAGGTCATTGAATAAAGAAATGGTAAGGGTCAAAAACATCCCAATAGGGTTTGGGTTGTTGGTGCTTGGCAATATTATTAAATTATTATTAATGCAGTCGTTGCCTTAAAACTACCAGAGATTAATTAATTTCTTTAGCTAGTAAAGCTTCCTTTATCACCATGAAAGTAGCTAGAAACCATCTCTCGTCGTTTATTACTTATTACAGATTCGATTATTTCTGGCCATCCCGGAAAGCCCCTTCATTTGTTTTTACCTGGGAAGGTTGCACCTGCACTTGCACCACCAGAACAATCGATTGTTGTGCTTGCATTCGACAAATATAATAATGCTTTATTCATTGACTATTGACATGGCATTCTCTTTTTTGTACATGTGGCATTGACATGGACATCAAATCCTATACATATATAATGTAATTTCAATTGTACAGGATAAAAAATTTTGGATACACTTATATATATTTTATTAGAGCATAAAATATAGGAACATGTCACAAAAAAACTGGGACACTTTCCGATAAAAACTCCAAATATTTATAAAAAAAATCTCGTACGTACGACTGTAAGAAATATCGGTTGCAAAAATTCACCGAACTCCCGAGTTTTGATTTTTATGTATCTACGTAGTAAGCAGTGTGTGTGTGTGTGTGTGTGTGTGTGTGTGTGTGTATATATATATATATATAATAACTAATATCTTTAACCATTTTAAGTAGAAGCTAGAAGTTCCAGAGAAATGAGGAATGAGAAAAGACGTTTTGATCTTCCTCATTATCGTCGATCATGGATATTGGTGTGGCCGTTGCTGGTGGTGGAGGGTATAGCTCGTCAGTTGTCATGTTCATGCTGATGTCTAGCCCGGAAAACATTCCAAACTCAGAAGCAGCAGCGCCCTCATTGGGATCCAACATATTCAAAAGAGACCAATCCACGGGGACGATCCCATCCGACGAAGATGTAGTAGTGCAATGCTCCATCAAATGGGAAGGAGATGAACGCGACGTCGACGTTTCAGCTGATGATATCCGCAGGTAATCCGGAGAAGTTAACCTAGTTGGCTCTTCGGTCGCATACCTGGCTGCAAATGCTTGAATTTCCTGAGCGGATAGTGACCCCGACCTCCCTCCACCTCCAGGCCCTGTAATGTCATTACTTGGTGGGTTCTCAGGGAAATTGAATTTAGCTCCAGGACCACGTAAGCAGAACAAAGCAGCATCGAAGGCACGAGCTGCCTTCTCAGGAGAATCATAGGAACCTAACCAAATACGTTCCCTGCTATTCGGAAGCCGAATCTCCGACACCCATTTCCCCCATTTCCGCTTCCGGACACCCTTGTACTTGGGTTCAGAAGTAGTACTTGATATTTCCGGTACTGATTGTTCAGTTGTTGAAGTAATTGTCTTGCGCATAGTTTCTGCAGTGACTGTAATTAAACTAGTTTAGCTTAATTGAAACTCTGGTTAGCTAGAGATGCATGGACGTCGGATATTTTTTGGATTCAATGTTTGTTGGGTTGCGACTGATAATAACAATGACGGCTGTGGCTTGGTCGATTATATAGTGAGAAATTTAAGGGGGGCGAGCGAGAGAGAGA